>OU795036.1:71148992-71748992 GCA_917208275.1 Patella pellucida
ATACGCATGATACATTAAAATTTGATTGTATTTGTTGAAATGAGCATAGGAGTTTTTTTTTCTAGTTATCGTAGCTATAGGCCAGAAGCTGGGCCAGATTTTAATGCCTTTTTGTTCCACCCATCGGTCATGTGGCCCAAACTATTTCAATGCAGTATCCAAGTTGCGGAAACGAGCCCATACGCGCGAAAACACGCGAAACAAACATCTAAATTATTTTCTTTAATTAAGGATTTTTATTTTGTCGCGGATTCAGTAATGAAAACTGGAAACCACTGACCGACTTACCAGCCAATGAAGTTGCTGCAAATTGCTGTGATCTTTGGAGATAAACGTCGTAAAGTTACCAAAATAGTACAATTCAGCCACAACGTTCGTGTGTAGGTGGGACATACTATACATATTCGAAACTGATTAACTCAGCATAATCGAGGCGATGGATCTGTAGACACCCAAGGCCCCTTCTTGCGCAGTATAGTACACGCCTTGCTCATCTGGCAATGGTGATGACCATTGACCAGGATAATAAAAATGCACAAATGGACAGACAGTGGCAATACAGGAATACCATTCGCCCTAGTCCGCCAGATATGCGTCAGATTATGATATTGGCTGAACAATATATTATTACAACATGCTCAATCAGATAATATCGCTTTCTAATAAGGCAAGACTTTTTATCGATTGCATTGAAACATTATAGCATATTTATTTTTTAAATTCTTCTTTGCATGTGGCATGTTTTTGATATTATAAAATCATTAATGATTGTGAGAATAAAGTAATCATTATCGTCTGTTGGAATAACTTCAGGCATAATTTGTATGGAACCGAAAAGATGTTGCCGTTCTTGTCTTTTACATGTAAGGTATGGTATTAGCAAATGACATACAATTTGATTTGGGAAAGGTTAAGTTACACTAAACGATATCATTGAATATAACTAATGACAACCTTTTGACTAGAAACGCCTGACTATGCCATCGCCTGCTTGGTCCATGCATGAGCATATTTTAGCATGGACCAAGCAGGCGACGGCTTAATTCGCCGCCTCACAAAGAACTAGTATATTGACAATGCATAACACCTACGGTATAATAAATAGACTGCATATTAAACTATCTTGCTGGTCCGTCCTTGAACTGGGTTGCATTTTTCATTATTGGCTGCTAAATCTGTTTGGAGAGATAATGGATTCCATCATATACTGTGTAGCTTTATTTCACTTGCAAATTAACATAATTAATATTTTAATTGATTGTTTCTGAAAAGACCTCCTTTCGCTCTATACTGTTCATGCACATATTATGTTATAATCTATGTGCAGTAAGTATCAGTTTTCTGTCTAATTTAATTTGGTCAGCTAACACGATTCAGTGCGTTGACATATTATTACCTAGAATTGTATTGATATGAAACATGTCTATTTAGACATTATATCATAATCGTAATCACATGTTGAAAATTAAGACCCAGATTGCCTAGTGGCAAATAAAAAAACACACAGAGATATCTAACTCACCTTCAATTGATTTCCTCAGGGAAATATCTTCAGTCATTATCAAAATCTCTCTTTTCCATTATTCTCTACAGATTTCAGAACTCTATGTGTCTTCTTCTGGATATAACTCATCTTCAACCGCAAGGATATTCTTCATCTACCGAATTACCCAAACACATCGCATTTCCTTTGATGTCAAAATAAATATTCCGTCGGGTAGTTAACGAAGATGTGGTTAACACAATAACTTTAATAAGATTTTGTACAGGATAAAGTGTTGATTATTTAAATTACCCTGTTGGGATTAGAGGGGTAAAATAAACTCTACAGAAGGTCGTTTATTAAATCCTCTAGAGCTTTTTATTGTCTACCGAATTCATGTTGTTTGAATTTTTTGGCGAAATTCACGGAACTTAATATTACGCATTATTATAATGTCTGTAAAAAAATTTGGGGGGGAAATGCCATAATTTTATTAACGATATATTCCTCATTAAGACTGTTGTTTTATTAAAGGGCAATGTAATATTAGATAAATAGCTGGCTGTTCTCGCTATAATACATAACCAGCGGCTGCCAGACAGGATACGCCCAAATTTTCGACAGATGGATAGAGAACAAGCTAAAATGAAAGTGATTTTTCCAACAATCAAGGGCCATAATTCATGAAGTTACAATTCGATATGCACAAATATCGACAGGAACCAAGATATATGCATTTTAAGTTTCATCAAAATCGGATTAAAATTGTGAGTTATAGTAGGTCTACAACCTTGATATACTTTTTTTTTTTACACTATTCGCGTACAAGAGGCGGCCATTTTGTCCGGCAACTTTAGTCCGATTTTCACAAAATTCGAATTTAACCTTCATTACGGTATAACGGTGATATAATCAAACCGTTTTTAACAATTCAAATCGGTTAATAATTGTGACCTCCAGAGGGACCACAAGCTAAAAAGGCGATTTTTCGGACAATCCGGGGCCATACCTTTCAGGAAGTTACAATCCGATGGGCGCAAATATCGAAAGAAACCTTGATCTTTGAGTTATAAACATGCATTTCAAGTTTCAGCAAAATCTAGTTTTAATTGTGATCTATCTATACAGGGTGTACAGCCTTGATATACTTTTTTCACACTATTCGCGTACAAACGGCATCCATTTAGTCCGATTTTCACGAAATTCTAACTCAACCTTTATCACGGTGTAACGGTGATATAATCAAACGGTGTTTTAAATCGGATAATAATTGTGACCTCCTGAGCGACCACTAGCTAAAAAGGGCGATTTTTCGGACAATCATGGGCCATGATCTTTGGGTTATAAACATGCATTTCAAGTTCCAGCAAAATCTAATTAAAATTGTGATCTATACAGGGTCCACAACCTTGATATACATATTTGTTTTTACACTATTCGCGTACAAGCGGCATCCGTTTTGTCCGGCAATTTTTGTCCGATTTTCACGAAATTCGAGCTCAACCTTTATTACGGTGTAACGGTGATATAATCAAACGGTGTTTTAAATCGGATAATAATTGTGACCTCCTGAGCGACCACAGGGTGATAAGGGCGATTTTTTGGACAATCCGCGGGGCAATACTTCAGGAAGTTACGATCCGATTGACGCAAATTTCAAAGAGGACCCATGATCTTGGAGTTTCATCAAAATCAGTTCAAAATTGTGACCTCTAATTGTGATTTTCGTACAATCAGGGGTCATAATCCATGAAGTTTCGATCCGATACATGCGAATATCACAATCAGACGAGATTCGTCAAAATCGGATAAGAATTGTGACCTGTAGAGAGTCCAAAAATAATTGTGAAAGGACGACCGGACGGACAGGACAATATTTGTCCACATGAAAATGTGGGCGTATAAAAAAATAGAAAATGAAAAGGGAATATGTAGAAATATCCGTCAAATTACTTTACCTTGAGTCGAGTTACCGGCGATACAATTATAGTGTAGTCTCGATATCATTGACGCGCTTTAAAAATGACAATATTATTATTAATATTATTAAACAAAGTCTCGATTATATCCAGTAATATGTTTAAATCTGCCTAATATTGGAGTCTTCCGATGTTTATTGTGGTCTTGATATATTAATCAAAGTCTAATTAATAATGTATATAATTACATTCTAACTTAAGGACCAATGAAAGACCTAAGATAGGCAGATTTAGCTCTCTCATAATGCTTGTTTAAAGATGATCATCAAGGTCAAAGAGAAAATAATTTCAATGAATTTTGAGTACCCCAGGCATTAATTTGTTAGCTTGTCTGATTGCAATTTGGCGTTTCTTATTGTTTTAAATGTCAAGTAGACATATTTTCACATTACTTGAGACAGTGACGGAACTACCGTGTTCGACCGTTCCTACCACCAAACGATTATCTCAATACGAATTGAACAAATTGCTATACATTAAATATAACTAGAATCACATTTCTTTGTCTAGCCAGGCTTGGAATTTTTGATTGGTTAAATTATGGTATAAAAATTGTTCACATTGTTATTCAAATGATGTGTTATATTGGTTTCACAATAATAAAATTGCTCAAGAGTGGGCTGTGTTTAAATTGATGTGTATCATATGTACTAGTTCCTGGTGTCAGACTATCACTGACATTTTTAATGGATATTGTGAAGAGTCAGAAAGATTTAAAGACCGTGGTTTTTGTCATTTTCTCTCTGTATTTCGAGGGGTTCAGTTCGCAAGATACGACACAGTCGAGATCCCGTGAAGAGTAGGTGACTGAAAACCACGCTGTCTGGGCAAAATTTCACCCCTAGCATACTGAGATGCGTATACTCGCCTTCTTTAGCCTAATCCGTGCATAAAAGTAAAACATCGAACTCCATAATCTTTTGCAAAGGTCCAGAGTTTTGTTGGGATTTTCCGAGTCTGAGATACCTTATAATGTTCGAAAACTGAACCAAATGGCTCTCCACTTTGAATGATTAGATAAAGGATCGACCAATCTTGCTATGATAGTTTAAAAACAGATCATGAAAAATTTATATATATTGAAAATGTCACTCAAATTACACTTTTTTCTGAGCGAAGGTTTATTATCGGAGCTACAGTACTGGACAATCGAGACTGCCTAGCTTCTCCATGTTTAAATTTAATCAATAATGGCGATCATATTTCAACCAGTTTTAATCTCTGTTTAATTCTACCGCGACCTGTGCGATTATACCGCGTTTTCCCGGCTCGCCCGTCCCGACATCCTCTCGCTTATTATTGCGTTTCTATCGAGACCTATTAGCTTGGCAACGCCGATCATCGGAGAGCCCGCGGCGCTCTAACCACGCTCATGGATTTCTTACCACACTTCTTCTACGTGTATCGCGACTGCACGCGCGGTTGTATCACATGATTACTGCGGCTATATAAGCTGGTAAGATTTCTGGCAATTTTAAGATGATATTGTGCAGTCATCGCAAGGCTCATCACCAGAGAGGGCCTCAAAAATGATGTTGCAGCGTTTGACATCTAGTCAGTGACTAGTGATCTACCCAGATGATAATGCGCAAGGAATCTTGGGGCTTGAGCGATCTTAATATAGAAGAAGAATCCTTGGTTCAATCGTGCAACAGTGATGAAATCATCGTAACATCGCCACGACAACGCCATAAAGATTGACATAAGCGCAGTTCCTGTCTGATGGGGGTATAACGAATTAGTAAGAAACGTTTATTGTATTCCAAAGATCAGAGCCTCGTTTAACGTGGTGACTAGGCGGCGCCGTCGCCGCGCACTTGCCAAACTGTGCCGCCTTCTGAACCCAAACGTTGAAGACTGGGCGGCAATAAACATACATTTTAAAAATCGCTGACAAGGGTTTTCCCATGTGCCAACCTTGATTAATCAATCCGCGGTTTAACAAGATGCCAAAACTAATAAGTGCTCAGAAATCGAGTCTAAGGGGGTCAATTTTCAAAATTTTCTGGGGGAGGGTTGGGTTAGGTTAGAATCCCAGGTTTCACAACTGCGGTGTTCTCGTAGTTCGCATCAACGCCCGACATTGCCGCGCACGACCAAATCCGTAGACGAGGCTCTGCCAAAGATTCATATATTTTTATTTATATGACTTACATATCCAAGCTTAACCATGCAAAACAATTGATCAACGACTTCTGACATGCCTAAATTTTTCCTTGATATAGGCTATAATGTGATATAGAACGATCTAAGATAAATACCAATAAAGGTAATTTTTTTCAGCGTTTGACCAATGCATAATAATAGATTGTGTTTCGAGAAGGAAACTCTGCACCACCTACAGTTCGGAAAACCGAAAGTCACCAATGTATTCATATCTCATTCGATCCATTTGACATAAGTAGGTGAACGTGTGAGATCAATTAGTGATCAATAGGGGGTTATACAAATTGTCATACACCGGCGATAATACCGTCACCATGATAATATTATGACCTGATAGTCAAGGAGCATCTCACTGATGATTCCTCATAGGAGATACGGGTAATTAAAGTCTCAACTATAGATCAATTGAACAACGGGTGCATATATCTCGAATAACATTATTAAACATAACGTCAGATATTATATGTTGTACCAAAGAAGTGATCTGGAGATAATACCACCATTAACAAACAGGTTGCGGTGAACACGGGCCATTGCGTTTGTTTAATATTCTGTGTACAATAAAACTAATTCCCGAGTATTAAATATTTAGTATTTCTACTTACCGTAAATCCGATTCCAACTGTTGCTGAGAATGCACCAGCTTGAAACTTGCCCTGATCAAACTGTACCAATAAACTGGTTTTACCAACACCACTATCTCCTACCAATATCGTCTGAAAAGCGCATAGAAATATCTTTAACTTGAAATAATATGGCACGTGGAATTGATTAAATCATTCTTAATATGTCAGCTTTTTAAAAATTTATACATACACATTCACCCTTCTATCAAACAGGGATAGTACCAATACATTTCCAATGTAATTAATTACATTACCATATAAATGTAAGCATTACAATTACTTTCTCTTTTTAGCAACGTAATTAATTACAATTACCTATTACTTTGAACGTAATTAATTACAATTACCCATTACCCTATGAGTATATCAATAAAAAACCCATTTTTTTATAGAAATAAAAAAGACTGCCTTATTGTTCTGCAATGATGTACCTACAAAATCAAACTCAAAATAATCCTTGATTCACAATAATAGATATTTGTGTATGGATTCTTATTTCTATATGAAAGTATAATTAACTGTATTTCTTTTTAAGTAATTTAACAAAAAGACTTAATCTATCCGAATAGTTTGTCTATATTAATTTTATTACTGGTGAATTATTCACAATGACTCTATAAAACAATATAAGATTAAAATGTAGTTAGACTATTGTCTTTTAATCTTACTGATTGACTGAATGATTGACTGTAAAATAAACAACTTTTGATTACACTATACATCTTTTCAGAAATCCACTTTTCTGGTTACATGTCTAAATAAGGGTCTTACACGAACAGTAAAGAAAGAAAATGTTTTTATGCCTTCTTATTCCTATTATAATTTATCAAAACTAATTGAAACCTTTTTTTAAATTAAATGATATGGATCTGTATCAGGTAGACTTAATTTACTTCCTGCTATAAAATTTGAGGCTTATAGTGGACAGATTTAGATGTGCCGTAAAATGTAATTGAAATGTAATTACATTTCCATTACTCATTACTTTAGAAATCTTCCATAATTCATTATAAGGCAATTACTTAAAAAATGTAATGATTACATTCCATTACCATTACCATTACCCCAGTCACGCTATCAAATAGCCAAGACGTCTCCAAAACTTGATTCAAACTCTTAATTGGCGGATGTCTTGCACGATATATGTCAATATCTAGCACACTTCGATTTATTTGTTAACATAATGTTAAACTTAGCTTTGACAGGAATAAAAAAAAAACACAAAAAACACTGCCGTTTTACAAAAACTTTGATTATTTTCAAGGCTTTGAGGACAAGGCAATAACTCTAGATAAATAAGAAGTTGGTTTTATGGAAATTTAGTGAAAAGGGGCATTAACTCTGCGTTTGGCTTCTCCTAACCCAACCCCTGACCAGCACAATAATACAGCGAAAAATATGTCGGAAAATATGCACACAAATCTCTAACCTGTAGAGTGTTCATAACAATTTTGTTACGTGCAATAGGCGTTTCAAATGTAGATATATATGTTAAAATTGGAGATTATCCGTAAATTGCTAAGGACTATCGACGACTTTAACATTTAATAGCAAATGGACATTGTACAGACCATTTTGACTATATCGGAGTCGTCTTCAAGGATAAAGAGATGAATCAGCCCATTGGTTTCGTAGTAGATTTAATTGTCTGGTAGACTTCTATGTAAACCAGTGTATTAAATAAATGATTGTTCTGTATTGCGTGATATTATAAATACTGACGTCACTATAATAATGTTATATAGCTCAAGATAATAATATTCCCTGGCTACAGCCTCCACTCCAAGCAATAAATTTCCAATTTCCAATTTCAATTTTCATACGCACTATTTGAATAATTAGACTTAAAGAGCAATTTATACAGAAATATCTTTGACTGCCTGTGGCTTCCAATGAATATTTTGACAGTTAAAGTGTCAAGAAGTCTATTCGAAGACAAGCTATTCCTGCAAAAAAAAGAGAAGAGACTTCAGATGAGAAATGGCTTATACATAGAAAAGCATCAGCATTTTCTTTTATGAATTTTAAACCTTAACAACATCTTATATTGCATATCTAGTCGGGTCATTTTTTAAAGAATCTTAAGCAAACGGGCATTGAGTGGTTGTTGGGCCTATCCGCGGGGAGGGCGTCCCCCGAGGATTTTTAAATATAGGCTTTCCTAAGAGTTCTGAGTCTCAAATCGCAGAGTAAACTGCAATGCCCATAACACGCCGAACGTAACTGTAGACACCGTACGCAAAGGAAACCAAGCACTGCAGAAAATTCAAGGATACTGTAAATCTATTATTTTTCATGATTGTTTTACCTAAAAACGTTACTTCTATTCTTTCGAAAAAGGATGAAAACACATGGGGTTCACGTGATAGCATCATCGGTATTATCTGAATGCTTATTTGTTATTGTACAAAGCATTAAGTGGCAGTTGACCCACTGCTTACTTTATTAAGAATTGGCCTGGGTCTGGCGATTAGAACCCTTGATACCAACCAGGGTATTAAGATATTCTGATCCTTGACCACGATTAAGACACCAATTTACATCCCAGTTCTTATTTTATTGGTGGTATAAATTCCCCAAACAGTTTTAATACAAATGTTTCCTTGCTGTCAGAATTTGTCGAACCGGTTGGTCTTAACAGAAAAGTTTTTATGGGACTAATATAAATGGCCGACGTTTGTAACAATATCGTCGTGGCGACATTGGTTTTAAATTTATAGACACAGAATAGGGAAATAAGATGGCTCTATATTTCATTAAATAATATCTTTGGCAAGTTGGTACATTAACATAATATGTACATGTAGTTTGTACTTAATGTCACTAAAAATATAATTGACAAGTTGACACATAAGATTTAGATAGTCAAAACTTGTGTCTATAAAATAATAATATAACATGTGCAAGGACAATTATTATTGCATCATTTGATTTAATTTAACCAATCGTGTTAATTACACACTCCGTTATGCGTGATATAAGTGAGTCCTATATAAGATATCTATTTGAAACTATCAAGCAGACTTCCATAAGATTCCAGAGAGATTCCATCTAGAAGGGAAAATATGTAACAGTTTCTATCAGCAGACTCGGCCAACCGGCATATTTTCCACATCTAATCATCAACTGCATAGCACTAGGCATAGTGTTACATATTTGATTTGGTGCCGTACTGAAGTTTCGACCTTTAGGGTAGGAAGTCACTTAATAATAATAATAATCGCGTCATTTTACAAGGGTAACAAATTAGGCCTGAGGCCTTTTTCCAATTTGGCCCTTGGCACAGATCGTGCGAATGATTTCGATCATTACCGCAGGAAGTAACCGAAGAACTCGGGGGAAACCTGCCTGATCGGACGGGAGGCCCAATATCCCTCTCACTTACAACGATAAAGTTCTTGCCCTGAGCTGGGATTGGACCCTCGTTGCATTGGTGAGAAGCCGTCTCTCTATCGCCACGGCTATCCGACCAGCTTAAGAAGAAGAATACATCTTTGATTTGGCTCTGTGACTAAAAAATCGGGTACCCTGTTAGACGTTTAGAAAGAAAACCTTCACAATCCAATAACAGAAAATTTGTTTACAGACCAGATAATAGTAATATAAGGTTAACATTTGATTACAATCAAAATATTTAAAATTTAAGTTTATAGAGAATTATGGTTTTAATAGAGTTAGGCTAAATTTGGGTTATTTTAGCTTTTGAATAAAAAAGTGGAATTGCTATTAGTTGTGTTTTTGTGTCCTCCGTATATTTGGTTAGATAAGTAGAGCAGTGTAATTTGAGATTAACCTTGGGCGATTCTCTGAAAAGACATCATGTCTTACCCTAAAAACTAACCAAGCACTCTTTCTGTGGCTAGTACTGGTTAGTTTCAAAAAGAAACATTTGTCTATGATATCACCCTAGCTGGAAGTGGACGTTAAACTCCAGAAAACAGACAGAACATGTGAAAGGAAAATTACTATTGCATCAGTTGGTTTAATTTAACCAATCGTATAGTTAATTACACAAGTTCAGGGCCATGAACACGGTCTGTTATGCGTGATATAAGCGAGTCCTATATAAGATATATATTTGAAACTGTCAAGCAGACTTCCATTAGATTCCAGAGAGGTTCCATCCATAAGGGAAAAGATGTAACAATTTCTATCAGCCGACTCGGCCAAATCGAGCCTGACTGGCTACTGTTGAGAATGACTTGTAATCTGTACTATGCTTGTATACATAACGTGAAGTAGAAGAAAAGAAAGCCAGACGATCACAGGGCTATAGAAGCATTTAGTAAGAAAAGATCCATGGATCATATGTAGGATGTGGCCACCCGTCCGCAATTTTCCCCTTCCCGCTCATCACGTCTGACAGAAAGGCCCATGGTGCTACACGTTTCGACAAGAATCCTTTTATCCTAATCAAGCAAAATGACATTTAGTAAACTTGAGGTTGGTATACATATGCATGATGAAGCCAACGAAAGAGACACATTATTATACATTTATCTTCAAGTTAAATAACTTGACGAATACACTTAACTGCTACATCTTGGACTTCTGTTAATGTGTCTCCTGAGCGCTAAATGCCACGAAAAGATTAGGTTCAACGTTATTATGGGGATTTGGCAGTTACGTGCGTTCGTAATAAATCTGTAAATGGCTTTATCATGCATATCTTATGTATTAACCGCAATTTTATTAAATGCCATTGTGCTTGATAACGAACGATATTCGAAACATTGTGCTTTTAGAAAAACTAATGATTGTTTCCCATAAAAAACCTGTGTTCTGTCAATGTATTTCCCGATCGCCAAATGCCATTCAAAGATTACGGTTACCACCGTTTCAAAACAATCCAGTAACTTCATTACATTAAATCGTGTCATGTGTATATCATTGAAGTTCAGTGATCGACATTTGTATATAGTTCTTAATCTGTAATAAAAAAAACTTAATTTCTAACTAAAGTGTGTATGTATTTAACATATAACCCCTTATGTATGTTTGTAAGTAATATAAAATATGTGAATAAACATATAGTCCCTTAATTTCTAACTAAAGTGTGTATGTATTTAACATATAACCCCTTATGTATGTTTGTAAGTAATATAAAATATGTGAATAAACATATTGTCCCTTGTGTATGTTTGCAGGTAATATAAAATATGTGAATAACATATTACATCTTGTGTATGTTTGTTGGAAGTGTATAATTATTATTATTATTATTATTATTATTTTACATACATTTTTATATAGCGCTACTTCCACAACAGTGTTCAGTAGCGCTTTACAATACTATAATATATTATACACACAGAGATGTGATAAAATTCAAAAAATAAAAATAACAAAAGTTAAGATATGTGTAATATAAAAAATGAAATAAATTTTATTTAAAATATAGAAATAGAAATGATAAAAGTTAAATATAGAATATAAAATAAGTTTGATCTAAAATATATGTAACAACAGACAGCATCAGGACCTAGTTAAAAGCTTTCTTAAACAAAAAAGTTTTAAGGTGACTCTTAAAAACGGGTAAAGAAACACTGCTGCGAATTGTATAAGGAATAATTATTCCATAGTTTAGGCGAAGCAACTGAAAAAGCTTTATCACCAAAAGACACAAGATTTGCTTTTTTTCAACAAGGAGATAACAATCTCCAGAGGATCTTAATTGACAACTAGGTTTATATAAGTATATAAGATCAGATAAATAGGAAGGGATCAAATTATTTAAACACTTATAGGTTAAAAGTAAAATATAATATTCTATTTTAAAAACAATTGGTAACCAATGCAACTCATAAAGTACAAGTGTAAAACGGGCTGCAGAATTCTGTAGTTTTTGTAACTTATCAAGATGTTTAGCTGGAGTGTCATATAAAAGTGAATTAGAATTATCAATTCGAGAAGTAACAAGGGAGCTAATTAAGGTTTTCATTGCATCAATTGAAATATATCTGTATAATATAAAACAGGACATTCATTAGATCAGTGTATTCCTTTTATATACCCCATTGTTTATTATTTAGACTGCATGGGCATTATTATACACTCAAATACTTCATAACTGATTCAACCATTTTTGATGCTTGGATTAATGTTCTTTTATACATGCTGACGTTCCCGCTTTATCCTGTGTAATTTTGTTTTCTTCAACCCTATCATAGATTTTAAATCTGAAAATCATTCTGACCAAAACTATTGGTATATACAACGATTACTGTTCTGCACAATCATCTAGTCCAGAACGAATATATGAAATAGGCTTTAAAGTCCTACTGTTTTGCCCCAGCCATGCATTGTGGCATGATGGAAATTTTAACCGAACAGCAATTAAATTCCAATATTGTCATGGGACCTCGGCTTTCTTGTCATCTGAACGACTATGACCTTTTCCTTGCCAGGTCCCCCGTTTACACCACTGACAAGGGAACTTGCTCGGGCAACACGGTGATCGAATGCTGGACCTCCTGGTTAGTGAACCATGGTCGCCCATTCTATTAAAAGATCAGAAAATGGATTGAATAGAATAGAGATATTATATATTGAGTATATGCTGGTCAGATCAATAGCGGAATTTTATCAGGAGTAGAGACGTTATGGTGTCTCTTGATGATTACCAATCTTGACATCTAGAAATTGTATTATTCTTCCATTAAAATAGCATTTGATGCCATAATGACGGTGTTTAAAACGATGTTTAGACATGTGGTAACACGTTCTATCTATTTAAAATCTATCTCTGTAAGTGCTACACACTTTTAATTATTTATTCACAGTATACGGTCACTGCTTATAGTTTACACATATCACCACCGTTCTTATATTACTGTTTGTGGCCATGTAAGTGAACAACGATACATCCAAATGTAATGATACTTCACACACAAATGAAGATACATTTTAAAGACTTAATCAGGTATAAAATTGGCATCGGATGTTTTGAAAGAGTACACAGGGCCCTGTTTCACAAAAACTAATAAATCTTTAAAATCGTCTTAACCTAACATTTCATCCACACTTAAGATAGACGAGTTTAACAAAACGATTTTAAGCATTTTTAGATAAAGTCCACTAAAATAATATTTTAAGTTTCACAAAACTATTTTCGGGACAATTTTGATAAAAATCAACTTAAAATCACGACATTAACAAACCTATATCTTTTAATTGAAACTGCGCCCCAAATCATTCATTTTGTTGTGGAAGCAGAAGCAGACATCTGTGACATGATGTAAGCTCATATTACCCCACTCAAGTGAGGAAATAGGGACCATAACCTATTATTATTCAAGACCTATTGTAAAATATTAGCAAAGACCTATAGTAAAATGATGACCCATATTACACCCCCCACCCCCGGCCTTCCTCCAAGTCTCAAAATGGTCGAGGTATATTATGTCATTAATTATCATCAAATGCTCTATTTCTTTTCAATGTTTACTGTTATATATTTGACGACTATGGAGAATTTTGTCAAAGTGGGAAGAGTTACCGCCCATGTAACAAAAACAATCTCGGCTTTAGATAGAATGCTGATCATTTACTTTTTCTGAATAGTGCATTTCTTCGTTTATTGATAAATATGTTCTTAATCTAATTTAGACAGTGAGGCCATCATCAATACGCGATGTATTTTAGACTGACGGCATACAATATCCCACAGACGGTTCATTTTGTTCTAGAATGCATCAAAAATATTTCAACAAAATATGATAATAAAGAAATCTAGAATGATTGTATATATTTTAAAACGTATAATAATATAATTTACATAGATAGTCTAGCTACGATATGTCTGGTTGTCCTTTTCGCTTAATGTGTATGTAAATCATCTTGCATGGCAATTCAATAGTAACATCAAGGGAGAAAACTCTTCAATGACTACATATAATTATTGTCAATTGATATCCCATTGATTACAATGTTAATTCTCGTCTCTTCGTTGAGTTTAACGGTTGTACCATAGACATACACAAACTGGAAGTAGATTACTAGCAAAGATGTAACTGTCTGCATTTCAAAGTAACCAACCTCTTAACACCATTACCCCCCCCCCCCTCAAAATCAAGTGTATCCACCAAAGCCTGGTTGGAAATGTAAATGCAACAAAAATCGCTATGCAAAAGGTTGAAAGGAGAAACGGGAGAGAAAAACGATAGATAGAAGGGATCACCGAGACCTCTAAAGGATGACAACGCTAATATGAATTTCTACATGCTGATCCAGGAAAAAAATAAACCAAAAGAAAAACCGACAAATTATTTTTTTTAAGAAACTCCAATGAATAACAAGTATCAAAATTGTTCACGCCATTCAATCGAATTCATATACGGTACCTGCACTATTATTGTATTCTTGATGCCAAACACACGTCTGTTCAGTTGAATTTTTGCATGATGAGAAAAATTCTACAGTCATGTGAAATAATCAGCGGTGTGTTCGTTTTGCCCAATTGCCAACACCACCAACTGCCAAAAAATGCGTCTTATTGATCGAAATGTATGTCCTGATTTACTGGAACGAAATAAAATGCACATTATGCACTAATCTACTATTGTGTCCTATAGGCTAGAGTAACTTTAAATGTGTCTAATTTTTTTTTAGAGTAGATTACATCATATAATTTACTAACTACCTCAAGAATATTTTTTTGACTTTGAAATAAGAAAAGTTGTTTAATTGAGTCCTATTGTAAATGTATATCCTTGAGCTGGTAATTAATATTATGATATCTTCAATATCATGCAAGAGATGAAGAATATTCCCGATATTATAATATATGTTTTCCATTAGCCTATCTCGGTTTCAACTTTGATTTAGAAGTTTACTATTTTTAGGTATACATCTATTACTTATTAGTATTACTTAATTTATGCTTAAACTCGTGGAATTGTAAAGTTTCAAACAATTTGACAATTTTCTCGTTACTTTTTTGCCTTCTGCTTGAAATGATCTCTGGTTGCATATTTTCTATTCAAATCTCCAAAATAATTAATAGATTTATGATCCTCCACAGAAAGTGACTATGGGGATTAAAACAAAATAAAATCTTTTTTTAAAAAAAAAAAAAAGTAGTGCAATAGGTTAATGTCATTAGTATATTTTCAAATACGTAGATATAATAAATTTTATTTCGTTCCAGTAAAAATCAAGAAACACATAATTTGTTTTTAAGTTTTAACGAAGCTTTCCATCTCAATCAAAATGACGCATATTATTGACTTTCGGCTGGTTTCGGCAAAACGAACCCTGGGAATAATCAGCAAATTGTACAAAATATTACACACTTTCAATCCAATTAGATTGCAATCAAGTAAAATCTCCACAATATGAGATATTCTGCATTAATAATTTATAAATTAATTAATCGTAACCAAATTATCGTAACGCTTAAAACTTTGTACAATTACCAGTTCCATTCTCGAATTTGCTAAACGTGATTAAAATTGTGAAACATACGTAAGGCAGGAAATTATTACGGTACACTAATGGTAGCTAGGTGTTTATCTGGTACTTGAAATTGTGGTGGGCTTTTAGTATTACTCTGACTGTACAAATCATCATTTGGAGTAAGTCTCATCTACAATGTTAATCTAACATTAACCATTGATTTATTCTCTGTTGTTGCTCCGAGGTGAAGTAGTTCACGATTTATATGCAAAGCTACATCCCAGGGCTATTAACTGATTTAATGAAAGCGCGATACTTAAAGGACATCAGTGCTCTCGGTATAAACACAAGACAATTTACATTAGAAGGTGCCTTTATTAAAACGAACAGTAATTTGGGGCCAAATACTAAGACTTGATTAAATTTGGTTTGTGTGTGCCTTACCACTAGAATCGTTACCCTGAAAGGAATTAAGTTGTTAAAATCATGGTCCACAATACTGATCTATGCACAGGATGAATTCCCTTGAAAGAAAAAAAACAAACATGAAACTCGTCGAATTTATGTGGCAGTGGGAAACGCACAACCCAAATATTATCATTGATTGATTTGTTATGAAAAGGCTCGCTAGCCGGGGGTTTGCGGTTTCGATTTCGGTAGTTGAGTGAGGAAGTTCATCGGGTTTCCCGACGTGTCAGTGGTGCAGGACGGAGGACCCGACAAGAAAAACCGTGTAGTCGTTTGGATGAACAGAAATCGGGGTCCCGTGTACACATTGAAGTGCTCGTAAAATATTCTTTGACAGTTGGAATTCGGTATTAGAATAGGAAGTTCATCGCCTTTCGATGTGTCAGTGGTGCAGGACGGAGGACCTGACAAGGACAGCTGTCTAGTCATTTGGATGAACAGAAACCGAGGTACCGTGTACAGATTGGAGTGCTCGTAAAATATCCCTTGACAACTGGCGTATGCTTGTCTTTCATTAGGCCAATCGGAAATGAAATAAAATGAAATGGGGTTTAACGTCCTACTGTTCTGCTCCTAAACTAGGCTAATGAAGACGGACAAACGTCAAACAGGTGATATGAGAAAATAATTGCCCCGGCAGTGGCGCTACGGCCTACTCTTATATCGAATTCCAACTGCCGAGGGATCTTTTACGGGACCTCGGCTTTTCCTTCCATCCGAACTACTAGACAGCTGTCTGGATGAACTTTCTTGGCCAATGCATGGATAGAAACCCGACATCCAGGCTTGCGGGTCAGTGTCTTACCCACTTAGCCACCGTGATCCTCCTAACCTAGTAGGACGTTAAACCCCGTTTCATTTCATTTCATATTGTGAAAAACGATCCGTGTGTCAATCTTATAATCTTTATTTACTGTAACTCTAGCAAGAACAACACTAACCGACAGTGTCTTGTTTAATTAAAGTCAATTTTTTTGTCATAATAATGTTTGTAATGTAAATCGAATATCCTCCGGGGATTCACCGCGTTGGTAATTGATTTTCTAATACAAGGTCTACGACTGTTTCATGAGATCTGTATCCGTGTGAGCCATGATCTGAATTTTAGGATTTTAATCCAAAGACCGATGCAGTTTAATTACGGTACGTGAATTTAGTGTTGATTATTGAATACCGGAATCTAGTAATTGAGAATCAGATGATCGAGTTAGGAGTAAATTACTTTAGTCTAGACGTGTAAAATGAAGCTCTCAGACCCCCACCTATTTCCAATGTTTAAGAAAATAATGAGGCATATTAATATGATTTACGCCAATTTGATCTGTATTCCTTTCGAGAACGGAAATATTCCGTTTTGAGAGTAAAGAAGAATACATCACGCTAGATATTTAAAGTTACAAAAAGTAGCGATAGTTTAAGACAAATGAATATAATCATCATAGCTAGGAAGTTACTGGGTAAACAGAGATGTCACCCTACTGTTATCATAGAAATCGTTAAGAAATACTGACTACAGCGTCGGTCCAGTCATTTTCAACAGTAACAAAATCAGCTGGGATATGGCGCAAAAGAGTTTAATAAGTGGGGCTTGGCGACCCCCATGTTCTTGAAGCAACGGCCGCGAGTTTTACAACATCTAAACGTTCAATGCTAGGCAATTCCCTGACTTTTGCGCTCGTTGGGTTTACACGTGACTAATTAACATTATCCAATCAGAGGTCGTGGCATATAACACACTGTAAACAATGGCATCCTCCATAGAAAAAGAAATAGACAAGTTTACAGCCGTCTAATTTTTTTTTTAATTGAGAAACTCACGGAAAACCAAAAGAAAAGGCAATTGAAGCAGAAGGAAACTCTTTGTACATCAGCAATGATTTCCAACAACCTTGACATTGATCGAACCTTGAACTTTGCAACTCGATTGTCCCCGGCCGCAAAATTTAATCTCTTCACCGTTTCGTTGCCATCTTCTGACCGTTCTCACCGGGCGCATACCGGGTTTTTATCTGGTGTCGCTGGTGTGACGAAGGCGAACTTGTGCAGGTGCTGGATGGGTCCATTAGTACGACGTGTGATGTGTCCCTTTCTGGAATACAAATTCAAAGAATGACGCTGAGCAAGGAGATGTCCCGATAGTAGACGCTTATGTGTCTTCGTTGTTTGATCAGTTCTTGATTGAAGGTTATGGTTGGCGACCAAGTTGTTGGGAGGTGTGCGTATTTCGCCGACAAACGTTATCAATCGATGATATTTTTTTGAAGTGGAGGGGTGGGGTGAGGGTGGGCGCCGATACAACTTCCGACATAAAAGGTCTGGGATGTACATTTGGTAATAATTTAGCTTTCGGTTAGTGTAGAAACATAACGAGCTAATTGAAAATCTAACAAAACAGGATTTATGTTTATCATCCGGGCTCAAAATATATATAAAGGCCACGGAAACATTTCGGATTAGTTTTCATGGTGATCACAGCTCGCTATCGTTCATACTACATGTATACCAAATTAATCGCAAAATATATAGAGTATATCGCATACTACATCACAAAAACTCAATATAATTCACTAACAAAATGTTCAGTTCATTTATTTATTGTATGAATACTGTAACTTTGTCTCAAATGATGTAGTTAAAGGAGCTAGATCGCTAACCTTTGGGACCTAGAAATTGACAAAAGTTGGTCCCAACGCATATAATACTGAATGAATGAATGGGGTTTAACGTCCTACTATTATGTACCTAACCTGGGCTAATGGAAGACGGGCATACGCCATACAGTGTGCTATGATGGAAATTTTTGTCCGGGCAGCGGCGCTACGGCCTACTCTTATAGCGAATTCCAGCTGCCAAGGGATCTTTTACGTGCACTCCAATGTGTACACGGGACCTCGGGTTTTCGTCCCACCCGAACGACTAGGCAGTTGTCCTTGCCAGGCCCTCCTGTAATATGAATGTATATAAACGGATTTACATTCAATGGTTTCCATTTTTACTCCAATTTCAAATCAGTTGTGTTCGGCGAAATAAGCTAGCGATCTCAATCGAGTGCAAATTTCTAGCGTCTGGTTATTCCAGTCACATACGCCGTTTGATTTAATAATGCAATATGTCTAGCCTCGTCTTCGAGTCTCTCTTTACAACTTGGGCTGGAGCGCATTATGGTACACGATTCGCGTACCAATGTTAAAAAAAATATTTATCTTAAATATCGGATATCAGAAGCTCATCTCTTCCCGGTAAGTTTACATAATCACTGTTGATTTAAATTGACGAATAATTCGTGTTGTCGATGTCGAAGATTTTGGAAGATTTTGAGTTACGGACTTAAGCCCTTTAATATAAATTGTAAAAAAACCCCTCAACAAATGAATCTCTTTCATGTGTAGTACATAATGGGGACTGATACTTAAATAACATAGTTATATAAGATCGATGACGTATTTTAACCATATTATAAACCCCACTACCTTATAATAAATCTCGTTTCATTGACCAGTCAATTTTGATAATACATGATCAAAATACAGCATTACAGGCTCTCAAAACCCCTACAATTACCAATTTTAAAAAAATGTATAGCATGCTTTACATTCTTCAGGAAAATACAGTTTCATTAATACCGGTTTAATATCATTCATGAAAAATTGTTTCAAACTTTAATATATTATGATACCACATTATGAAACAAGCCAGGCTAATGAAAACAGATATAGGTTCTTTGAAGAATGTAAAGATTCATTAATAAAAGCTATTATAAGTTTACTTCAAATTTCAAATTATGATACACGAAATGTAATAATTCCTATATTTCTGCATCAGCCATGCCCACGAGAGAAAAACTAGATCATTTCGGGACTAACCTATGGTTCAATTTATTTTAATAATTCACTTGCGGGAAGGGGGCTTTAGCAGTAGGAGGAAACCGGAGAACAAAACCCCACGAGGTTAGTACTCCTTGTCAACTGTGTAACAACTACGCCCTATTTCTTGCTAGGGACCTTATGATGCAGCATTAACAGGGGTAATTCCATACTCACTTTTCAAGCATCCCCTTTCAGGTAATAGTATGAAGTTCAAATTATATGTATAGTACATACGCTATAAGGGCTATAGCTAAACATAAACTATCAAACAGCACCCCATTCACCCGTGGTATCAGGGATTCAGGAATCAGACCCTATCGT
This sequence comes from Patella pellucida, assembly GCA_917208275.1. Classification (NCBI taxonomy): domain Eukaryota; kingdom Metazoa; phylum Mollusca; class Gastropoda; family Patellidae; genus Patella; species Patella pellucida. The sequence goes on from OU795036.1 coordinate 71,169,298, forward strand.
ATGCATGATTCCACTACAGCTGGTCAGAATATTATATCTAATGCAATTTTGTAAAAATAGCCAAAGAAATTTGAGAAAAGGGCAGCAAGGACAGTTTGAATATGGTTGATCAGTTTGGCAGACATATACCGTGGTAAAATGCTATTAAGACTTTATTTTAAAATCTTTTATTTGCTGCTTTCAACCACGTCAATAATTTACGATTAAACGGTAGTTAGGTTGCTAGGATAATCATTTTCGTTAAGAATAAAATTTTGTCTGTTTCTTTAGTGTATGGATCATATGATGATTCTATTACAACAAGTCTGTACAGGATTTGGTAGACTTACTAAATTAGATTTACTGGTAACTTTGTAGGGATTATGAACACTTCTTTTCATGTCGACAATTTGCAAAACACTTAAATCTATGATTTAAACGTTTTAAAATAATTCTTTAAATACATTCCTTTCAACTCACATTAATTCGATTTTTTATTTACTATGAGATTTATGACTCGGCTTTGTTTTTTTTTTTGTTTTCAAACCTAATTTTATTTTCGATAAATACATTCATTTTTAACCATTAGAGATAAAAAAAGTTATTCCTGCGAAATAAAGTAAACGAACTTCAGTCGTATTTACTTTAATTATGGGCGTCTTACTATGTGTTTCCTATTTCAGGAACTAATTATTAACACATATTGATTTTTTATATTTCAACGGGAAACAAATTTAGTGGCTCGTGGTGAGCATACATAGCAGGTTCAGTAATTTACAAGAAATATATTCAAAGAATTTCGTCTTTAATGAGAATATTCTTCCGATTTAGAGTTCTTGTCGATTTTTTATTTGCTAGGATGAGATTTATGATTTGACTTTGTTTTTTTTGTTATCAAATCTAACATGGTACGCATGATTTTACTTAATTTAAATTATATTGACATAATTAAGTTTACAATTTCATGTTTTTAATGGGTGTCAGACAATGCCAATCCACACAGGAATAGAAGACTAACATATGGTGATTTATATGTCAATGGTTGTGGGTGGAACTTTGTTTTGAATTCCAACTACCAAAGGTACTTGTATACAAATGGACCCCGTTTTTATACGTCTCATCCTAAGAACTAGACGAAACCATGACAACATGTCAATCTAGCCATAAACTTCCTGCCAGTAGAGTAAATATAGCAGACGAACGTCGGAAATAATAGTTCAGCTCGTATCATTTACCATAGACCAATGATTAATGTCGATGGATGAGATTTCAAACTCCTAAGAAAATGATGCGGACATTGAATATAACGGCCATTAGTTTACAAGAGACTACAATTTCCTTCTATATAATTTTCAACTTGTGTGTAATTTGATGATCAGTATGTTCAGACGTTTTCCGGATATTGTATTGTGTAAAGAACATTGACCATAATGGTCATTCACACAGACTTGCAATTTTATTTCATTTACGGTAAGAAATTAAAAAGAAAGCCTCGGGTTGTTTTTGGATTTATTGATTGCATGTTTAATGTTGAAATTACAACAGCACAAGGAAACCACAACTAAATAAACTGATATTCTGTCATATAAACCAAATTACTTACATGTTTTTTATTCGCATTGGCTACATGTACTAATCCGTACGCATATCAAATACGTCACATGTTAAAAGCAGGGGAGATACTTTTTTTCAAATTAGATGTGTCAAGAGCTCTATGTCATTCTAGGTCAGTACCTTTCGACAGCGGAAACGCTATTCTTGTCGGGACCTGCAAAACATTCCCGAAGCAATGGTAACGAGTATAGAAGACGCAAAACCAATTACTGGGTGTTTTTGTTAAACAGACAGTAAAATTCTTGCTGACTTGACAGCTTCAAAAATAAATAATATCCTTATCTAACTACTAGATGTTTAAGTGTCCTACCTGTTGTGTAAATTTTCCATTACATCCTCTTTTACTTGTCCAAAGGGTGCTAAAGTATTTTTTTAACTGTTACATTTGAAAAGGTTTACGTTAGGCGTTTCTAACCATTGGCCTAAGTTGATTTTTTTCGAATTTTTTAAAATTAGGTGTGTTATGTTAAAATTTGTATCATTAATTAATTGGAATATTGTAAAATAGTACAATTTGTTGAGCAGAATAAAGATTGGGACATATTATTCAGTAACAACAAGAGTGGTATTGGGCCTTTTAGCCTATAACTACTAAATATCTCCCAAACGAACACCGATTAACCTATCGGAAACGTATAGATGATTTCACACTGTGTTCCATTAGTAAAAAACACAAAGGGATACACAATATCCATTACCCTATTCAAAAGATATAAGTAATACCTATAAAGGACATTGTGTAAATAATTTGGAGAACAAAATATTCATACTAATAATAATCATCTAGTTATTGTAAGGTTCTACAACACAGTGTTCCGTATAAAGACAACACAAAATACACAATAAATCAGTTTACGTCTTGATTATGAACCAAATAGATACGTAGGTGGTTTTACTTCACTACAAACACAGAAACAAGCCAGAAACCGAGCGACCCAGTACTGGTGAAGACTGGCACGGATCCAAACCGAACATCAAGTTAAGCCAAGCACCGAGCCAAACCGAACACCAAGTTAGGCCAGACTCCGAGCCAAACCGAACATCGAGTTAGATCGAGAAGATCCTTCTCGGGATTCGAATATCGAACATTCCTTTTCAAGTCGAGAATCCAGTCATCGATCTATATATTTAAAAAAAATGAGATTATATCGATATCAATGATGTCTGATCACCAAAAATGGCCAATCACATAGCAACCTGAAATTCTTCAATGTCCTATAGCGAGTTATCTTTTAAGGATTCTATTAACTGTTTACTTGTGCGTTTATTCATCAATGTTAATATTGACAGTGGTGATAATTATATTAATATAGCTTGCAATCGATACATTAGGATTTAATATTGGCAGTATTAATTAAATAAATAAGAGTTATTGTCACACTGATTAAGATATAAATCCTAATTTACTGATGTGTCTGAAGACAACACACTGAGATGATTAGATTAATTGACACCTACAGAAACCTTCCTTCTTATTACTACTGTGACAATCAGACAGAAGCCAACTGATCTCATAAGTCCAATTTCCTCACTGTAGATGTGCATCATGTCAACCATATAATTCAATTTATATTATAAGTCAATCATGATATCCTTTTAAATAGCCAATGCTTACATGAAAGATACACGTACTGTTGTAAATACAATTGTATATGTAATGTCTCGTTTTATGAAGTATTAGCCAAAGATCGCATAAAAAGCTAAAAATATTTCACGTTTTGAATAATTACTAGTGGGAGGATAGATATTATACAAGAGTTAAATCTGCCTATTGCAGATCTTTCTTTGGGCCTGAAATATTATATAAACTATTACTTAGACATTTATTAACAAAACAAGACGACAATCAACTCTCGATGGCACTATGCACACATTTTGTTAAAACTACATACAATGATAATTTGACTCAGAATGAAGTAGTTTGAATCAAATTTTTAAATATTATCGTTTTAATCATCTATTTTTGAATTATTATAGCAAGAATCACTAACTCTTAATAAAACTCTCAACTAATGTATCTTTAAAAATTGTCAGGGGCTTGGAATATGCGGACATCATTTGAGAGGGTGGGCATCGGTTTGACTAAAGACGAAAAACATAAAAAATAAACGTTTCTGCGTACTGATATAAAGACGGTTTAAAAGATCCATGGCATATCAAGTACATGTATCATACATAGCTCTACATAAGGAAAATGAGATTTTATGTTTATCTGTGACTTTTGGCGATAAAAATTTCATGAGAAAGGGGAAAATAACCCGGAACCATATCAGCATGCAACGCATTTACTCTAAATAGCTACAAATTGTGTGTAGTGGGTGTGAAAAACGACCATTAATAATATTAAGAACATTGATTTACTACCAGCTAGTGTTTCATGCATTAATAGTTTTAATGTATCTGTATCAGTGACGAAATTAATCAACATTTCAGCTCTGATGTAGCAATAGTATTAGCAAATAATGAGTCTCATACCAAAAGATAGAATTCGATTCTCCAGCTATGTTACTTCGCTATGGGTTGTTTTGTTTTGAATATTTGTTAAATATTGCTGTCAATGAATGCTATATAATTTCAAATGCCAACCTCAAGAGATCTTGTGGTTCCATTATGGCCAAACTTTAACTATGTATAACGAGTCATTTCATTGTCCAATGTGGCGATGTAGGTTACAAGTTAATTACTAAGTCTGAACTCAGAACGCATACAAAATATGCCTTGGGAATTTGTCACAGCGTAGGTCGTCTTGTTAGTTATTCGTCGTCAGTCGAATTTTCCGTTCTACAATATTTCAAGGTGATAAAGATTGTATGGAAGTCTGTAAATCATAAAGATTATATGGAAGCCTAGTTGTAAATGATTAAGATTATATGTAAATGATAAAGATTATATGTAAATGATATAAATTTTATGGTAGCCTTGGTGTAAATGATCACGATTGTATGGAAGCTTATATGGTAGCCCAAGTGTAAATGAAAAAGATTGTACTGAAGTCTGAAAATAATAAAGATTATTGATATGGTAGCCTGGGGTAAATGATAAAGATTGAATTGAAGTCTGTAAATGATAAAGATTAAATGGTAGTCTGGGGATAAAGATTGTATTAAAGTTTAAGTCTGTAAATGACAGCGGTTGTATAACAGTCTGTATGTAAATCATAAAGATTGCATTAAAGTATGTAAATCACATAGAGTATGCTACTCTGTAAAACAATATATTCAATTCTTGAACAAACACATCTATAGGGCAAATAAAAACAAACATTGGCTGCAGTTAATTGAAATATAAATTATTCAACATGTAGCAAACTATATTCTACAAAGAACCTATAATTCATCCAATATTTTTTCTCGTCATTATTTATATTTCATACTTTTAAAGTATTTACTCTGTTGAACGAGTTTTTAAGTCGATATTCAGAACTTCTTAACTGCTCAAAAGCATGACAACCCGTGCATCGTAAGTAAACGCATGGTACATATATGTATACTAACGAAACGGGTGTATACAATCCCTTATATGGAAGACAGTGACTACAAATCATGGTACAGCGTATTTCTAATCTTAACTCAAACATTTGTTTTTGTACACAATCACAATTTGTTTCATGACATACCTTTCACAACTTAACAAATTATCCAAACAAAGGCAAATGAAAACACGGAATGCATAAAGCCTGTTAATCAGGAAATTCAAAGAAATGGTTATAATATAACGACTAGTGAATTCATATCGACGTCTTCTAACTACTAGTTCCATTGATCATATTGCTATAAATCAATAGGATTTAGCTGTATGAATGAGACTTGCAAGTCAACATATAAAGGACGAGGGCGTATTGATTGTTGGACATATTTTATTTATGATCTGTGGGATATGAAGGAAGAGACTGAACCAAGTTGACGTATTGGATACAACTGTTCACTGTAAACTAATTTAACGTATCTTGAGTTTAATCTCGGAATGGACAATAGCCAAGTGGAATCGAATCAAATGGTTACAAGAAGATCCAATCAACTGCAATGTAAAACTGGTAAATGGTTTTCGCATGGACAACATATCATGGAAAATGTCAGCCATACTCAAGTAGATGAAGATTTATAATACGACTCCAAATCAAGTAGCCCTTATATACGGATAAAATGAGATATGTATTCAGCAGGTTTTTAATGGATCTTCATCGGAAAAGGTCATTCTCTCCTTAATTCTATTCAGATCTAGTTCGTCGGGATATTATTTTAAAATGTCATCACCAGACAATGCAATTTTGCCTTGAATTGGAATATTACTCTGACGATGATCGTCGATTAACAAAATCTAGTTTCGATTTGACATTATATTATATCAAGCATGTTCATGTAAGATTGTGTGCTAAGATTGGGATCTATTTATAATTTTATTGTAATGATACAGGTTTCTTCCAGTAAATTAATTATAGATTGTATAAGAAGATATTCGAAACGACGATCCTATGATTATTGGATACTTTTACTCGAGCCTATGTGGGTTGTTATATAGACCAAAGTGATAAATGCTAAAATAAATCCTTAAAATACATGGCATCTATACACTACATTCCTATATTTTTATAGAATAAAACTATTAATACTATAATTCACTAGTACCAGCTCAGAAATTTGCTAATATTATTAATAGGGTTCAACCTCTCATGGCGCCAACGCTTCATACCAAATTTTTACAAAAAATCCCCTGAAAAACTATAGCCTCTTTCGTGTTCACAAGGGGGCAGGGTGAATCATACTGTCATGACCCCGATGCTACCCACCAAATTTGAAAGCAATACGTTAAAAACTAAAGCCTATATCGCGTTCACAATGTTTACAGAAAGTAATATTGCCACGTATCCACATCATAATCTCTATATGAATTCAATTACAACCCAATAATAAGAGGAAATTATTATTTCAGTTTATGATTGGCCACCATGAGATAGATGTCTACAGTTAATCATCATCTCCTTTATATTGCGATATTAAGTCAGTAATGACATACAATATTTTGCCAACTTGAGCAATCAAAATTCTCGTGCAGGTTATCGATGTTTTGGTATACAAATAGAAGTCTATATAGGACTATCGTAAAAATATTAAAGGGTCAATCCCGATAATGTTTTTGAGAATAAAACTCTTTAATTTTTTGTCAAATTCATTAAGATCCCATACCTAAGGTAGTAAGGGCCGAACAACTAACTCAATATATGGGATACGTTTTCAAACAAATTAAACCCAGAGTCTTTATCTTGAAATGAAGTCCAGTATCCCAAACTGTATTTTGCGGTGATTTGATAAAACCAGAGTTTTATTTTATAAAAATAATGTGTCGGTGAAATTTATCTTTTGTTATCAAGTACAGGACATGGACCATTCACCGTGTAGACCTCTAAAGGAACGGGAATCGGTTATCGGGTCTCCCAACGAAAGAATTGACCCGAATTCTTAAAAGGGTTACGTGTCCGGATAAGCTGTTTTAACGCTCACGTCCAAACGACTCAATATTTTGAGTTGAAATTTTGAGACGGTGTATATACACCAGTCTTCTATATTTTGGCGTTTAAATTTCATACGTACTCGGACTTTTATTTTTGAGGCTCTGTTCTATTCGAGACTGTCCCTTTAATAACCAGTATACGTCATACGTATCTCTATCTACCAAGATCTATTTCTCTGGAAATGATAACATTTCTTTCAAATTCTCCCAACCCCCAACTTTAATTGGCTGAAAAGGGAAAACATAATATATTGTTGATATAACCATTGGGTAAAAAGATACCTAGCTGTCATGGTAATTTAATACCGAGCTGCAATGTTAATTTAACTTTTACTTTACCAATCGTCTGGGGTCTATTTAGCATGACAGTTTTGACATTATTTCTTAAAATAACCACTTTCCGACACAATTGGTCTAATAGCGTTGTTGTGGTTGAAGGACAGTGGCTATAGTTATGCCAGGTTCAGCTTTTAAAAGACTCTGTGGAAATTCTTTGTTGGAAAAATACAATTCTGTAAATTAGAAAGAAAAGCCCTGGCAGCCATTTCTAATTAAAAACGCTGTGACAAGAAACGTGGAAATTTATAAGTATTAACTGCTTTATTCAAGACAGTCCAATTTTTGCAAGAGATAGATAAAGACCAAGCTACAAGCTAAAAAAAATAACCTGTGATTTTTCGTAAAATCGGGGGCCATATTCCAGGAGTTATGGTCTGAAATGCGTGAATATCAAAAGGAACTGAGGTCCTCCGAATATGTAACAGTGATATATTTGGACGTTTTTTCTTTTTTAAATCTCGGATAACAATTATGCCATCTAGGGACCACAAGTAAAGTTGAAAACGCGATTTTACATACAATCAAGGGCTATAAGCCAGAGAGTTAGGGTTTCAATATCAGCGAATATCGAAAGGAATCGCAATATTTCGGTTATAAACATACATTTCAAGTTTCATCAAAATCACATAAAAATTGTGACCTCTGGAGTGAACACAAGCTACAAACATGAGTTTTCGTACAAACATGGGCCTTAATCCATGAATTTACGACCGATAGGCCTACATGCCAATATTAAAGCTTGGGTTTTTGGTGATCCAAAAACTTTTATGAATTGGAATTCCCTTTAGGATCGATCATATTGTATTTTATTCGACATATTAAATATGAAACTAACATCCGAGATCAATTTTAGTTATATAATACCACAGAGGAATACTTCCTGTCAAAACTCATTACATTCCATACCAAGACAAAACCTGATGTATAAACGTAGTATCGTTATATATTTGAATAAATTCTCTATACATGAATGTGTTAGTCTAGATTTTTTATTCGTAAAGGAGGGATTACGCCACGTCATATTTTATCTATATAAACAACATATATTGCGTCGTAAGCTATGGATAGCTCCATCTCTTAAAATTATGAGTAAATTAAACCATTTCGTAGACACGCCAGAATAGAAATTACGCTTATCACCTGAACAAATATTATCTTAAGAGTAATGTGTTGCCTTGATTCACCATTTGATCTATCTTATAATTAACAAATTACATATAGAAACATTTTGGTCGATTGCACGTGTAATTGTTATCTAAGGTTTACAAAATTTATGTTTCACTTAGAGGAGCTACATTTGGGATCTAGAAATTGATCCAAATGGATCGCAACGCATAATATAATCATGTAATATGAATGTATATAAACTGATTTACATTCAATCGTTTCCGTTTTTACTTTAATTTCAAATCAGTTATGTTCGGCGAAATACGCCAGAAGTCTCAGTCGAATGACAGTCTATAGTGTCTGGTAATTCTAGTCTACATAGTATTATTAAGCATGCTCTCCAGATAAGACAAGGCGTCACCGTTTGACATGACTTGTGGAGGATGTCTAGCCTCGTTCTTCGAGCCCCTTGTCAAAAATGGGTCTGAAACGCATTATGGTACATGATTCGAAGACCAATGATAAAATGCTGATTTTGTCTTAAATATTGGATATCAGACGCCTATCTTTTTCCGGTAAGATGACATGATCAATGTTGTTTTAAATTGAAAAATAAATACTATAACACACTGCAATGGTAGTCGTACGTATATATTTATATCATATACCAAATGGGCTGAGCAACTTCGCTTGAACACTTCTGGACCAGAATAAATAGCCTGTCCATGATGCCTACCAAGTTTGGATGTTCCCAGTTATTTTTGTAGGAGAAATTTTATTTTGATAAATTTCTACACACACCAGCCAAAAAGGGATGGAATCTATTGAACCGATTCCAGGTGGCGCTACAACCTTCTCTGTCTCTAACTGTGGCCCACAGTTATGAGCTGTGATTGTGAAATGTATAAATATACATTAAGACGCAATAAAAAGAATGACTGTCGAGAAAGGCAGCTTAAGTATGATTGTTTGTCTGGATGTCATACCAAATTTAAATTAAATGAAACGTGGGCGCACGACAGTCAACATCAACCAGTAACGTCCAACTGGCATCCACAAACAGTTGGCTTCTTGTGAATCTTTCCTGTTGACTGTGGGAAGGTGTCCTATATTGCGTCCGATGATTCTTGATTGGCGAGACGGGTTGGTTATGCAAGCACCGTCATGGGGATACATATGCATTTCAAAACTATCATGCTGACACATGTGCGGATAATATTGACGTCTGAAAAGTAGCGCCATGTGACGTTCTTATACATTGTCCTTCCCTGTAGTACTTGACGTCAATTCTTCTAAAAACGTGTGCAGCTCTGTCATATGATGGTTGTCATTTGTTGTGTGCTTCGTTTTTGTCAATATCAAACCATTATCGAAATTACGTTCATGTCCTTTCTTGTAAAACATTAAAGGGCCAATCCCGATAACTTTTTGGGGAAAAAAACTGCTTAATTAATTTTGTGTTAAAATCATGTAAAACCCATTATCTAAGGCCGATCAACTAACCCGATTTTTGTGATAGGCTTGCAAATAACTTAAACCTGACAGTCTGCATCTGGAAATGGAGATCTTTGTATCATACAGTATCTGGATAAAACCAGACTTTTTCCTATAAAAATAATATGTAGGTAAAATTTACCTTTTGTTATCAAGTACAGTACATGGACCATTCACTGCATGGACCTCTCAAGAAACGTAAATCGTTTATCAGGTCACCAATTGAAAAAAAAATGACCCGAAATCTTAAAAGGGTTACGTGTCCGGATAAGCAGTTTTGGCGTTCACGTCCAGACGACTCAATATTTTGAGTTAAAATTTTGAGACAAGGTATATACACCATTTCCCTATATTTTGGCGTTTTATTTTCATACATTCTTAGACTTTTATTTTTGAGCTTCTGTATAATACGGGATTGTCCCTTTAAATAAATAACTTTTTATATGGCACTTATTTGTTCCATTGATTTAATGTAGAACTGTTTGATTCATCAATATATTATTATATTAACTTCATTAAACTGAAATATTCGTTATAACAGAACCACTACATAAAGCCACGGTTTACATGTTGCATGGTATATGTTGTAAACAAATCTATAATTCATTGTGACAGTTAATGTGCCTTGTGTAACAGAATTGACTAGCTAAACACATTAGTGTATCACATAGATGTTTTGTTTTCACGATGTAAAAAAATAATAATCGCACCCGAGAAAGTGAAATATTATAGACCAATAATACATACTTGATTAATTAAAATCAAGATGGTCTACACGTATCGTATATAAGTTAAAGTTAGTATTTTTCTGAAAATATACAATTTTCCACAGCTTAAAGATACATCATGTAAGATTAAAATAAAGAGCTAGTCATTCGTGCAAAATAGTTCGAAAGTAGATAAGGTAAAATGAATAATTTGCAAATCTCATTCAAATTACTCTATTACAATTTAATCAAAATATTGCTGAACGGATCTAATCTATTTAATATAGGAAAAATCCAATGCTATCGAGAGTTGATTATGTTTTAGATCAGTTAATTAATGTCTAATGTGTAGACCAAGGAATCTGGGATGCAGATTACTTACACCTAAAGAATTAATTCTTCCCGGTTATTACATCATATAATAAATACATACATATCAAGTTAGTATATAGAATGGTATCCTCACAACGGGTCAATATGTATAATAATATCCTCATATAGGATTATTATATAGGATAATAACCTCGCATCGAGAATAATAACCTCGCATCGAGTTAGTATGTAGAATAATAACCTCGCATCTAGTTAGTATATAGAATAATAACCTCACATCGAGTTAGTATATATGTAGAATAATATCCTTATATGGTACCATTGTGTAGAATAATAACCTCACATCGAGTTAGTATGTAGAATAATAACCTCACAGCGGGTAGGTATGTAGAATAATAACCTCACATCGAGTTATTATGTTCAATAAAAATAATGAGTATCGTGTACATCTCGTATAGGACAATTATATCAAGGGAATAACCATTAGTGATCAAAGGAGATTACCTACATTACTCTGGATTACAATCTCAGAATATAAGAGAAGATGAACCCTTTATAAGTATATAAATTCCATTTCCAATGATAGAAGCAATTGTCACCTAACGTCAAGAAAGTAACAAATAAAGTATATGAACCGAAGGAAAGTAGTTCAATGATTAAAGTTTGGTGCTATTAATGAACCTGAACTACGTGTAGAAATTGCAGAATAAAATATAATGTATTATTTTTGTTGGCGCGAATTGTCATATCTAGATCTCCATTAAATACGCCGTCCTGTTGATAAATTGTGTGATTTGATAATATATTTGAACAAAAACTATATTCAAACTAAGTTATTTATCAAAGGTTTACTTCGCCCCTCTCAAACAACAAAAGCCGTAAAAAATGTTTTTAAAAGCCTAGTAATATATTTTTCTAGTCAAATTGAATGTCTCTACATATCAATAATTGCCGAATACAGTATTTGAAATAACCACTTTCGTGCCATTTACAGTTATAGACAATCTCGTGTTTGTATTGAACACGAATAATATACTTTTTAGAAAGTAATTTAAAATGGAAATGTCCAACAAATCTATTTGTAATAAAGTTCTCAACCTGTGTAGTGTTTAGACTTGTATTAGATTTAAAATCAATATTATAAAGATCACTGAGAATACTTCCTATTATTATTAATAGCTAGACATCTGTTAACCTTCCACATCATGACACATGTTAAGTAAGACATTTGCTGTTTTTTTTAACTACATCCACAGGGAAAGCACAGTTGTACACGCTATAATGTAAGGATGCTGTCAATGTACATGCACAACCACATTCGTTATCAAAATAAAAGGCGAGTTTCTTTATATTAAGAATAGAGGATTTAGTTTTAAATGTTATATTTTTGAAAATACATTTATTGTATGACTATAAGAAGCAAGGTGTGTTACCGTATTCAAACCCATTGCTTGTTATATTATTAAACCTATGTCCACTATCTAGAATTTATGTCCTAAATCGGTGAATTGGCGGAAGTACGTGTTGGGGATGTTAATACACAAATAGACTGAAAAATACGGATTCGTTACGAAGAATAGTCTACAAAAGCTTTTTAAAATATATTAATATGTTGTACAATTATTGATATAATCAAAAACAAAAAAGTATGCTTTGCTAACTACACCTTCTAATATAACTGCGAATTATAATTCCTATTCCCCGTAAATTTTCATATTATATAAAAGGTTTTCTGACAAAACGCAAACATAAACCAATAAACGGATATCATATTAGACGGATTAAATACTAAATCTTGTGGAATTATATGTACATTGCTGTAATCTATATTATATTCAATAATGCGCCTGACATACATACGCATCAGTAGACTAGGTTGTTTAGGGGCAGTTTTAAGCATTTTTGACATTGACCGTACAATGGCCGCTGACATTTTCTTATGTATAAATGTAGTTTTATTTAATAAATCAGATACTTAGAAATTAACAACCAAATTATAACTTGTGTTTAAATAAAATCTAAAAACTTGGGGCTGTCGACAGCACTGCCGAAGGTATAACGTCATGATTGCAGTGATGACTACAACTTGACAAAACACAGAGTTTAAGAATAGACTTCATATTATAATAATAATAATAATAATAATAATCGCGTCATTTTACAAGGGTAGCAAATTAGGCCTGAGGCCTTTTTCCAATTTGGCCCTTGGCACAGATTGTGCGAATGATTTCGATCATTACTGCAGGAAGAAACCGAAGAACTCGGGGGAAACCTGCCTGATCGGATGGGAGACCGAATATCCCTCTCACTTACAACGATAAAGTTCTTGCCCTGAGCTGGGATTGAACCCTCGTTGCATTGGTGAGAAGCCGCCTCTCTATCGCCACGGCTATCCGACCAGATTGTAAACATGAATGTGGTGTTTAAAGATATATAAGAGTTTTGAATAGCTTTGGTGTGTTTTTTGAGTTATATCTGATTATTCTAAACAGATATTTGAATCAAATCAAACCATTTTCACTTTAAGAAATATATATTAATACTAGTACAAGGTGTTTAATGAACATTCTTGAATAAGGCCAGTGTTTGGGTTTTCTGTAACTGAATGAGACTAGTTATTTTTACTACAGTGTTAATCAAAGTAAACTATTTTTTTTAATGACATATTGTACCAAACGTTGCGCATACCATAACGACAAGGATGTTGTGCATCAGGAAACGTCCTTGCGCTCTGAAGATCATTTGTCATCATTTTCCCCCAGTATGTAGGAAAGTCCATATATTGGTGTACGCCCATGCATGACCCGTACATATAGCTAATGAACTGGGAAATAAATGAACAGGAAAACCACACAAACAAAACTAGTGCCATCTCAGTAACAAAATGGCAATAATACAGACAATATAGAAACACTGGCATATTGACATATTACAAATGTTGAGATGTGCAAAATGTACACTCTTTTTACTTGTTTACTTGAATGGGAAAATCTTCCAAAGGTTAACATGTAGTATGTATGTTGATTGTCTGGTGTTATTCCATTCCACAGCAACATGACCACTCCATCTATTTATACCCCGGGCTGGCAGACAACCCACATGACCACTCTTTAGAGAAAACTCAAGTGGTTTCCAATAACTAAAGTATCATAATACTAAGATAGAAAATCGAAGTCGTCCTAATATCAAACGTGACTTGACAAAGGGATTCCATCAATTTGGTATAATTATAGTATCCTAGCTGACATATGTTATATATCCGATACGAATAATGAGAAAATATGATCTTTTTACTTAGCACATCTATTCCCAGTCGACACTTCCCATTTCACCTCATCATAAATCTTAATATCTATAAATACGTCTACTATATACGTATAACCTACTTATCTTTTTCATGACGAATTTGAAATATACAACATTCGGATCCGAGGTAAAACTACCTACATCGTCCCAAGATAACAATACATGCCTCTAAAAATATAACGTGGAGTTTGAACCGGAAGCAGTATTATTGTTTTCACACGGTGGATATTTGCTATTGTTTTGGCGTCCAGTAAAGTTTCATACCTACATGTACGATGCATATTGTAAACTGAGTTTTCTGCAACAAGCATCCTACAACTCAATAGATATTCGACCGAACTCTTGTCATAAGATATTCCACAAATGTTTTAGCGAACAAGAAAATAATTTTACTTACATTAAACTGCATATTGGTGTTTAATCAATAAAAACAAGCTGCCACTACTATACTGATATGTGTAAAAATAACTCTTGGTGACTAATACAAGTATTGAAAACATTATAAAGTTATTGAATTTTGTAGTTGTAGTATATATACGAGTCAGTGAATGTTTAGAAAATCTTTACATCCAAGCTAAAAATGCATAGTCTTTCTAAAACAAAACGTTATAGAGTTGTATATGTCGTACAAAGCTGTCCAAATATTACCGTCCTCTCACCAGACACCCCAGAATTTAAGACATTAACCTTGACTATGCAGAATTGGTAATAGTCCATTTTATATAAGTCGCGGATTTTAAGTACCAATTTTTGTAATTTTCCGGAAATACCCAGGTCACATAAAAAGATGTGTATGTAGTAAAACAAAAGCTTCTGATTTCTTATTAAGAAGAAGTTAAATTTTTCACAAATAAAAACAATATCACAGATTGGATCTGCTCCGTTAACTTCAATAAGTATCAAACAAATACGTTTTTCATGTATTATTGTCTATACATTTGAAATCCGATCGTTCAGTTAGCTTCATTTATTACTTCAAATTCGTCATTCAAGTATCAGGGTCAACTCGAATCCAAATTTTGGCATCCTGTTTTGACGAAGCTAGGTATGAATAATATATCTGTTTGTCAAAAGTCATCTTGACTTTAGTCCAGTCTTTATTTTTGTCTTATCTTTTCCGGAACGGTACATAATATGGCCTTCAACCTATAATTCTATCGATTACGACCCGAAGCTGATTTCTTTGCTTCATTGAGCTTTAATTGAGAGGCCAGATTTCTTCTCAACACTTGTGGGCTCTACTCTGATACCAGATTACGGGTGTTGAGAAAAACTACGAGATTAAGCAGCAACCAGGGGAATCCAACTCCATGATGACAGACGTTATTGCCCAAAGTCTTCTAGATTTCGTGTTATCGTTCATCGGATTTCACGAGGAACTTCCGCCCAAACCATTAACATTGAACTAATTAGAGATAATATATAACTCCATGGTATTATTCAATTCCTATCTTGAAAACACGAGTGAGCCGAGACGTCGCCTGAAAGATACATTCTTGTATTCCATATAATTGTGACAAGTGTTATTATTCCACTGTCTACGGTAAAGATCTGTGTTATGAATCACGTGGTGGAACGGTTCGTCATAAAAATATTGTTTCTGGATTACGTGTAAATCTATGCCATGATGCCTTAGTATTTCTAAAATGTTGGATTGTACACCTCACCAAAATTTACTTTATATTCCAGGGACTGTATAGTGTAGCCCACCTTTCTCACTTGTGATAGTATGTTCTTCTAGCGGTATGCAATCTGGTCCTTCTACTTCCTCGTCTCTAGGGATTGCCACCTAGATCTCGTCTTTGGTAATAGCCCAAAGAATGATACCAAGATATACTTCTATCTGTATCATACGTTGAGGTTTTGGTGGTGTGGCTATTAGTAAACTACTGAAATGGACCTCAAAGATTAGCATCCCGGGTCTCGTCTTTGGCAACTCTTCCGATATTGATATCAAGATAAATCTTTTCTTTATAAACCTTGAGTGGCATTTAGCGATTGAGCAGATTAAAAAAACACAACACAATTTATATGGAAACAATCACGGGTTTATACACATATACACGTCGTGCTATATGTGTATAAACCAGTGATTGTTTTCCATATTTTTAAAATCTTTTCTTCTATCATACCTAGACTTTCTGTTGGCTTAGCTTTCGTAAAACCCCCCATCTATTGGGTCGTTCTTCTTGATTACAATATTTCCATCTGTGTCGGGTAAGATAACAAACTGTCTGGGTACTACACAAACACCGACTTTCCTCTGATCACTGATCATTAATATCTCTCCTTGATACCTTATCTTTTACCTTCAAGGTTGTTTGGGAAATATCATTGCATTTCCTGATGATATCCACCTTTACCTTACTCAACCTTAGTATTGCCAATTTATGCCTATCCATTGTTTTGTAACTTTGCGGTTGCGTAATGTGCTTCGCACATGAGAAAACTCATCAGGGTATTTTCAGTCCACTGCATAGGCTGAACCCCGGGTAGTCCACTGCTTTGAAGCCGTCACAAAATATTAATTTTAATGTCTAATTTACTTTGATGTGTAATATAAAATTTAAAGTACTTTGAATATAGTAAGTATCGGGATTTAGTAAACAATCATACGCGTATTGTGCATGGACGAAATAACTTATGAATGTTTAATGGGTAATAGATTGGTTGAGCTAGATCTAGACAAAGGTTAATATTGATGTTTTGATTGTACTAGAGATAATCTCTTGGTATTTTTATACTGTACATTAGTGTTATTTGGAGGTGTCGAGGTCGATGGAAAGCAGACTCAAGTAAACCCTCCGCATGTTGATATAGCCAATACAATATTTATTTATTCTCCGGTCTTTCCCATTGCATATATGCTATTTTATTGGTTGGGGTGAATCATGTCGACACTAAACGAAAGGGGTGTCAGATATGACAAGGCCTGTCCTACATATGCCTCATACACCTTTCTTGATTCTCTCGTTGCTTTGGCATTTAATTCTAACATTGCCATATTTCTTCCAAGTGACGACGTTTACGTCAGAACGAAAAATTGCGGAATCAATTTGAATAATAATATATTTATACGTATAACAGATCAGGCTATCCTCCTCTGGTGCGTTAGGAAGGTATGGGGCGCGCTGGAAAAGAACCTTGTCGATTTGGAATCCAGTACAAATCAGGACAATTCCAAGGTGTCTGATCCCTAATTGGTCGATTTTCTGGTGGTCAAAGGAAAGTCAGAAAGATATGGAACACTGAAACGTTGCAGATCCCTTGTTTTGTATGCAAATTTAGATAAATCAGACAGAAAGTAGAAAAACCGGGAAAAAATATAATCTCGATCCTTGTCATTCTAACCTCCCCGTAAGCTAAGTAAAAGTTTAAATGTATAATATAGAATATAAAAAATGGCTTGTTTTCTTGTCTAGTTGATTTGAACAAATTGTTTGGAATTAGTTCAATAAGTTTAACAGGTTACTATATATATTGAACCAACAGCAAGCATGACAATATTATTCGCCGGTTTACTACTCAGTTTTAAATGAATTGACTGGGGATTAATGTCCAACCTTTCTATACCAACTGGACTAATGAAGACGGACATACACCATACACTGTGCTATGAGTGAAATTTTGCCCGGAGAGCAATTGAATAGCAACTGACAATGGTTGCATTACGTGCACGCCAAGTTGTACACGTGGCAAGGGCAACAATTGTAAATCTTAATGGGAACTTTGATGGACAACACATAGATTAAACCCTGGACCTCAAGGTTACTGAGCCAGCGCCTTGCTCGCAGAGCCCTCTTCTTACTTTGTGTGTGGTGTTTTGAATCAATGTAATACGGTTAATATTGTGATCAATACAGTAAATGTTGGAAAGATATTAGAAACCACTTGCCACATAGTTAACCCCAAGACTATATAATTATATTAGATATAAAGACAAGGTGTCACATCGACTGTCACAGTTACCATTCATACTGTGATAAATCCCTCGGTCAACATTAGAGAAATGGAATGAGGTAAGTAGGACACCTCTCGTGATTGAATGACTGGTCGTCAATTCGAAAATAGAACAAAAAAAAAAAAAAATTCAAAGAGTATATCAATTTCTTAACAATAGGCTGGCCGAAGGGAGATTAATTTATGGTGGCATTGTATTACCTGTTGGAACAATTGTCTATGCTGGTATTGATTTACGCGTAGTGAATTATTTTCTGCTGATCAATTAACTAAACGAACAATTATGTTTTCGAGACACCTTAGATAATAAAGGCAACATTTCGATCATGTATAAGAAATGATGCCCGTACACAAAATAACGCCTATAAAGATCTTAAATCAAATAAGGAACAGGAACCAAATACAAACATTGTCAATAACCGTAACATTTCATTAGGTACCCCAAAATCAATAGTTGTGTTTTAGTGCTGATGGTGTGTTCATGAAGCAAAACATAGCATACTTTCAAAACAAGTGTGGTGGTCAATGATTCATGCATGTTCTTACCTTGTGTATTATTGCATCATCATAAGGAGCGTCTTTATTATCTTCATTAGGTACTAGGGACGTCGGGCGACCATTTTGAACAACTCTTAATCCTGCACTTTGAGTTTCTAATCCCGCCATTTTACTAACAAGCAGACGTCAATTTACTGTTGGAATTATCCGAGCTGTTAGCACATTATTCCCGCGACTATTGATCAGAATGTGCTGTACAGATTTTACTCTTCATACACAATGTAATGCTTCTTTATGCGAACCAGGACTGTACAACAAGAGAGACAATTTGATCATAGAACAGCACAGAAAACCAAGGTTATCATGCGGACACTTGACTTCAACCACATAAACCAAGTAATGACTATTGGATTTTGCGGATATCAGAAACACGCACTACAAAACACACAGCATCCCATACAAGAATCGTGCCACAAGTTCCAATACACTTTTCTAACAACCGACGAGTATGGCTATCAACAAAATCGCAAAAGGATAATTTATTTGCCAAGAGCAAAAGATCAATGATTTCGATTTACTTGGATATAATATGATTAACACGCATTCCGCTCGTTAAGGTTTCTTTCCTGGAATACATCTTTAATGATAAAATTACAGCTACAGTTCGTTTTTCTATAGATATTGAAATTGATTTTTTTTTTTAAAAAAACACTAGTTTTTTTCTGCCTCGCCTTACTAAAATCTGATTTCATTATTATCTTAAGACACTTGACATCCTGAAATTGTTTTCAAAAAAAGTTAGTTTGCGATTGTTATGTTAGATAGTGCGAGTGGGAGTAAGGTTATTTTGAAGTTTTTATGACGGTTACATGTTGCTACAGTTTATGCCCAATTCTTCATTAGCTGAGTGGATGCAGAAAAGCAGGATGTTAATCTCCACCTCATTCATCTTAAGTTGTTGGTTGCACTTGGATGTTCAAATATGGCAAACCCGTTAAGGTTCATTATGTAAGCTTTAGATAAAGAGCCGACCGTTCTTGCCATAATGGTTCAAAAAAGGTTAATGCAAGATGAATATATTTAAAATTTTATTCAAATTACTTTATTCTGGGCGAAGTTTGGACAAGACGTGGCATACATTGTTTATTATCGTAGAAACGGTACTTGTTATTCGAGATTAAGACTCGATTCGCCATTTTTAAAATTAAATGATGACGACCGTCTGTCAATCCGTTTAAATCCCCGCTGCTTTGCCCTGGTGGGGCTAGGGAGGTCGGGCCTGATTATAGGTTTGCCATGTTAAAAATGTATAAATAATAGTTTATATTACAATTAACTATAACACATACTTAGGGGAGAACAATTACTGATTTAGTTAGTCGACGTTTCGAAGAGTATTCCCTCAACGTTTGCAAGCAAATGCAGTAACAAATGTGTAGGGCAAATATATATAGACAAGCAATAACAACAAATCAGAAACCATACATGACAACGACAAGATCAAAGGCATGGAAACCACATGATCAAAGGCATAAGAACGACATGATCAAAGGCAAGGTGCTTATGAGGGATTGGTGAGACCATTGATAATTGGAATAATTAACATTAGAGATATTATTAAGTAATTATAGGGGTAAATAATTAATTGGACAACTAATCATGACAAATGAGAAGCCAACAAAAGACCTGTAATGGCAGATTTAGCTCTTACATAATGCGAGAGAGAGAGAGAGAGATGGGGTTTAACGTCCACTCGACACAAACTAGGTCATTTTGAGTGACGCGGGAGTGTACAAACAGGACCATATGCTTTATTTGTAATTTTGTCTGCTTATTGGACAAGTCGAAGAAAAGGTGCCATTTGTGTAAGGACTGTGTGAGAAATATTCATCTTACAGTTATAGAAAGATCGCAACCCGATCTGACCTCCTTAGATATATTCCAAAACATTTCGTGTCAGTGGTGGTGTTGTTGTATATCATTTGAATAGTCAGGGAAATCAAAATAAGATATGTATTTGCTCATATCCCACCACAGTCTAACAAACTAAGTGCCCATTATTCAATCATTAGGAATCTCCATTAATAATAATTTTGTAATGGTGGTCAGCACCAGACAACCCCAGACAAACAAAACAGTTCAACACAAAACTCGCCCTTTACTAACATTAGGTTTGTTGTAATATCGTTTCTCACTTAAAGACCTGATAGGCATTTGCATGTTTGGACAGTAGCTTAATTTCCACGTCTTAATCCACGCTGGAATTGAATGTTACATTTAATTAGGAAAACAAAATCAAAATACAATTTTTCGAAATTTTACTTCATCATATCTTTGTTAATTACTGAACGAATCTAGGCCATTTTAGTACATATTCCCATTATCGATGTGCTCAAAACCACAAATAACAATCAGTGAGGTCTGTAAACTGGGGAGCTTTGACCGAAACGACCAATCTCTTGATTAATTGATGCTTTCACGATGTCAGTCATTTAAAAAAAAACCTGCCTAATTGCTTCTCGAGTCCAGCATTTCGAAAATACAATGTCATGATAACATTGTTATCACCCAGTCTGTCCATATACTGGGTGGGGTCAAACAAATAAATATCATTTTAATGAATAGGTAATACTATTGAAGGCTATAACTACCATCCGTAATTTTTACTTTTCGCCACTTCAAAACGCGATAGTCGAAACTGGATTTTGGCGCTACGATAGACAGCCACATGTAGTGATTGTAGGGAATTCCATCAGCAGACTCGCTGTGTCTTCATGGGTTAGAGAGAATGACTTTATTATAATGCTTGTAACTATATGTAGCAGTGCGTGGTAAATATAAAATGTAGACAGGAAATGTGGTATTTGTTCTTCCTGTTGATGATACCATCTGAGATGCAGTATATTCAATCATAAGTCATAACGTGAAGCTGTCATTAATCTGGGATGTCAGAGTGCAAATTTAAAAATGCGTCCTAACAAGTAACGAATTACACATGTGACCAGAGACAATACTAGACGAGGAAGGGTTGTTCTAAAATATGTAGTAAGAAACGATGCATCGGTTATACTGTAGAAGTGCACTTTTCTGGAATCTTCGTTGTTGAATTGATGAAGACAAGACTGTTGTTCAGAGGCGGACCCAGGAAACCCTGTTAGGGGGGGGGGCGTGGAGGTACCCCGTGAAATTTTTTGAAAAAATCGGGGTGTCAGTGGTGATTTGTGGCGCATATCTATTTTTTATACTGTTATTATATTGCCCCCCTCCCCTGGATCCGCCTCTGCTGTTGTTGGTTGTAATATTTCTCTATATCTTTGGTCAACATTTAATAAACATAATTTACAGCAGTCAATTATTGTAACAAATATTGGTTCTATGCTTAATGGTAGATAAGCTCCAATTTTGATGTGGTAAGTGACATAAACTTATGTCTCCAAATATCCAAATACAGCTGAATATGGTCTGTCCTTAGGTGTGTGATCTAAGTTGATCTCCCAAGACACATCTCTATAGCAAGCTTCTCCCCGCCGGGGTTATATATCTGCATGCATCGCCTAGGGCAATAATCCTATAAACCTATCGTCTATACAAATTGGTAACTAGACGCTTAGCCTGTAGCCGTTAGTTATAATTTTTAAGCTCAATTTAAACTTTAAAACAAAGAATACTGGAGACAGGTGATTAATGAAATATATAAGACAATATGAAGTAGATTGGATTGAGATCCATTAAAATATTCATTTACTGAATTAAGTAATACTGTGCGGATTAGAATGACGCATTTAACATTTACTATTGAGTCAAAATTCACCCTACTATAATACGCCGGATGAGACCACCGGATTTTACTGTGTTGTCCGCAATCCGTGTCTGACAGAGACGACCCATGGTGCTACATATTTGCGACCTATCATTTTGGCTTGCTGTCGTGCTGTCGACTTTCTGAGATTTGTCTCGGGAGTTGTTGCAGTCTCTTACATTCCAGGTCACGTTTGAATAGGTGCAATTCGTGTTAACAAAATGGATTGTGGGATAAACTCTAGTATTCATGGCGGCACGACCGATCAAGATTATCACTATGTAAGTTTGATTATATTAAAGTCGGTTGCAAAATATTTGCGGTAACATATCGCCAACGCTGCCAATGAATATCAATAATTATAGCAGCTTCATTGATAAATTGGCAAACAAAATGGTTTTAGATGTAGAAGGGCGTATCCTTTATTTTAAATCTGTGTTTATGGCCCTTTATTTAAATAATAAGAAAAGACAAATTAAGTCATATTTATCTTTTTACGGAATAAAATAATACAAATGCTCAATTACAGATGAGTAAGTCAGATAAATAAATAAATAACTAAAATTGAATCTTTTTAACTTAATCTATAGGAAAATGAAAAGATACGGGAGATGTTTCTCCAGTGCTTGGATTATTGCAGTTCTCATTTTATAGCACAAATTTACAGTACATATTATGGTTTACAGGTTGTAAAGCTGATAACCATTGGAAAGTTTGTTTGTGTTTGTTAAAGTCATAAAAATACTACATAATATTATGTAACTTCCATATAAACAATATGCTTAATAATATTATATTACTTCCGCCTAATTATCTGTAGAAATCCTAACCAAAATATCGGAATATATTAAATATTTAACTACTTACCAAAAAAAAAAGAGTGCAGAAAATGTTAGAAAGAAGATCAAAACAGGAAATGAACAAAATGACCAAAAACATGCGCTAAGAAATAAGTAGGTGCCATATTAACACACTCCCACTTAATTACTCACTCGGCAAATCTCGACAGCTTCTGGTACCCTACATCTAGACTCGGATGTATGACGAATCCGCCATTTTGGAAGTATTTTAAAGGAATCGGATAAAACATGGCTGCCCCCATGGTGATTATATCAACAAACTAAAACTGGCTGCCATTTTGGGACTTTTTTTTGTAAAAGCGGCACGTTTTCCTGTTAATGGTAAAGTAAATCGGTAGTCGACTAGCCGCATCGCAAATGTATGGTCGTAGGTAGGCTACATATCACTTACTGTCATACATCCGAGTCTAGATGTAAGGTTACGGAGGGTACCGGAATCTGTCGAGGTTTGCCGAATGTTAATTACTCTGTCTATTTTAACATAAACTAACCTAGCAGCATACCATGTAGAAGACTTACATAATATTTTTAAACGAACAATTATGAGATCTTACGTTGATCAGATTAATTATTTACAATGGAAGCCCAGAAATAAGATACGGTAATATATAACGTGCATAGACACCTCTGTTACCAAACATATTGTCAGGCCCGAGGCTAGTGGGGGGGGGGGGCTGTCGGAATTTTTCTGTCTGCGTCGGAAAAAAATCGCTGGTTAGCTATGCTCGCATTTTCGCCGGGAGAGAGTTTTAGTACGACATATCCTCTCAAATTCGGCCGAGAGATAGTTAATGTCGGCTGGAAACTCTTAATTTTCCGACACATTCGCCACCTGCATGTCATAGAGGCCAAAATTCCCTCTCACAGCTTCTAATTTTCGTGCTCTCCCCTCCTCCTGCTTACGGCAGTCGGCGATGACCTTCGTTCGTTGATTTTTTGTTGTCGGAAATTTATCTTCCTCGCCCCCCTATGTCGGCTAAATTTTGGTTTCTGGCTTCGGGCCTGCATATTGTTTAAACCAATTAAACTTAACTCATTTAATGATGGGGTACCTGAAATCAAAAAGAAATAATTTAAAACGGGCGTGTCTGCTGTAAAAAAAACCCAAATAACATTATTACTAAGACTAGAACGTCACCTGAATTTGTCGATTTGTTGATCACCTGGATACAAGGGAGGCAAATCCATTTTTTTATACAGAAACCTTGGAAGCCTCTTAATGGGGAAGATCAACGATTTTCAACAAGGTTGTCATCAATCTTAAATATATATTGATCAATAATCAAGTTTTTTCCGCTAAAGGACGACACGTGAACACAATACAGCACTAAACTTATGCTAAATCTGTATGCTTACTCTAGAGCGCAGTGAGCGTGATCAACCAACTCTGTCACTTCCGGTTTTAATAAAAATTAAATTCTCGCTTACAAAAACCTTTTTGCTTGTGTTAACTTACAGAGGGGATAATTTATCAATATATATTTAAGATTAATGGAAACCTTGTTGAAAATCGTTGTTCTTCCCCTTTAAACCTGAACGAGTTTTTCTATGAAATTCCAATTACCTTAGTTATTAAATAATAATCAAAAAGTACAACAAATTTGATAACTATATGAACTCCACTTAATGAGGATTTTTAAAAAAAAAAATTGTGATTGCTACTACAAGTTATACTAGTACAAGATGAAAACTAAAATGAAACGTAATTATCATCTGATTGTCATACAAATTATGTACGTTAACCTGGTATGAATTCATAAACATTGTCCGAATATCTGTGTCTTCCAAGATATGTCTTCTGGAGTGGGGATCACGGTGGCTAAGTGGATAAGGCGCTGGTTCGCTAGCCTGGAGGTCGGGTGTTCGATCCCTGCATTGGCCGAGAAAGTTCATCTCGATTTTCCGGCGTGATTTCCCCTGATGCAGTGTTGCAGAAGGAAGGCCTGACAAGGACAGCTGCCTAGTTGTTCGGATGGGACGAAAAACCGAGGTCCAGTGTACACATTGGAGTGCACGTAAAAGAACCCTTGGCAGTTGGAATTCAGTTGCTGCCCGGGCAGAATTTCCCTCATAGCACACTGTATGGCGTATGCCCGTCTTCATTAAGCCCAGGCTAGGTGCTTAAGCGTAGGACGTTAAACCACATTTCATTCATTCATTCAGTCTTCTGGAGTATTATTTTTTATTATACGTTATATTTTGTCGTGTCTTTTAAACCATGCATAATGTCTCGATAAGACAACAGGAGTATGACCTTCTATCCGTAAATATATGCATACACCATGTCGTACTCGTACCAGATCACATATAATAAAAAAAAGAACAGGGATGCAATGCGTGAATCGACAGAGGTTTGATTGCCGGACATTACGAATTGTTGAAAATAAACCAGTCGAAGCGAGAGTAGGTAAAATCGAGTCTTCAACAGGCATTGCATTGCTGTTCTTTTTTTTATTATGTATTGTCTGGTACCACATGGTGTATGCATAAATATAAACGGATAGAAGGTCAGATTCCTGTGGTAAGACTCCCGCGTATCATGTTTGTTGCAGCAGCTGTCGAACTATGAGATCAATTTAAATTCCTTTCCATCAATCTACTATGTATTCAATGTTAATTATTCTCAATAGATTATATATTAAACTAACGTTTGAAATCAATTTTAGTCAGCCAGTATTTTGAGGCTGTTGACGTTACCAAACTTGATCAAAACCGAACTGTACTTTTCAAAATTCCTACCAAATATTTTGTCCAGGAAAATGTTAAAACCTAATAATGGTTACTGTCATAGTGTTTTTGCCTAATGTGGTTTGTTGTTTATTACATGTATTTATTTTTAGACATAACATTGATTATCTATGGCTATAAGAAACGAATTGTCCATATACAACAGATGTAAAATAGAAATTATAATAAATGGAAATAGAGCCTATAAAAAAACGCATAGAGAAAACACATCCATTTAAAAACCCATAAAATTGATGGGCGGCCTTAGAGGGAACTGAGTGGACATTGCCGAAGAGTTTTGGGGACAAATCTCAACAATGCGTTTACATTATTTCTGTAACTTGCAGGGCAATAGCTATGTGAATCAAAAAATGGAAAATGCGACTCGGAATATAATCACAACAAATTTGAAATCCGAGTCTCAAAAACACTGTCTTTTAGAGTGTTTACAACAGGAATGCCTGGTTATACAATACCATTTGAAATGTTGGCGTATTAAAAAGTAATAGCCGGACGTGTCTAGAATATTATATTTAATCTATAGTAAATGTAGTATTTAATAGAAATATGGAACTTGATTCCAATGTTTAATTCCAGTAATATTATACCTACCGTTCAACTGATTTACTGCTTAGTCGTTCTAAAAGAATTATACACGCATGCTATTAAAACAAGATTTGTAATATATTAACACTTAAAGTATTTATAGAGTGTACGTGTTGACACGTTGAATTTGGTCTCAGTACTTAAAGCGAGAATTTCTTATTTTCGAAGAAAGTCAAAACATAATTATTTCTAAGTATTTTGCTCAATAGGTTATCAACTCACTATTATACGATCATAGGCATTATTTCCCATCTTAAAAAATCAATGACACAGAAAATAGCACCACAATTACCTCCCTTATTTTTCTATTGACAACATGGACCGACCATCTTCCAAGTTGCCAATTTTTCAGGTAGGACTGTTTATGGATACAATC
This sequence comes from Patella pellucida, assembly GCA_917208275.1. Taxonomy (NCBI): domain Eukaryota; kingdom Metazoa; phylum Mollusca; class Gastropoda; family Patellidae; genus Patella; species Patella pellucida. The sequence goes on from OU795036.1 coordinate 71,196,511, forward strand.
TATTCTAAGGCTTTATTTTAATACACTTTAAAAATATAACTTACAAATTTGATATTTCCGCTTTAAAGTGTTTGAGAAATGAAATTTTTAAAAAAAATAATGCTCACATTTTCTGATTATTATGATTATTTCATCTCTGACTTATAAATGCCGTACAAAGATATTGCAAACTCAATACCATATCTGAATGTGTGACCAACTATGGTTTATTTTGGTATGCATCCGTGTCATGTTCAAACATAAGGTATGCACTTCGTTTTGTTACTGGGATTGCAATTTGATTTAAATACAATCTTTATTTTTTTTACGTTTTATTTTATACTTTCGGTGGTCTTCACTACATGGAGATGTGAAAGATCGCGTCAGAGGTCATACGAGCGTTTTTTTTACCCTATGACGTCGGACATTTGATTAACCTATCAGCGTTGATGTTTCTAGTCGGTTACCCACGGTTCCATGCACCTCACGCCAAAAAAGAGGGTTGTATAACACCTCTTCCTAGAGTAGTTAAGTCAAGTAAAACAAAATTTTAAACTATAAAAAACGATGGGAAAAATAGGATCTGTGTTTTAATCAGATACGTTGGGAATGCTTTAGAATACCAAAATTGCAGTATATGTAAAACTGTGAGAAAACATTTTGTGCTTATTTTAATGTTTTATAAATATATATTTTGTGCCTACATGTATTTTTGTGATCTCCCGCCAATTCGCAATAGTGTAGTAAAATAATACTAATCTTTTAATTGTGTTACGGTTTTAACAAGTTAATTGTATGTTATCTATAGTAATCTTGGTAGGATTATAAATGACTTTTAAAACCGGGTATATAAACAAATCTAACAAATAGTTATGGTACCTAGGCTTGGCAGATTTATGATGATATTTTGCAAGTTTACCTTTCTTTTCACAGCAACGGTTACTCATTGTATAATACAATGCGCGAGAGGAGACGAGTGGGATCCAGATTTAGATTCGCCATTTAATTTCTATGTGGCTGCTGAAGAAACTACTCTCGAAAGAAAAATTCTGATTTTAGATGCTTTATATTGCAGCGTATCTGATTGCTATTATCCATATTTTGCTGTATATTCTAACAATCCTAGGTGTCGGCCTTGTAGTTGTGATAAAACCTGTCTGGAATATCACATCTGCTGTCCCTACGTGTATGTGGAATCGCAAGAAATACAACAAACACAGAACACAAGTCAGTTACCTGTTTCTGACGAGCCATGGGTAAGATCCTGCGTACAGCCAAGTCCAGCTCCTAGTTCCGAGGGAAAAATGTTCTTTTTAATCAACACTTGTCCAAATGCCACGCCGACCGATGTTAGGTTTAACTGTGAAAGCAGCAATTCCACGGACATTATGGTTCGTACGCCTGTTGTGGGGATGTCAAACATGACTTATGCCCAGTACAAGAACAGCTATTGTGCTACTTGCAATGAAGCAAACACCACGAGATATTTTAATATCACCGTGAAATGTTACAATGATAGTTCTGTATTTACAAATGCTGCTTCAAATCTGGATGTATATAACATAGCTATACGAACAGATGGCTGCACTATTGACTTTAATGAAGAGTCCGCTGAGGTTTGTTATCCGTCTGATATGGAAGATAGCTCATTGATACATTCCTGTAATATTACTGGTTTGTGGACACTATACGATCCACTAGTTGAGGGGGCTTGTCTACTGGATTTTTATAGAATTCCTTTTGATAATATCTACTATAATTTCTTTTGTTACTTTTGTAACACTAACTTATCTTGGACGACGCTTAACTATGAAAGACGATTACAAGACGATTTAAGATTAACATCTGCTGCACCACGACTTCAAGCTTCTTTTGTATTACCAGTACACCAACCTCTTTTAGAAAATATCTGTCATGTCGTTGACAATACAGTAAGTGTTTTTAATTTAACCAGGCATTTCGCAAGAACCAGATCTGCCTATTGAAGGTCTATCTTTGGGCTTTAAATGTGATATAAATTATTAATTAGACATTTATTAACATGACAAGCCTATAATCAACTCTCGGTGTCTCTCGGATAGCTTCATATTATATAGGCATATTAAAATACATTTGTCGTTCATGCGGGTACCGTAAAAAGGGATAATCGAGACACCGTTTATTATCGTAACAACGGTTGAAATGACAATCGAGACTAGGCTGTAATTGATTAGTCGATAACTAGGCTCAAACTTAGAGTGAAGTTATTTGACTTAAATTTTGTACATATTCCCTTTTCATTATCTACACTTTTTTACACTGTTATAGCGAGAACTGCCAGTTCGTTGTGTACTCTTACCTAATGTACCTTAATGTCAATACATGTGGAAACAATTACTTTTGACATGAACTGGAAATGCATAGATTATTTTTAATATACCATTCAAAATTATTTACATATAATTTCTTGCTAAATGATAATGCATTTTAATACTGCAAGCGCACCATTGCATGGGATGGAAATATGTTTTGAATGTTTTTGTAGAAAAAACCTCTGGAATATACATGCAAAATGTTTTTTATTGGGAAAATACAAATCGCATTAAAACGCCAGAACCACGTAAGACCACGTCGTAGAACATACGATTCATGCTTATTATTATACAGTGACTTCGGTGTAATTCTCTCATAAGTAGAAGTAAAAGCTGAATAATAAAACAAATGTGTTTCAATCATGAAAAAATGATGTCATTCACGCAAACGTTGTTATTCGAAACAAATCTGTAAAACGGTAAGTCTCGTTTCCATGGCTAAAGTTTTCTAAAAAAAAGAGCCGATATTATTTTACAGGTACTGTAATGCTAACTGTAATTTAAGTAAAGACGTAAATCCAGGTGCAAAGATGTTCATAGTAATTTGAGTAAAGACTTAAATCCATGTGCAAGGATGTTAATTTGGGTAAAGATTTAAATCTATGGATGGGATGACAATTGACAAGTCAACAAATATAAGAAATAACAACGATTAATAGCCAAAACAATTGACTATACGATATTTTAATTGTTGGAGTTGTCTTGGAACCTTATTCCAAAATGAATATTAGATGGCATACAAAATGTTCAGCAAATAGATAGTTTTCGCTTTTTTTGCCTCGATGCGACTTATGCAATATTTTAGGCAATTATGTTCAACATCTGCAGCAAAATTCCTAACAGAACGAGATTATTGAATGCAATTACTTCCAAATAATGTAGTACATTTATTTTAGTTTCGTTAAAATCGTCGCTTGCTACCTGATGTTGTAAATCGTCATTAACGCCATTAAATAAACTCACAGTGCAGGTGAAATCTAGCAAATAAATATTTTAAAGATTAACTTTCGTTACCTGACCAGGTAAACGAAGACAGTTTTCTCACCCAATAGATATATAACCTATATTACATTATGTAAAATATTATCGAGAGCAAAATGAAACGGTTTGTCTTATCTCTATTTCAGGGACAATGCAGGGATGTATTCTGTTCCGTGTATCGAAAATTCGATAATATGTTCCGGAAATGTAGAAATATTTTTGCATCCAATGCTTTTGGATATGAAATTTGCATCGAACTCCGAACAAATACCCAGGACGCTTCACTAGCGGCATCACAAATTTATGACAATATCAGAAAATTGAAAGATGGTTTGCAAGATGAGGAGATTTTAACGGATGCTCTTCACTCTTATGATATAGAGGTTTGGCAATGTTTTGATTCAAGGCATTATCGACAACAGTTTAAAATGAAGGTCTTTGTTGAAGACGTCACTAATCTGAGCTACATTGATAATGTTATTTTCGAGAAAACAGGTTCTTTGTATAACATAAAGCCAGCTGGGTCTTGTGGAGAAGCTAAAGTAGCATATGAAGAAGAAGAGGGTTGTGAGCTAACAATTGTACATGGAAGTGGCTCTAGTTTACGTAACATTCACCAGGAAAACGGTCTTCTCAAACACCTAGCAGATACAGTCATTTACCTACCTTTCTCTAGGCTATTAACATGCTGCCAAATGATGTTAGGCTTTGATGACGTGTCTTTTGATCGGTACGGCAATATCGTCATTAAAAATTCGAAAGCTTTCATTTGGGAAGGCAACTACATCATACATGAGAATGAATCCATCGTTGTTTGCGTTAATGACTATGTTGATGATCCACTATTTCTATGTAACGACAGTTATGTTTCGTTGAGAGGAGCGCTGGTTGGTACTGGTGCTGCTGGTACACTGGGTGGCAACATAACGCTTTCTAACAACACATCGCTTAATGAAACCTACTCATTACAAGATGTCGAAGACGATCACGGAAATATCAACGTTAATAATTCATTGGCAAACATGAATCAATACCTAAACGGGTGGTGCGTATTGCTTACCTTTGTATTAACAATGATGTAACGTTAGCTAGTGACACTCTTAGAACAAGTCCAGAGATGTGCCCAAATAATCCGTTATGTACATGTACAATAACCCTATCCTTTAGAACATGGCAATTGTCATATGCCTGTTATCCATTGTAAAGCAGAATATTGTGGATTAAATTATAAACCAATATGCTAGTAAATAAATATAATCTAAAACTACTATGTTAACTGTCTTTAAATAAAATGGTTTACCCACGAAATTTGTATCAAACTTTGCATATTAAAAACATATTCCTTTGGGTATAAATATGTCATCAATTCAAAGTATTATATTTTTAACGGTCAGTAAATATCAATTATGAACTCAAATTGCCTGTAAAAATTAAATTATGAGCTCAAATGATCAGTGGACATCACATATGAAATGAAATGATCAGTGAATATCACATTATGAACTTAAATGATCAGTGAATATCACATAATGTGAACTCAAATGATAAGTAAATATTAAGTTATAAACTCAAATTTGGTCAGTAAAGGATGTGCAAATATTCCGAAAGCGGAATTCGACTGAAATATAATCTATGCAAACAGTGTGGTACTAGTAGTAAATACTTCGTTTTAGGGGCGAAATGTATTGTTGATGGGTCCAACTGTAACACATCCAAGCCCATATAATATAATGTTGAAGGTATATCCATAAAACATATTTTAACCAGATCCCATTTTATCCAATATGCATGTGTCTTCAATATAAAGAATGTCACCACTACCTTTGAGTAATCGCTGTTGACGATGGATTGGCGTTAATGGTTTTATGATAAACATATAAACTGATATCTGTAAAAGTGGTTGCTGTATTTAAGAGATTTACGGTACGAAAGTTTAACCTAGCTAGGTCAGTCGTGTTAACAGAGGGGTTATCTCAAAACCACACTTTCACATCAAGTTGATTGTTCGTCGTGACATTATATTATTTGGCACTTAAACGAGAGAGAGACATAGAAATGAGGTTTAGCGTCCATTCGACACAAGCTATGCCATTTCTGGATTATCACAATCGAGTAATTAAATTTCAATAACTCACTTGTTTGTAGGGGTCTTGACCGGTTGGAGGAAACCAGGGGGTCCGGAGAAAATCCATGTTGGGCAGACGACCAGGGCCGGATTAACCATGGGGCACCATGGGGCACAGGCCCCAGGGCCCCCCACAGTAGTGGGCCCCCCACAAAAGTTTTTACTACGATTTTTGTCTTCAGCACCCCTACAAATCCATGGAAAGACATATTCAAAGACAAAACAGCAAATAAATGGCCTGGTTGTCTGGTTGTGGGGCCCCCCACAAATTTCTTTAGTTGCGTCTAGTCACCTCCTCTAGAAATGCCATCATTTCATAGCACTCACATTTATCACCACGTCCGGATTAACCATGGGGCATAGGCCCCAGGACCCCAAACATTAGGGGTCCCCTTCAAAAAATCTTAGTTGCGTCCCGCCCCCTCCTCTAGAAATGCCATCATTCCATAGCACTCGCATGGATTGGTCCACTGAAATAACACTAAAATGCGCTAATTTTATTTTTTTCTAAATAGCTCCACACAAGTGCCTGAAATGCCAGGAAATCATGTTTCCGGCCTCCAATTAATGAAAATTTCCAGTAAAATAAGGCGTCCCCTCCAAAAAAAATTGACAACCTTTCAATTATAAAATAATACACTTGATTATGATCACATAGTGATGCTCCTGGGCACTGATGAGTCGGTCGGTTTTAATGGCGCCTACACCTGATCCAAACTTTCTTATATCTCTTATGTGGAGGCTATCGGGCGCCACCACCGGCGCGGACCCAAGGTGCGGACACCAGAAGCGAATGCCTCTCACAAAAAATCTGCCGCCATATAAAATACAAAATTGCCGCTCAGATATCACCCAAATGGCAGAAAAACGTGTTTCCTGTATCGTTATTTTTAAAATTTTCTACTGGAGGACCCCAGACAAGGATGCCATCTCCAAAGGCGAAGGGTCTCTCCTATCGGCGTCTGACCCTCCACATGACATTAAAGGGTTCGTTTTGGTCGCCCTTATTCACATTTGACAGGCACGCCACCAATTTTTGTTCTGGTCGCCCTATCCACGTCGCCTTATGGTGTTTCGGACTAGTTCTAGTTTAGAGGATAAGGAGTTTCTCATTTTGGTGTGCTTAACATCAATGAATGAATGAAATGGGGTTTAACGTCCTATTGTTATGTACTTAACCTGAGGTAATTGAAGACGGGCATACGCCATACAGTGTTATTAGGTAAATTTTCCCCGGGCAGCGGCGCTACGGCCTACTCTTATATCGAATTCCAATTGCCAAGGGATCTTTTACGTGCACCCCAATGTGTACACGGGACCTCGGTTTTTCGTCCAATCCGAACGACAAGGCAGGTGTCCTTGTCGGGCCCTCCTTCTGCATCACTGACAATCGAACACCCGACCTCCAGGCTAGCGAACCAGCGCCTTATCCACTTAGCCACCGTGATCAAATAAGAAATAGCGCTGCCGAAATGGACATACGGGAGCGACGTTGATTGCAGCTCCAAGCCCCCCACCCCCACTCACACACACGCACCGTTCCGCACTCAGGGCATTATATTGGCGTCCCCAACACTCTGCTGCACCCCCACTTCTACAATCTTACATACGGCCCTGCCTTCGGCGCTCGCGGTCGGTGATCAGGGGCCCCCACATGTTCCAGGCCCCAGGGCCCCCACCATGGTTAATCCGGCGTTGCAGACGACCCAACGGTCACGCACAAGCTTGAGATCGAAACCATGTCACCCGACTCAATGAGAGACCTTCTGATCTAAAGCGCACTTTTTTTCATGGTTAGGTTTATGTGAGCATTTGGTTTGAGAATTTTTTATAGAAGCGGTAGCTCACAGAACACCCACCCGGCATTTGCCTCCCATCATTATATTTCCAAACTTTGTTTGGGCATGCCCATCACAATTTGGTGTAAAGTAGGGCACCGACAAAACATTCATTTTCGAGGTGAGTTAATTTTTTTGACGATCTAGTCTAAAATAAGTACTTGTGTGAAACACGTGGGAAAAACTTGCGATTTTTATCCAAAAATCTGCATAGTTTCAATTAATTGTAGCTTATTGAATCCATGAATTCTATGGAAGGCGGGAGGAAATAAGTCTATTTTTTTTAACGAATGTTTCGTTGTCTGGCAACTAGCCTGTAAAGGCCCCTTACGAGCCTCTTTCACACCTTTTTTTAACGAGATTTGAACGCTTACTGTAGCCCTATCCCAGCAACAAGCTGATTGGTAGTGCTTGGTCGCTAATATTTTATATTATTAAGAAAATAAATAAAGTATGCATGGATAAAAAATATTTAGTGTAAATGGGTAAAATAGTAGGCGAAGGCGTAAAATGAATAAAAGGTGCCAATTCTGCCGGTCCGGCACGTGTTACCGAGGCCGTGTAAATGCCCCTTTCGGGCCTCTTTCACACCTTTAACGAGATTTGAACGCTTACTGTGGCCCTATTCCAGCAACAAGCTGATTGGCAGTGCTTGGTCGCTAATATTTTATATTATTAAGAAAATAAATAAAGTATGCATGGATGAAAATTATTTAGTGTAAATTGGTAAAATAGTAGGCGAAGGCGTAAAATGAATAAAAGGTGCCAATTCTGCCGGTCCGGCACATGTTAGCGAGGCCGTGTGATGTGACGTCACACATACTCTATACTGCTTGTGGCATTATCGCTATGATAAAGTAGATTGGATGCGCAAATCTTATGGTACGATTCATTAGCCCATTTCGGAACAGCAGTAGAACGTTAAACCAAATTTGTTTTCATTTCTTATGGTAAGATATGATGACGAGTATGATTTGCAAAAGTTACCTAAATCTGAAGTGCTCTATTGTCCCCACATTAAACATTAATATCAAACGCGGCTTTTGCAGCTGACACATTTTTAAAAGGTTTTCCCTTAATCTTTCCTAAAGCTTGAAACATCAGACATTCAGTTTCAAAACGTTGGTTCAAATCCTGATTTGATTTTATCAGAATATAAGTAATAAACAACAATATATGAATTTTCCTTAACCCCGGCAGTCATGTATCAAATATGGTTGGAAAGCATATATTTGTAGAATTATTTGGAAAGACGATTTTAACATTAGCCGAAGGCGCATCTAAAAGAGATGATTTGAACGTAGTTTATCGTACAGTCTAAAGAAATTATGTTTTGCACAGCAGCCATAATGTAAGACGATCGATGTGACGTGCGTGACCAGTATGCACTCGGATGACCATCTTTAATAATCAACATATCTAATTAACTGTCGGGTGGAGGGGGCTCGTAGATTAACTCATTATTAACGTTGACACAAATAAGCCCAATTAATTATAGCCCCCCCCCCCCCAAAAAAAAAAAAAAATTAGGAATAAACTGATAGAATGGTTACGCAGTTTTCGATCAGTACTTTGTCTCTCAAAAGAGAAGCTATTAAAATTTTACTCTTTCATTTTCTTTAGTTGTCGAAATTGTGTCGGAAGCAGAATATTTTAAAATCACTTCAGAATAATACAGATCGTAACGAGACAATCACTTTTTTTCGGTTTTCGTAAAAATGTTTTCGTTTCACAAATTATAGCGTTTGTGTTATCAATCGGGAGTCTCCGGTGATCGTGGGTATTTTTCGCAGTCATTTTGAACCAGATATATTATTCATGCTTTCCAATATGATAATAACCATGCCAGGTATAGGCCTACAATATAATGATGATTTGTTGATAAAATAAGATAATCCTACTTCCATCACCTTTTTTGTTTGACAATTTATCTTAAATATAGACAATTCCTTATAATATATCTTAAATCCTAATAAAAGTGCGTAATAGTCTTAACGATTTGTTATGACGTTGATGTAGATATTAATCGCGTTACATGTAGATTTCCATCAATCTTCATTATACTGTGACTGCTTTCCAGATTGGATTTATTTATATATTATGAGTTATATTAGAGATTTTAAAAAAATAACCCGCGATAAATTCAATGTTTTTGGTCAAGAATAGAATAGAGAGGGTTTACCCCACATGATGTTTTCTTTTAATTTGTTATGCATAATAAAACATAGCCTAAACAACTAATAAATGGGCAACACGCCATACCATTTGTTATATCATTGAAGGGAGCCATTTATGATTGTCCATTAAAGACAATACTAGTTGAATCTTTGGTCTTAAAGCCAAAAAATGCCAGAATAACGGTTGAGAATAGATTTTAAATCCACACACAATCGAATGTACTACAATTAGAGTAAAAACATTTTGTTTTAAAAATGATTCAAACTGATATATTTTATCTTGAAGGGATGTTCTAGTTTTCAGTCGGTCTCCGTAAACGGATTCGTGTATGCAAAGCAATCGCTGAAATGTCAGAAATAGCCACTTTAACTTGACCAGTTGATTTTGGTTACAAGTCTATCTTAGAGCAAACACGCTTCTAATCTTTTTAGAACAGGGTCTGATTCCATGCGCATGATAATCCTTTTCTTGGGGCGATGCTCTTCAAAAAAGCTAACTTCGGACTATATTGCGAATCGATTCCTGGCCCCCCGAGTTCACAAAGCATTCTAAGACTTAAAGGGTCAATCCCGATAATGTTTTTGAGAATAAAACTCTTTAATTTTGTGTTAAAATCCATTAAGATCCCATACCTTAGGGCCGAGCAACTAACTCAATATATGTGATACGTTTTCAAACAACTTACACCCACAGTCTTCATCAAGAAATGGAGTCCGGTGTCCCAAACTGTATTATGCGATGATTTGATAAAACCAGAGTTTTATTTTATAAAAATAACGTGTCGGTGAAATTTACCTTTTATTATCGAGTACAGCACATGGATCATTCACCGTGTAGACCTCTAAAGGAACGGGGATCGATTATCGGGTCACCAAACGAAAGAATTGACCCGAAATCTTAAAAGGGTTACGTGTCCGGATAAGCTGTTTTAACGCTCACGTCCAAACGACTCAATATTTTGAGCTGAAATTTTGAGTCAGAGTATATACACCAGTCGTCTATATTTTGTCGTTTAAATTTCATATTTACTCGGACTTTTTTATTTGAGGCTCTGTTCTATTCGGGACTGTCCCTTTAAGTTGAGAATTTACTCAAAATTGTTCACCTTATTTTAACTAAGATATATCCCTTTATAAATTTTTTGTTGTTTTAATATATTAAAAACATCAATAAAATACTATGTGCAAAGTTTGGTGTTCCTGGATCGAAGATATTTTTCATAAACATGGATTGTAAGTTGAGTAAATTCTCAACTTTTACTGAGAATGCTTTGTGAACTTGGGGCCTGATCGGTTCCTGGTTCATATGATAAAGGCGACAATTAGACACCATTTGTAAGCTTTTCCACGAGGCAAGGAACAAGGGGTTAACATGAAACGTCCATTTATTCATTGAAATATATTTGTGATTTCTCGGTTACGCCATTTATTCATTGAAATATATTTGTGATTTCTCGGTTACGCCCCCCCCCCCCCCCCAAATGAAATGAATAAAATGTGGTTTGACGTCCTACTTCTCGTGGATTTTGTGAATAGCCTACCTCGACACTTGCATTCTAAAAACTTTATGATGTTATTTTAAATACGGTAAAGTGCATATTATTTATTGCTAGCATTTCTATAGCTTAGTTACTGAGTGAGGTTTTGGAAAATAATGTCTGCAGAAAACCATGCCAAGGTCGATTAATAGGAATTAGGAAATGAGAGTGAATTATAAAATGCCCGTTCTCGGAAACCACCGATAAAACGTCCGGCACTGATCGACATTAGAGCTATATACAGCTTAAAGGTTTAGAACGGGTTGAAATTATTACAAATTCAACTGCATCCGCAATTAAATCTCCACTTTGAAATTTGACTGAAATTTTCAATATCATAAAGTATGCAATTTTCATTTTTTAGATTTGATCTATAATATCTAGAACGGTCTTCTGGAATAAGGCCTCTTTAAAATAGTGTTGTTTTTATATACTCTTGAAATACGGTTTCATCCAACAAGAAATTAATTAAAATTATATATATATATATATATATATATATATATATATATCAATGAAGTTGTGAATGTTCATTTAGTTCATTTTTAAACTTACAATATGTTTATAGACTCAAATTACACACTATTTATGGAATAACAATTACTCTAGTTTATTTCACTGCGACGTTTCAACAAGATTTCACAAGTCGTTATCAAGCATAATAACACAAATGTTTATAGACTCGTTCCAACTGACCATATTATACTGTTCGTTTATGAAAGAAGCTGGTGTTGGTAGATTGGTCCCTTAAAATCAAATAAAGTACAATAATACATTTTGTTCATTTCCAGATTTAGTTGTAAAATAAGATATTAAATGGAGTTTGGCTTCCTATTTTTCTGAACCATATGAAGACGGGGTTGTAAAACAAAAATTGAAGGTGTTACTTGACAACAACGCATATAATCAACTATATAATTACAATCCTTTTTTTAAAAAAAGTTTAAATCATAAGCTTCGCTGACACCGAGAGAGTTGAGGCAGCGGTGGTATTTCGATGGGATATCGCAACTATAAGAACGTAATGGGTTTGATCTCAGTTTGGATCGTCAATTCCTTCAAGATTCCCAAGTATGTTTAACCAAATCATTTCATGTCCTTGTCCGGAATACCAACTGTATCCATCTTTAGTGCTTTTAAAAAATATTTTATCGAAATGTCTTTCCTAAGTCCTTTTGCTACTGTTATTAAGAATATGGCATCATATAGTCATAACTTTAACGTAATTAGAATGATACATTATATTCCATAGTAGTTCAGATTTTGTCCCTACACAGGATGCTACTACTTAGCACACATTCTCTGGTCTACCGATGCAGTCACGATCGTATATACATGTAAGGTCACGTAAAAGGGGGCGTCTCTCACTTTTCTCGACATTTTCTTTTTAATATATATATAGAGAGAGAGAGGGTGAAAGAGAGAGAAATGAGTTTAACGTCCACTCGACACAAACTAGGTCATTTTGAGCGGCCGGAGGAAACCAACGCGGGGGTGTACAAACAGGACCATATGCTTTATTTGTATTTTTGTCTGCTTATTGGACAAGTCGAAGAAAAAGTGCCATTTGTGTAAGGACTGTGTGAGAAATATTCATCTTACAGTTATAGAAAGATCGGGATTTCGGGACTTACATATGGTTTAATTTTATTTCAATAATTATCTTGCGCGTAGGGGTCTTTAGCAGTGGGAGGAAACCAGGGGACCCGGGGAAAACCTGAAAAACATAGTCCCATACTCGATGTAGGTATAAATTTTTTTATTACAATGACGATTTTCAAAATAATTATTCTCAGCGTATTAACTAAAATCCCTGACCTTGACTTTTATTTCTTTCAACTTGATTTCCTCACCAAAATGTTCCCGATTGTTGATCTTTGAAGCCGAGCAGGCAAGAGTGTTTTAATCTGTTGATAACTAAAATCGAATTGGTTTCCTATTAATAAGAGAGAGGGAGTGGTGGGGTTTAACGTCCACTCGACACAGACTAGGCCATTTCGGGACTCGTGGTTTAATTTTATTTCAATACTTCGTTTGCGCGGAGGGTTCTTTGGCAGTTGGGGAAAACCGGAGGACCCGGAGAAAACCCACGAGGTTGAACCTATTAATAACAATTCAGAAAACATGCACGGGGAAATAATCGGGAAAAGAATACTATACATCGCATTAATCGACACTGAAATATACATTATCTAAGTGCATGCTGCTCATTTATTTGTGAATTTTAAATACGTACAATCTAAAAAAAAAACCCGAAAATGTCCTAAACAGTAGTGTTCCACCTAATCCTCACAGAAATCATGGAAAGGTAATTTTTCTAAATGTCTCACCTCGCTCTAATTGGAAGTATCGAACAACAATATTGCTGATATCGATGTCATCGCAATCTGAAATATTTCTGAATTCAGATACAAATGAATAAAAGACGTCCAAATATTGGAATGATTAAGCAAGTAAATAAACGTAAAAACAATATAATAAATCCCATAGTGCCAATGAACATCTACGTGTTCTAAAAACAAAATGACCGTAAAGCCTAAAGTGCCTCTGTTATTCCGTCATGGCAATGCAACATCAACGGTATATACATGTAAATGAACACAGCCAAAACATCTTAGCGGTTTACAATTTTCAAATCTTAAACTTCTTCACTGATAAAATAGTACCTAAGCTATTTATTAAATTATCAAACCACGTCAATAGAATGCAGACTTCATGGAGATTATTTTAAAAACAAAACACATAATAAAGCAAAAGAAACGAGAGTAGGATCTAATTTTAATTATACAAATAAATATTATTACTATTCTAAGAGTCTCGGTCTTTTCCAAGTAATAGAGACAAAAAATCTAAATATTATAAAGTCTGAATTCAGCCAAGTGTATTCCTCATATTCAAATGCCAATAAATATAACTAGAAATTGGTTCTATAACTTTGAGGGTACCACTTGCAACACCATGATAACTAAATGACCAATAATCTGTATATTTTGATCAATTGAGAAAAAAAAAACATCGATAACATATCCTGTTTCTAATATCAAATATTTTGTGCTTATTTAAGATATACCAAACTTTGAGGGGAATTCATACTCCTCGCAGTGTTTCGTTTGATTATAGAGCTAATCGGGTCATTGCTTTGGGAATATTAGGGGAGTCAGGAATATAAAGATCAAGCAATATATAGAATCATTTAAAATACTGTAATTTATGTTCAAATTTTAATTTTCTGGAAGAATTGCAGGGCCATTTCCAAGTATGGGACCTGGTAATTCCAATAATAAGGAGTTTGTATACAATATAATGCAAATGTTATTATTTTAATGCTTTTCGGATCGTATTTAGCAACTCCGCAGTTTCAAACAATATGAATTGCCTCTGATTTATTTTACTGAAATATCATGTAGTTAAATGTTTATATAACCCCAAAAAAACACGCACACAACACAGTTTATATGGACATGCAATCACTGATTTATAGGCATTGCAAGACGTTTCGACAAGTATTCTCTTATCGCTATAAAGTACAAATGAAAAGGGTAACATTTATAATTATACAAAAAGAAGCCTATAAACCAGTGATAGTATTTCTATATAAACTGTGTTGTGTTTTTTTAATGTGTTCAATCGGTAAATGCCACTCAAAGAATATATTCATATAACCTGTCTATTATAAAACTTTAAGCCTAAGAGACACATTCGAAAAGTATTTCTTAGTTTAATAAAATGGCAAATAGACGAAATAAATATTCTAATTCGTATTGAAAATGTGTATTAAACTGTATTAGTTCTTCAGAAATAAGACAATGTTTACCCAACTACTGTATTTTGTATAGAACTAAGTATACAATCTCTTATTGTTAATTAGGTTGCACATTAAAACTAGTATAGAATGAACTTCGGTACGAAATATGAACTTTCAAATATTATCAAAACAAATTAAAGGATAAAAATATAAATGGAATTCCATTAAACAGATAAGACTGTCCTATAATTTACTTACATAATTTGTTTTCATTAATTAAATAAAATACCGCTGTTACATTGTTTACATGCATCAAAACAATATTTGTTAAACGAGATTAAATTATTTACATATCTGGCACAGTTTCAAATTGTTTAAATTCCTGAACCATGTGCACAAAAATGTCCCACATTTATTCTTACAAAGACATTAAACGTCTTAAATATTTCACAATTATGCCCCTTTTAAATTAAAAAAAAAATACACTTTTAAAGCATACACCTATCGAAAATTTGATTTGATAGTTTTTCCCTCTTTGAATTAATTTCTCTGCTGTCTTTAATATTTAATTTACTTCGTTAAATTAGATGCCCCCATTTTTAAAGTCGTGTAGTCTACTTATCCCTCATTGGGATTTGTGTTGCATCTACTATAATTTTAACTACGTAGAATAGTTCTTGGAAGAATCAAATCTCTATCTCACGAAAAAATATTCAGGATTATTAAATAAGAATGCGTCTTTGTACTATATTAAAACGGAAAATATTGAGCGGTGATTCTAATAAATACGTCAAGGCGGTCAGGCTATTAAATCAGCATTTGTGCCTCTAAACAGTTAAACATCAGTGTGACTGGATTCACCCCACGCGATGTATTGTTAACGCAAGGGCGAGTTAAACCCAAACAGAAAACTGAGAAAATGACGTCACGCGCTGAGTATTATGGGATGTAACGATGCTCGACCAGCAGGGCTTGTGAAACCGTAAACAACGGCCAAAATATACATTGTTTTCTTACAAAGGAATGGAGTTACAAAATATGGGGGAACGAGTATTTGCTGCTGAACGTATCGAGAAAAAGAGGACATTGAGGGTAGGTGAAATTCGATGAGATTTAGCCCTGTTGAGATCGTTTTGTGTGACCTATACTAACTACATGTTCGCTTGTTTTGCAGGGCCGTACAGAATTTTACATCAAGTGGAAAGGTTGGTCGACAAAGTAAGTGTAGTAAATCTTTACTTGTTGATAATGTAACATGTTTTAACGCTATAATATATGTTTTAAATAGCCCAACATTTACAATATGTTATCTTTCCTACAGATTTAATACATGGGAGCCCGAGGAAAATATCCTCGATCAGCGATTAATACAAGCTTTTAAGTCGAGGTGAGTACTCACTATATTTTCTATACAGCTGTCATGGCCGCGACTCTTATTTTGTGTCTCGAGATGTTTCAGTAAATTTAATTTATCAGCTCGCTAGATATTTAGATAAAATATATTTCATTTATTTCCATTTATTTATTAGCTTAAAAGAAAATGACGGAAGGTGTCATAAGAGGGGCCCAAAGCCAAAGAAACTTAAACTACAAGTAAGTTATTTTATGTATATTTTTTTCAGATATTTTTTTGTTGTTATTACTTTACAATAGCATGTAGTACGTGTTAATATAATATGAATAAATTTGATGTAAGCCTAATTAGAAATTATATTTTCATCTACATCATTCAAATAATAATTTATTTTCAAACAGCCTTTATTCTGCATTTTATTCATTGACTTATAAATTAAAAATTAATAATATTTTAAACCACATGATTTTTAGTGTGTGTCGCATGTTATTGCATAGTTATATTTTGTCGCCTTTATACTGTGTTCTAAATTACTTGTGGTGTATATTTCACAATAATATATATTATGTAGATCCACATGTAAAATGCTGTAGCATTATGATTATTAATTATGCATAATTATCTTAAACCGAAAGTTCTCATTATATTATTTATAGTTCTGAACTAGGAGGCTGGAAAATACATAATTGGGTTTCTTGAATACAATGTATGCATTCCTTTTCATAATGTACACCTGGCTGGATAAAGATAAAAAAACTGTAAAATTGTAACATTTCGTATGGTTTTATTAAAGTTTGTTCAATCATGTCAATATATATTATTTTAGGTCATTTAAATGTTACGACACGGCTTATAGTTCTAATACTTAATTTAAAAATAGTTTAAAATGTAAGATTAATTAATAATACATATTCGTAAGATTGATTAACGATATATAAAAAAACTGCTTTTCTTTTTGTATTTATGAAAAATATACCAAGATATATATTAAATATAGACTATATAGAACATGGCGGTCGCGTAAACAATTTTTATGTGATGTCCAATAATCAGATGGTACATATACGTAATAATCTGCGTGTTGATCATACTGATCCGTCTGGTGATAATTAGGTTTTCAGTGTAATTGGGGCATGTCAACTTAATCCCACTATACTATAGTTAGGCTCATCTCCATTGTAAATGGTATTATAAAACCTAATGGATGATTAATAAGCGGTCTAACAAAATAACACCCAACATAAACACGTTATTTATAGATTAAAAAATATGTAAATTCACTATTTTATTAAACACACCTCATCAAATATATGTAGTTCTTGGATGGACGTCGCATGGATGTAGACAGCCGAAAGTTGGCACATGTACATGTATATTGTACAAGATGGGGGAATGGTCAAAGGCAGTGGGATGTACTCTTCGTTGACCGATATTGATCTCACTATAATATTTTATTTGATCTCGTAGAATTTCGCTGGGGTCTTTCCCACCCCCACATGGCTTTGGAAATGTGACCAGTGTGTGAGTGAGTAAGAAGACAGTTATATTGTCAATACCTGCTTTTGAAATTGAAAATCCTTTTTTAGTGTTAGGCTTTATAATAACCTAATCTAATGGGAACGAGTGTGGGGTTTAATGAATCTAACGAGAACGAGTGTTAGGTCTTTTGATAACAGAATCAACCGTAATGAGAACGATTGTTAGGTTTTATAATAACTGAATCTAAAGAGAACGAGTGTTGAGTTTTATAATAACTATTTAATAGGAATGTGTATTGTGTTTTACAGTAACTGAATCTAATTAAAATGTGTGTTGGGTTTTAAAGTAACTGAATCTAATTAAAATGTGTGTTGGGTTTTATAGTAACTGAATCTTATTAAAATGCGTGTTGGGTTTTATAGTAACTGAATCTAATGAGAACGTGTGTTGGGTTTTATAGTAACTGAATCTAATTAAAATGCGTGTTGGGTTTTATAGTAACTAAATCTAATTAAAATGTGTGTTGGGTTTTATAGTAACTGAATCTAATTAAAATGTGTGTTGGGTTTTATAGTAACTGAATCTAATTAAAATGTGTGTTGGGTTTTATAGTGACTGGATATAATTTCTAAAGTCGGTACGATAAAAACACAGTTTCGATTATCCATTTTTGCATTTAATCATCAATGAGTATTGAGCACCGGGTCGGATTCAAATTCTGTGAAAATCGACCATATAAGATGGCATCGAGAGTTGATTAAGGTCTTTTCGTGTTAATAAATGTCTTATTATTATAATAGTTTGCTCCCGCTCTTTAAGAAACACTTTGGATCTAGTATATTTTAATTGTTTTCAAACATCTAAGACCTGTTATGGAACAGAAAATAAGACATCAATCGTTTCTTATACTATTGTAATATAATTCGAAAATCTGTTCTGGCCTTTGTTGGTGCTTATCCCTAAAAAAAAACCTTTTGTGAACACATTCTATCCCCTTGTGGCAACTAGTATAAAACGCCATATTTTTCGTAAAGATGCAGTTTTATTCTGTAATCCACTTTAAGTCCCATATCATTTCCCATTTTTATCCATATACATAATAAGAAATTGCTTTTATGATATCCACCTAATACGGTCTTACTACCACGGAATGCGGCCTCTTAGAATATAACATAAGCGCTTTAAAGATGGAAGAATAGAGGAACGTCAATTCGCCAATAGCCATATCATTTCGGAACTATTTTTTATGGCATATTGTTATTTCACAAGTCTCCTGCGTTCTTGGGTCTTTAGCAATTGTCGGAAATCGAAGTACCGCCGATTTTTGCTAGGCGATCCTACGCACTTTAGAAGGTACAAAAATAGCCCCACCCCACTCTATCCGTTATTTAAAACAACGCCACTTTTTCTTGATATTTGTGACTAATGTCCTCAATTAAAAATTGTATTGATATTTTTTCAGTATTTTATTTTTTATTAGATAAAATTACTTACACGATTGATTGGTTACAAACGAAACAAACTACGTTAATTAGGTCGTTTCTTTCAGAATGACTCCTACAAATATGAAACAGATAGAAAAAACATCGTCATCATCAGTGCTTTACAAATAACCGAATTCTTGAAATTTCTATGTAAATAAAATATATTATCATATTCTCGCTCGCGTAATTAAACCCTTTTTGTTTTTTTATAATTCAATTTTAATCGATAACAACTAATTAGGCGTCGTAAAATGGCCTTGTCAATAGAATGTCAGTAGACTTACAGCTGTAGTTGTTTTAAAACAATATTGTTATTCTGGGTATCTAAATGGAATTGGGCAACTGGGTTAGCTTAGTCTATGTAAAACCCCTCCCCAGTCCCACTACAGCTGTAGTTCAATCTCATTATTAATATTTAGCTGAGAGATTTATTAATCTTCTTCGTTATTAATCTTGCTGTAGCATTTAGCAATAGAATCATAACAAAACTAACATAGTTATTTTGGACAACAGTCACTGGTTTATGATACACAAACACGACGTTTTCGATAAATATCTTCTTATCGTTATTATCAAGCACAACACCATGTAGTAAACTGAATGTCTATATGTTGTACAAAGTGAGGCCATTACTTAATTGATAAGTTAAATATAAATAGAGGGGTTCATAAGATTTAACAACTATATTTAACACCAAAGAACTTAGAAGATGGTGACAAAAATATAGATAATATGAAACTATAATAGTGTACACAATAAGATAACAAAGCATAATCTATACTAAAATAACACAGTAATACGGTCCCCGAGGGATTGACACCGAGGTGTAGAAAGTCAATAAAGAAAATGCATAATGAATTTCGTTGGCAATTACAAGGCATCATAGTCCCTGAGAATAAACGGCCCCAAATCTTTATTTAATTCATCGTGATTATATTCTTTTGGAAGAAGAATATGTTAGGGTTATTTTTTTTATCATAAACCTCTTTAGCTATAACAATAATCCAATGTCGGTTTTAAACTTGCTATTAAAAAATTACACACACAAGCAATCAAAATGGTCGGAAATATATGACGTATTAAAACTTAGTATTAAACATATTATTTCTTTGATTAAACCTACACAATCCTATAGATGAAGATGTTGAGGAGACATTCTAAAAAATGTCGTAAATTAAAGAAAAGGAATATTATGCGATATAATGTCACCATATCCGAAGACATACATGTATATTAGAAATCTTATAAACTAGTATATGATGTACTTATTAAAGAGGAACGTTGACTGATCTACTGTAACGAATACATTCAATTATGAACAAATAATGTATCATATTTTACCCAATTTTCTATTCTTTATACACATTAATTAATGATGAATGACCTTCCTTTTCAACAAGATTGCGTGTATATCTTAACCTTTTGATCATGCTATGTTTTGTTATAGTCTATATGTGTAGTAAAATAAATTACAAAGATAAGAAAAAGATAAACCTAATTTTCTTCTATTGATCATGTTTGTATCATTAACTTGGATGTTTTCAGTGTGTCATGGTGTATAAATGTTAATTGTATCACATCACATGACATTAAGAAAATGACGTATCTTCATCGATTCGGCTTTAGTTGCCTTTATTTGGCGTGATACTTTTGCTTAAAGCAACAGTCTTCCCAGATGTTGAACTAAAACAATATTTTATGCATGGTTGCCATTATATCAACAATTACACAATTTCAAAACCTTTTAATTGAAGTTTTTTTTACATTTCTATGAACTGAAACCATTTTTCTGAAAAAGAACTGTTTCGCTCAAGAAAACTTCAAATTTGTTATTATTGGCTGATAGAACATGAATCAAAATTAACGCATGCATCAAGCGACGTTACAATAGCATTGATAAACATTTATAATAGGATTTTAATTGTATTAAAAAATGATTGATACAATTTATAAAATATAGAAATAAATTTTAGCACAATATTAAAAGGTCAAAGCAATAATTAGATGGCAATTGCGTTGTTTTTTTTGTTGTTGTTATTTTGTACTAAATATCGGATATGGTTTCTTTGAAGTCAATGTTCAAACTGCCTAGACTTCTAGACCAATTAAATTGGCTATATAAGTATACGTTTTATAGTAAATTATGGGAATTCAAACCAGAGAATGTATCTTGTGTTATTTTGTCTGCGGTATCGCTCAGTGCGGGGGGGGGGGGGGGTCCACCAAATGGGCACAAAACCAGACCCAACTTTTCTAGAGTAAAAATTTGCGTAGAATACGATGCCGAGTGGTAATCAGTCCGCCGTTGGGGCGTTTTTCGAGATATTCGGGGTCAAAGGTCAAATGAGGTCATTTGCACTGAAAGTGAATGCGCAACCAATCTTGTATCATGAATATATGCTGAAAATGATCGAAAGTTATCACTCTCGATTATTTGATCTTTGTCTACAGCACAGTAGACGTTACTGTTTAGCCTTTCATTTTGAAGTGGGAAAGATAACTCCCAATTTTTGAACAATAGGGTTTTGTTGTGTGGGAATTTAGTTTCAATTTTCACTCAAAAACATTTGTGTAGGATAATTTTACTCTGTATGTATGAAGAACTTGGTATTTCTTCAATATTATCATCAATGTCAGTGTTAAATGAAATGTCACATTTAGATTGAATATGAAATAACTGTGTCTGTGAAAAGTGTACAAGAATTTTTTCTCTAGAGCAATACAAAATTTAATAACAGGTGTCTTTCTTTAATTGTTTATTAAAGTACACATACCACGTCTATACACGCTATAGTGCTCTATTTTGATTTTGTCAGATACCCTTGAAAATAGAATTATACACCGTTCTAGGAAATAAAATAGCGACAAATAATTTATCTTAATTTAAATCACGTCAGCCAATGACTTAATACACCTATGACCTCTGGGGACTTCATGTGGGATTGTTTGATTAGGCTAGTTATATAAATAATATTACGAATATTACTATAGGGCACCAGCTTTTACACTACGCGGCCGGTGAAGTTTTCGTCGTAACCGTTAAGCGATTTTAACAAATTTGCACCATCGAGGAAGGAAAAATGAGCATACATTTATCTTTTCTTCTCCTTGAATTAAACAATATTTTAAAACTGATTGCGCCGTGCAATTGTGGAAATTACGACATTAAAATAAGCGATCGTCATTTGAATTTTTCAGATAATATCTGATCTTTCGCGGCTTAATCCACATTAAAATGTTAACAAATTAATTATTTAAAATTGATTTAACAAAACCAAACCAAATGGACCAGTTACGGTCTTTGTCACGATGTTTTCTTTTTGTGTCCAAAAAAAACCTCCTTTTCATCTCAATGTTATATTCTGTTGTACGCATCTACGATGAAACGAGGTATATAATAAATTGTATTAAATTATGGTATATGTGCAGAAATGATAAAGATATATCTTTATATTAATTACAGGAAAGTCGACGTGATTTGAGTGATGATGATAGCGATAGAAATAATGACGATGATGATGAGGATACGTCTATCTTTGCTTCTGATACCAACAGCAGCAGTAGCAATGACCATCATCACCACCACCACCAACCACCTCCCAATAAAGTTGGACGACCACCTAAAGAGAGAAAAAATATCGACGACAGTGGACCATCAAAATCCTCCGATAAAAAGAGTGTCTTTAAATATGGAGGAGAGTGTTCTTATTCCGGTCCTGGATCATCAGCAGCTTCCGCAGATCCGCCACCAGTTCCAGTAAAACGTGGACCCGGAAGACCACCAAAATATCCGCGACCTCCAGGTTGGGTACCACCAGCAAAGAAAAACGCGGCGTTGAAAAAAGCCAGAAAAACGAAAGTAAAATTGCTTAAATCCGGTGAAGTGAAACCTAAAAATCCGGTTGGACGACCGCGCTTAAAGGATAAAGATAAGAAGAGGCCGAAACTTAAGGTCAAAGTTCCAAAAGAAATTCGTAAAAAACAAAATAAAACGAACTATATGAAAAATGGACACAATAAAGTTCAAGCAAATGGCGAAAACAGTCAAATTAATGATAAACTAGCAGATAGAATTGAACAAAGTGAAAAAGCTTTTGCTAAATATGATGAAAAACCCGTGGAACTGAAAAACTATTGGTCACCGCCCGTTTCTGTGAAACCAGTGCTAGATAATGTATTTATAACCGACGTCACATCTGATTCAGAGACAATCACCATACGCGAATGTTCATCAGACTCTGGATTCTTTAAACCGCGGGAAACAAAAGAGTGAATTCAGTTTTTGTGAAAATTCTGTATAAAGGAACCTGTTGGAAGAAACACTCGATTGCGTCGATAAGATCATGTATTTTTAAGATATCTTTGACAAACGGTTAAAGCTGACCGTTATATCACAGTATATCGTCGATGTGATGTCTTTTAAGGAGTTTTAAGATATCGTTGACAAACGGTTAGAGCTGACCGTTATATCACAGGATATCGTCGATTTGAGGTCTTTTAGGAAGTTTTAAGTGGGGCAATGAACCGTGAAGGGACAGAGTTAATGACAATTATTCGGTGGAAAGGAATAACTGTATATACTAGAAGTTAATTTATTCTTCTAGAAATTATTATATCATCACCATTCGTTTTAATACTTGACATTTAATATACATTACTGCCCAGAATTTACATAAAAACTGTTTTTCTCTTTAATTCATTATCTTAATAGAAGTATGAAGAAGTATTATAAAGACATTGATAATGACATTGTTTGTCATAGTGTATATAGAAATTGATGTATACAATATTAAAATGCTTTAATGTACAGTAGTGTAATACTGTCTTGTTGCGTCTTGTTTGAACATATGTACATAAAACAACGAAATCTATTATGGTGTCAGTGTTTTTGCTTTTTTTATTGATTATGTGAAATCCATATAACGATTACAACATCTATTGCATAAACTAATACATGTATAGTGCTAAATGACGTACACCTGCTGGGCATCAGACCTAATTAGTTAATATGTGATGTTTGTAAAAACTATCCGTGTCAGCACGCACCTGGCCATCTTAGTCTTTCAGTCCAATATACATGCAAAAACAAAATTGTTGTCGCCGAAAGACAAATTATTGTCAACGAAGACTAATTTATGTCATTTTGTTTGCCATTTTCTAAACTTTCATGCAACATCCAATTGTAGTGAAAATTACTTCGTGTATACACAGCCTGTCTAAGTTTTAGGAAACTTTTTTCTTCTGATTTATGTCCAATATCTACATAATTCTTCAACCGCGAATTATTCACAAATATTTTAGAACGGTTTTAAAAGTATGTTAACATACATATATAGATGACCAAGTCTGAGATGTAATCAATTATTTTTTAACAAGATGACACTGTTTCTAGTGTTACTCAATGGTGGCTATTTTATCTCTTTCTATTTAACTAGTATTTAAAATACAGGATAATTCGATGACAGAACTTCAAGTGAATATTGCTACGCGCGTTATGTATTACTTAGTGTCGGAACAGAAAACATATATTGAATAAGAACCACTGGACTGGTACAATTATTCTATAGATAGGGTTAGAAAGTGCAAAATCGGCATCATACAGTATGCACAGTAGTTGCGTAGGCTGTGAGTTTGATGGTATTTTATTATCGCCAATATACATCAATCCGGTTCACCATGGCGGTTATTATCACAATTATTACCGGTGTTTGAAAACAATAGGTGGCAAGATGTTATTGCAAATTATTTATCGCCCTTGATTCGAAAATGTTTACATTCTTCTTTAGTCCGGTTGGCGTAGAAATGTAGGACCCCAAACACAATGTAATTTCGGGGGTGGGATGGCCTAGTGGTTTAGAGTGCCGCGCTTCGACCTCTAGCTGGTCGGCTACCTCTGGCTTGTGGCAGCGGTTTCGAGCCCTGGTGTGAGCGTCGGCGCCTTCTCAACCTCGTGGGTTTCCTCCGGGCAGTCCGGTTTCCCCCCACTGCCACATACCCCCACGCGCAAGCGAAATGTTGAAATGAAATTACACCATATGTTAGTCCCGAAATCACCTAGTTTTGTTGAGTGGACGTTAAACCCAATCCCTCTCTCTCTTTCCCTCCCTCTCTCTCTCTCTCTCTCTCTCTCTCTCTCTCTCTCTCTCTCATGGTTTACTGAAGAAATTTAACCAAACTTGAATGGGTTAATTGTGTCCTGGCATATAACGATGAATATTAACCACCGAGTTACTGTCCCTGCTTTGAAACTTTTGTGCATACGAAATGAGAAAAAGTTCTTTATATACATGTAGTTCAAACAACGTGTCCAGTCTCCATAAGTAAGGTTGTTAAATCCAGCTGTTTCACAAAAACTTAAATCTCCTTAAAATCATTGTAAACTAAAATTTCATCCTAACTTACAATAGAAGCGTTTCACAAAACGATTTTAAGCATTGTAGCTAAAATCCACTAAAATAATATTGTAAGTTACAATTGTATCCTAACTTAAAATAGTGGCGTTTCACAAAACTATTTTAAGGACAATTTTAACTAAAATCGATTGTAACTTAGGATAGCTGTCACCCTCTCCTAACTTACAATCACGACATTAACAAACATTGATTAGAGCTACATTGTTTGATTTATTGCGACATACAGATATAATTGGCACATAATTTTAACATACAATCATTCACAAAAACAATTTGCATTCAATTTCTTTTCATAGTATGGGATATACAGCTACGATCCACCCGTTTATTTTATTGTAAGGCAATTTAAGCATTGGATGGCGCCCGATATTAGAACTCCAAGAAAAAACCCACCCAAAACGCCAGTAAACTACACACTAAAAGAAAATTTATATCCAATGTCATGGAAAGAAGAGCCCTCTTATTTATAAAGAAAATATCTTCGTGTTTAATATGGCCAATTTCTTGGTATTAGAAGGCCTAAAGGCCTATAATACTAGACATGCCATAATATGTAGTATTTACTCATGTTTTTGGGGTTATGATGATAAGTATAAAGATAAATCAATAAACACAAATGTGTTTATTCAAAAATGTTATAGGCCTATTTGAAATTAAATTTTAATATCATCAATTTATTATAATTTCTTAATGAAGTTACGTTAATAAAACAACATCAATAAAAACAAATAGGCTCCAATACTATTTTATCTTGGGAAAAACTCATTTAATTGAGTAAGATAGATAGACTCTTTTGCATTTTCAAAGTATCATTGAAAGGGTCTATTAGAATGACATTTATAATCTAGGCATCGGAACATTGCCTATTTGGCGTATTAATTTCAAAGTTGATAAATACTTTTAAACTACGACAAACAAATTGAAGCCTAGATTAGTTGTTTGAGTGACACATATCAAAATATGTTTGTGAAAATTCTCGAAAGTTTCTCTTGTCCAAATTACTATAAAAATTCGAAATTCAAGCGCTTTAGTTTATCGATACACATTACTTCTATTGAAGCCTGCGAGGAAATCAAATGCCAAGTTCAAGGTCAACCCACCAATACATTTCGAAACTAATAATACGCAATTAACTCATTTATTTCATCTCTCTACGACTTTCTGACCATGTGCAGACATTTCTACAACGTATGAAACTCTCCCTATTGATAATGTAACAGTTAATTCAGTTTGTCAACAGTTTTCAGTTTCGAAGCGTATTTGCTTTCACCGTAAGTACCCGCAGCGGAAATCTGCACTGCGCGGGCGCAAGCGATTTTAACTAAAATCTATTAAAATTGCATTTTAAGTTACAATCGATCTTCGTGAAACGCATAAAATTTAAAATCTCATTTTGATTTTAGTTAAAATCGATTTTAAGGATTTTAGTTTAAGTTTTCGTGAAACAGGGCCCAGTTCAGTTTAAACAAGGAAGCTGTCTATATTGCTTACACACGAAAGAAATATTTGATTACATGTACTACCACGAACGCGTAGATCCGGTGTTCAAATTCCGTTTCATTCACCATTATTCCTTGTTTGATTCGCAGAAGTGTTATTTTTACGCAGTTCCTTGAATGATATGATTTCTTTTGTGTGAACTATTGACTGCTACCTTATATGGTATTTCAGCAAAGTCAGAAGTAAAATCCGGGATTCGATGTAATTCAATAGTGGGGTAAAACCGTCTAGGATTTAGGATCTGTCCACCTTCCATACTACATAACTGACTGACAATACCATGAACTGGTATTTTCAAGATAATCTTAAACTAAAAAATAAACAAAACAATTTAAAACCCGCCATAACTGTCGCTCGAATAAGCTATAAGTATTGTAGTGCGCATGGTATCAGTTTATGTACATTCATATTACATTATTATATGCGTTGCGACCCATTTGTGTGAATTTCTAGGTCTCAAATATTAGCGATTTAGCTCCTTTAAATTTAATAAATTAAGAGCAATGATCCCACGTTGTACCTTAGTAAACAGCATTACTAATAACGCTTGTTCTAAAAGAGAGGGTGGGGTTGGACATGATTCAATTTTATTTCAGTAATTCGCTTGCTCGTAATGGTCTTAAGCAGTTGGAGGAAACGGCGGGCGGGGGTCAAGAGAACCCCACGAGATCACGTACAGGTCTTGGACAGAAACCACACCACTTCACTTGACTCAATGACAGACCTTGTGATCTAAAGCGTAGGTTCGAAATGTCTGTGAGTGACCATGGGTTTACGTTTACTCCTATTAATCACATATTAGATGTACACACTTATTTACAAATTTAAGTGGCCTGACATGTTTAGAATTTAAAAAAAAAGAAAAAAAAAAGAGGATTTTTTAAAAATGCGAATTATTAAAGATGGAAACCACACGATACTAATATATACTACAAACAGTCATAATTTACCGAGGCCAGTAATACACTTTTTCCTAATAAGGATATTTTTGCATTATCTTTAAAACTGTGAATTTAACTTTAAATCTATAGCATGTTTCACTTGGATTTAAAAAAAATGATACCTACTTGTGTCTTGGGTTTATTGTCTACTTAAAGATACATTATGGGAGATAAAAAAATAAAGAGCTGACATTTCGCACTTTAATAGTTAAAAACGAGATAATGTAAATGGAATTTGCTGAAAATTTCAATACAATTGATCCACTCTGAACCGAGAATTTAGCAATCGATCATCATTACTAAAGTTGGCACGATAAAAAGCATAGTATCGATTATCGATTTCATGCATGTATTAATCATGAATGAAAGTTGAGCAGCAAATCGGATCCTCATCTAGTAAATATCGCAGATAAGCGATGAAATCGAGAATTGATCATGGGGTTGATAAGTGAATTAATGTCTAATAAATAATTTAGACCTTAAGAAAGACCTGTAATAGGCAGATTTAGCTCTTGCATAATGCATGTTTAAATTGTTTTAGGGTATTAGTTTGTTTTTTTTTGGATCCGGCTAGATCCCTAATTCTTTTCTTGTTAGGTTGCGACACCATTTGCGTTTAAACTTACCGTAAAAAAATAATTATGAAAAGGGCAAATGAATTGATTATATCTGCCATATTATGCCTCTCTGTAGTGTATTGAAACATGGCGCCTTAAATGCGGATAATAAAACTTCTATATGGCATGCGAATAATACACATTGTGGCCATTTTTGTAAAGACGACGAACAACATGCTGCATTCAGAGAGCCATTTAATGGCACCGTCTGCCTTAGTACTGATGACATACATACTTTCTCACATAAATATATTATCACAAATCTTTTGTTATAATAGAAGGTTAGATATTATACCGTAAAACGCCAAAGCTCTCGACACATGCTATTACTTTACCGATCTCTTACTGGGGACCATCTCAAAATACTAATTAACAAGCGAGTTGGCATTGACTTTACTGCGATTGAGAAATTGAGCACTACGATATGACGTGGTAGATAATTAAATCATTATTAGTCAGTATTCGTTTCTGTACACCTATATTGTCTAAAATTACACCATGGCAGTGCACACATTTTGAAATATTCCATGACCGAACACATCAATACAACAAAACGTCAAGCATTCTATGATTACGTGTTCTGAGTGTGCTTGTAATGATAATATTACCTTTTTTAAATGTTAGAGTGTGTATTAAATATGAGCTGTTAATAATCAATGTACTTTTCCTTTTGCAGGAATTGCTATATTATGTTGAAGCTTGCCAACGGGAATTGGTTAGTTTTCTACTATAAGTAAGCTATAGTGCAAAATTATATACTTTTTGAACAGCATGCTAAACTATTATATAATTTAAATCATTTATTAACAATACACTAGTCACGATTTATTGTGTAGTTGTGTAATTTGAACCGCAATCGAAATCAAAGTCATAGAAAATGTCTTTCCCAACATGTCATTCTACTCCCATGGATGCAGACGTTTAATATATTATCTAAATCAGTCAGTCAATATGTCATACATTTTGGTTAATGTTGGGATATATCTTAAATAAAATAAAATAAAATAAAATAAAATAAAATAACATAAAATAAAATGAAATAAAATAAAATAAAAAAATAAAATAAAATAAAATAAAATAAAATAAAATAAAATAAAATAAAATAAAATAAAATAAAATAAAATAAAATAAAATAAAATAAAATAACAAATAAAAAAAATAAAAGAAATACGCCATACAGTGTGCTATGAGGGAAACAACTGAATTCCAACTGCCAAGGGATCTTTTACGTGCACGCCAATGTGTACACGGGACCTCGGTTTTTCGTCCCATCGAAACGACTAGACAGCTGTAATTGTCATGACCTCCGTCTGCATCACTGACAAGGGGAAACCACGCCGGAAAATCGAGATGAACTCTCTCGGTCAATGCAGATATCGAACACCCGACCTCCAGGCTAGCGAGCCAGCACCTTACCCACTTAGCCACGTGACCCCCCTATTATTCTATAAGTTAATCAATTGACTTTATGGCCCCTTTAGTATTTCTAGGGGGCTGGGTGGCTGAATGGTTACGCGTCCGTGGTAAATCACATGGCCTGCCATGAGTCATGTCAGACGGTTTCAACTTCAGCTCATCGCTTGTCCATGACAAGAAGTAAGGTCGCTTGCCCAATCTCTCGAGCATCCAACCTTGGGGATAGAAAAAACAAGCGGCTGCCAGACAGGATACGCCCTCATACAAGAGTTGGATAGAGAACAACCAAGGACCATAATTTATGTGTGGGCGTAATGACGTATGTGTGTGTGCGCAAAGGGGGGGGTCTTGATTACCGTACTTTAACATTTGAAACTTTTTTTTATAAATTTTTAAAATAAATAGGTCAACAGAACAAAATAATACGAAATTAACGGAACCACCAATTATAATTGTTTGCTTTCTGTTTTAGTTTCATTTACAATTCATATACATGTATGTAAACATGTTCTTGTTGTATATATGTTATCTGTGTACATTGATCAAATTTATATATGTAAATACTCGAGTTGTCAACAAGGAGCTAGCCTGTTCCCCAATCCAATTTCAACCGAAATAAATTATCGTTTAATAGGGCTAAACATCAGACTCAATATTTTTCATAATATTTGAAATTAAAAACACAACTTAAAATTCAATATTAGCCCATCTATTTCAATATTGGTGTTGTTATCGTGTTGTAAAAATATGCGATCCTAATGTCCAATATTTAAGACACAGTTAACATTTTATAATCAGTACACGAGTATTCGAGTGCCATTTGTAATGAACAAAGAAAAACATATCCTTCATCACAATGTAGAAGTAATTAGTAATGGCCTATATAAAATGAGTAGAATGGACGAATCAGATTTAAACAGAACATAACTGATTACAAATTAAAATAAATCTTTTTAAAATTGAATATAAATCCCTTCATATACATTCATTTTATATTAATATGTGCTTAAGACCCATTTTCGTCTTTTTTAAGGTTCCAAAGAATAGAGATACTCCTTTTAAATATAAATATAAGTCATCGCACCTTATTTATAATTTTGTCAATACCAATCTTCGTATGTACACGTAGAAGAAAAAGCTTCATTGAAAGAATGTTTAAAACATAATTATAAGAAGGGAAGTAATTCACAAGTATAAAATGGCTAGTAATCGGCCACAGATCAATATTTCCCCTTTGACTTTAATGTTAACTCTCGCCTCTTAGACCGGCTCCAACTTTTCCCCAAATTTTCGTTGGGTAGAACGCTTTTTGCCACAGATGGAGCAACATGTGGGAAACTCCTCCCCAAAAGCATGTATGAGGTTCACCATGAAAAACTGGAAGTAGAGAAAAAAACAAGCGTGCAATTTTTGGCCCTAATTTCAACGTAACCAACCTCACAACTCTCCTGTACCCTTCCGCCTCCAAATCAGGAATATTCACCAAAACTGGGCAGAAAATGTATTTTCAAACCATTTTCTTCGATTCTACACCATAAAGTCAACAAAAAACGCCATACAAAAGGAGGAAAAGACTAATAATAACTTTCACCCTACATTGACGGCGTAGAGATATTTGGTGAGCTGTGTCCTATTGTTTCCACTTATTGCACATGATTCATCTGTTTATACAAATTCTATCTCAAAATTTACTCCACTTCACCCATCCCTCCTCCCTATACAAACATCTGACTACATGACAATTTGTGTTGACGTTTTGTTCTAATATTGAAGCATGGCATTTAAATTTTCATTTTCTTTAACATCGCGAAGAAAAATATCGACATTATATTATTACAACGGGACTCTTTGTGGCTATGGAAAAAAAGATCATCTAGATGTTAAATATTAATACGATAGGACGACAAACGGTGACATAGCGAGAATTCCAACTGCCAACATATCTTTTACGTTAACGCCAATATAAAATAGCATACTCATCTTTGTAATACTGACTGACTATTTTTTGCTATAGCAAGTCAAGTATTAAACATACATTATGCAAGAGCTAAATCTGCCTGTTACAGGTCTTTCTTTTGGCCTGAAATGTTATAAAGACTATTAATTAGACATTGATTAACATGAAAAAGACCCCTTTCGGCTCTCGATGCCATCTTATGTATCGGATTTTAACCGGATTTGAAAATGAAATAAAATGAATTGAAATGGGGTTTAACGTCCTAACGTCTTATGTCTCAGATTTCCCTAGATTTGAAAATAGAAGGCAATGGGGTTTAACGTCCCAATGAGGCACTACGGCCTACTCTTGTATCGAATTCCAACTGCCAAGCTCTCGTTTACGTTCACGCCAATGTGTACACGGGGCCTCGCTTTTTCGCCCCATCCTTACTACTAGTCAGGCCCTCCGTCCTGCATTACTGACAAGGGGGAACCACGCCGGAAAATCTGAACGAACTTTCTTGGGCAATTCAGCGTCTCACCCAGTTAGCAAAAGTGAACTCACCCACCCCAACTACCACCTATTGGATTTGAAACCGATTTGCTGCTCAACGCTCGATAATTTAATTCAAAAGTGGATAATCAAGACTTTATTTTTTATGGTACCGACTTTAGTAATGAGCGGGAACTGACAGCTTATATCACTACGACTGAATTTATCCACGACTGGCAGCAACCACGAGAAACCAGTTAATCGCAGTCGTAAGAGCGCTTATGTCGCCCGGCATCAGTTGAAGATTTGGAGCCACAACTATATTTTGATTTTCTAAGATGTTTCGGTGAATGTTAATGAAATGAAGGAGGTAAACAGAGGTTCATTTGATGAATTCCATGTGGTAAACAAAACTATATGTTTAATAGACTTTAGGTAACAGGAGCAGAGCAAGTTATCCGACCTAGGATTTTGAATATATAAATGTGGCATGTAGGACCGATATAAAGTTTTAACTGCAGGGAATGTTTGAAATATAGTTTGCCCAGAAATGACATTTCATTAACATAGATTTGCATTGGAGTTGTAATTAGTAGCCTTACTCCAGACGCTATGTCGTCTTTTTTTTTAGAATTAGCTCCCTTGGTTCACTGGACACGTTTTCCGTGCCAGATCGAGTCTCTCTTCGATAGGCCTGAACAGCGCAATGGACGCTTACTTAATCTCATAATTGGCTTATGACTTACAATGTGAATTTACTAATAAATAAATTTGAATGGAAATTCAAATTCGCGTGCTGTAAAACGACCTTTAGCAAAATAGACCTGAATACTGGAGCTCGGCCTGCCACACATGTAGTTTTAAAGTTTAAACGTTTCAAAAGGAACAGTCCACGAGGAACTAAGACATGCGCAATAAAGGATAAGTATGGTGGCTGATTGGTATCATGTCGTGATGTCGTGGTGTCGCCCTTCATAACGCGACAACCCGACAACCCGACACCACGACATTTTAACGCGACACCACGACACCACGACATTTTTAACCCGACACTACGACATTTTCACCCGACACCACGACATTAAAAATGTCGTGGTGTCGCGTAAAAATGTCGTAGTGTCGGAGTAAAATGTCGTGGTGTCGTGGTGTCGCGGTGTCGTGGTGTCGCGGTGTCGTGGTGTCGCGTTGTCGACTTTATTTATCAATGTTTAAGCGGCCAAGAAATCAAGTTAGCCCTCACTATCTCTACCCTTCACTAACTGCGAATCAAACTGGCCAACACTACCTAAATCATGTGCTCGGTATGGGCTATTCCGAGCCGTCCATAAATAAAATCAATTGAAAGAAGTCTATTTTAGTAACCCATTTTTTTGCTCAAAATAAAAATGCTTTTATCTCTTCTAAAGTTTGTAATCATGAATGTGCCCAAAAATAACAAGTATAGCCATAGAAAACTCCTTTCCGGTGATGTATGACACTAACGTATTGTGACATTAAATACTCGCCCCACCCTCACCACTCTCTTTAATTCTCAATCTCTTTCTTTCTCTCTTTCTCTCTTTCTCTCTCTCTCTCCCTCTCTTTCTCTCTTAGTGAAGGTTGAGATAGTGGGGGCTAACTTGATCTCGTGGCAGCTTCAACATTGATGGATAAAGTCTCTCTCTCTCTCTCTCTCTCTCTCTCTCTCTCTCTCTCTCTCTCATTCGCAGTAAGTGAAGGGTAGGTATTCTTAATGAAGGTTGAGATAGTTAGGCAGGGGCGGATTGGCCCATCGATCGGACAAAAAATGAAAAAATAATTCTGTCCAATTCGTCTAAAAAAAAATCTTTTCTGCTGAACATTATATTGGAGGGAGGGGGGGGGGTATTGGACCGGCCATGGGGCGATGATGATCATGTTATATGTGGCCGGTGACTTTAACGGGCCGCCATGCCATCACTGGAGTCTGGAATTGGCTTGTATAATAGACTTTCTTGGCTGGGTGTGGGCCGGAATTTGGAATCCTGCAATTTCATCCAAATATTTCATCGGATTCACTCGACACTGTCGCCCTCAAATTTACTAGTTATTAAGTCGCCTGCACCCTGTTTGTGGGGATACGCCAGAAACGTCTGCCCATGGTTCGTAACTCCAAAAACAATTCAATTTTAAGGCCTCAGCAAAATTTGATGATAGCTGGTCTGCTGGCTGAATTTGAGTGCGAGACGATTTTCTGGGGCTGGTGTTAAACATTCCTTGAGATGAAATTACAGAATTGGGATGTCGGGAATGGTCTAAAACTGCGGCAAATGGCCTCCAACTTCCAAAAATTAAACAATAAATTGTGTCCCGTATGATTCCCTCAAAAAATGTAAAAGTCTTGCATATTCTTGCCGAATACGGCACCGACTTTATTCTGCGAGGACGGTAATACAGAAAATTCATCACATTATGAATCGCCTCAAAAAATGTAAAAGTCTGGCATATTCTTGCCGAATACGGCACCGACTTTATTCTGCGAGGACGGTAATACAGAAAATTCATCACATTATGAATCGCCTACTGGGCCTGACCATTCAGATAGTTCAACATCGGACTCAAATAAAGTCGGAAACATGAATGATAGTTACAATATAAGTTATCATGTTTTCACTTGATGTGGGTACCAAAATCCATGTTGTGGTGTCGTGGTAGCTATATTTTGCGTCCAAGATCTATTTTTTATATTCTTATTTCCGCCCGCCGCTCCTGAAAAAAATGTCGAGGGTAGGCCCAACGCAATTCTCTTAATTAAATTTGTGTGGCCTTCTACCAGAATATTTATTATCTGAACTAATGTTATGTTCATTAATCAAAATGTAGTGTGTCAAATGTTCAAGTTCGGAGTCAAGGTAAAATAATTTATCTGGAACAACAAATTCAAAATTCAAAAAGCAGCTTTCATGAATTTTCCTTTCGTCACTCTGTACCAATGTGTCTCGCATGGCCTTCCGTCACAGAAGGAATGAACTAGCGCTCCCGGTAAATGCGACATTTTTCAATGAAAATATTCCTACTTATTCAATATTCCTAACTGGTTAATCAAATGGTCAAAATTTTCTCAACTAGTCCCATTTTTAACCAGTTAAATTGTTTTGACTCTTGACTCTTGACGATACAATAATAATACATTAATTAATAATATGATGATATGATAATTTCAAAGGTTAATGGTTGTAAATGACGTGCCGGTCGCGTTTTGGACTAAATTAATCGATTTATGAGATATATTATTTGGCAGAGATTATAATCAAATATGCCACCAAATCGTGGCCGCTTCAACACTGATAAATAAAGTCTCTCTCTCTCTCTCTCTCTCTCTCTCTCTCTGTCTCTCCCTCTCTCTCTCTCATTCGCAGTTAGTGAAGGGTAGATATTCTTAGTGAGGGCTAACTTGATCTCGTGGCCGCTTCAACATTGATAAATAAAGTCTCTCTCTCTCTCTCTCTCTCTCTCTCTCTCTCTCTCTCTCTCTCTCTCTCTCTCCCTCTCTTTCTCTTTAGAATTCGCTAATGGGCAGAATTTTTTATCTGGGGGAGATATTTCTAAATGGCGCCATACAAGTGCCTGAAATACCAGAAAATCCCGTTTCAGGTCTCCAATTTCTGAAATTTTCCGGCCACCGCTTCGCGGCCGGTGATTACCCCCCCACCCCATGTTCCATTAATCCGGTGTTGGGTTGAATGGATGGTCTAGATCGCACGGTCTTTGATTCAAATGGCGTGGTTTAAACCCGATCTTCCAGTTTACCCCAACTGCTACAGACTCTTACAGGTAAATGATTTATTAAAATAATTCTGTGCCATATATTAGTCTCGAAAAGAGTTTGTGTTAAGCGGACGCTTTTACCCCCCCCCCCCTCTATTTCTCTCTCTCACCATTTCATTACATTTCATTTGTCTTTAATTCAGCATGTGAAGGCTATCTAACTTAATTTTAATTTTAAAGAGTATATATGCATTCCGCCGAAAATATAATAAATACATTTCAAGAGAGGATTAACTTTACTTTTCAGTATAGATATGCAAAATTTTGAATTTAGCCCCGCATTTTTTTTAAATTTTCAAGGCAACTCAATATAAATGTGCCAGAAAATTATTTATATATTTGAAGAAAAAAACAACAACAGTAAACGTACTCTTCAGGAATATGTAACATGATATCTGGAATTTTACTTTGAATAGCCCTACACTCCCCCCTCATTAATTCGCTTGCGCGTCGAGGTCTTTAGCAGTGGGAGGAAACCTGAGGACCCGGATAAAACCCACGAGGCTGGACAGGCGACCCTACTCCTTGTCACGTACAACTAGGGACTCGAAACCACGCTAGTTGACTCAATGACAGGCTTTATGATACAGCGCGCGCGGGCTTTACCATTAGCCCCTCCCCCCCTGAAATGGAATGGGGTTTAACGTCATACTGTTCTGCTGGTAAACTTGGCTAATGAAGACGGGCATACGCCATTCAGTGTGAGTGTGCTATGAGGGAAATTTTGACCAGACAGCGGCGCTACAACCTACTCTTATATCGAATTCCAACTGCCAGGGGATTTTTTACGTGCAGGTCAATGTGTACATGGGACCTCGGTTTTTGGTCCCATCCGAACTACTAGACAGCTATCCTTGTCAAACCCTCTGTCTTACATAAACTTTCTTGGCCAATGCAGGGATCGAACACCCGACCCCCAGGCTAGCATGCAAGCGTCTTACCCACTTACCCACGTAGTCCCCCGAATTAAAGAGAGTGGTGAGGGTGGGGCGAGTATTTAATGTCAAAATACGTTAGTGTCATAAATCACCGGAAAGGAGTTTTCTATGGCCCTTCAAATATACTTGTTATTTTTGGGCACATTTATGATTACAAACTTTAGAGGAGATAAAAGCATTTTTATTTTGAGCAAAAAAATGGGTTACTAAAACAGACTTCTTTCAATTGATTTTATTTATCGACGGCTCGGAATAGCCCATACCGAGCACATGATTTTACTCAAGTCATGGTCAACCAGCGAATTTGGTAGTGTTGGCCAGTTTGATTCGCAGTTAGTGAAGGGTAGAGATAGTGAGGGCTAACTTGATTTCTTGGCCGCTTCAACATTGATAAATAAAGTCGACAACGCGACACCACGACACCGCCACACCACGACACTACGAAACCGCGACACCACGACACCGCGACACCACGACACCACGACACTACGACATTTTTACGCGACACCACGAAATTTTTAATGTCGTGGTGTCGGGTGAAAATGTCGTAGTGTCGGGTTAAAAATGTCGTGGTGTCGCGGTGTCGTGGTGTCGCGGTTTCGTAGTGTCGCGGTGTCGTGGTGTCGGGTTGTCGGGTTGTCGCGTTATGAAGGGCGACACCACGACATCACGACATGATACCAATCAGCCACCATAGATAAGGTATCTTATTGTTGTAGTTGGCATTGTGGGATAAATTGTCATAGACTAAAAATATCACTGCAATTAGCAACACAAAAAGTAATGGGAGCCACGGTGGCTCAGTGATTAATGTATCGGCTCGTTAATAGGGACGTCTCGTGTTTGATCCGAGTGTTGGCCGAGAAAGTTCACCCCTTTGTCAGTAATGTGGGACGGGCAAAATTCATTCATGTCCCACTGAGTTGTGGATTCTAAGCTTCATTAGCTCATTATCGAAACAATATTTTGTGGAAAACAATCAATAGTTTTATTGTAACAGCGCGATTTTTCAACATGTATGCTTTTATGTTATCAAGCACAATGACATTAAGTAAACTTTAGGTCAATATATATATAATATTACGCACGTCAACGGTCCGATAACATTTACATTAAACCGACTTTTAACGATAAGATGATACTTGTCGAATCATCCTGCTTTTAGAAAACACCCAGTGAATTGATTGTTTCCCATAATAATTGTGTTTTGTTAATGTATTTATCAATCGCTAAATGCCACTCAAAGTTTTATTATCTCGGTTGGTACAGAAAAGTGGGCGTTAAACCCCAATTTATCCTTCTATTGCAAAGTTAAGAGATATGTTAAACAATGCAGCTTTGAGTTACATACATGTAGGCGCTGCTGTGGTTATATTGTTCTGTGACTGATTCTTGTTAACGGCAAAATTATTTAAGCATGTTATATTTAAATGCGTTATCAAAAACACATGGTTAAAAAAGGGGAGACGATTCTAGACGCATTATCGTTCAATTTATATAAAAATAAAAATAACAACCCACTCCCTTTGGGGTCACTTTCTACAATGAAATAACAGGATGTCGTTAGATTATTTACATATAAATAAGACAAAAGGAAGCATATTGCAATCCAGACTCGTTTTTTGTGTGTAACTAGTCCGTTGTACTGAACATGTAGTAGATTTTAAATATTTTTATATTGGCCAACGGGCAATAATCTTGTGTAAAATATCATTGCACTATAACCTTTTATAAGTTATAATATGGTATCTTTTGTTAGTGTGGTAATCCTATCAGAAGTAGATTGGCAATATGTCGATATTTCCTTGTCAGTAACACGTACAATTTGACGACCAAACCAACATAAGCCTGTCTCATCATCGCTTTATCTTTAGAGGGTTTCAGACCTATTTCTGCAGCTGGGTGTAAGTATTACTTCATCCTTGCTTTCCTTCTTTGTTGTAGTTTACCAGTGGTTCCAAGTGTTAAGTATATGCACCATGCGCATGTCGGTCAGTTTTCTTTAAATCCGCTCATAACTAACACATACCCTAAATGTAATTTATATACCAAACATATATCATTTTGCTTCATTGTGCAATCCTGGTTCACGTTTGACAAGTATTGTCTTACTATCTGTGCTGTTGGCAAGGAAACCGTATTTATGACAGTTTCGGTATTTAATTGTCGGTGCATGGTAAAGCTAGGAGTATAAGACAGAGAGAGAGAGAGAGAGAGAGAGAGAGAGGGAGAGAGAGATAGATGGGGTTTAACGTACACTCGACACAAACTAGGTCATTTCGGGACTAACATATGGTTTTAATTTTATTTCAATAATTCGCTTGCGCGTAGGGGTCTTTAACAGTGGGAGGAAACCGGAGTGCCCGGAGGAAACCCACGGGGTTGAGAAGGCGCCCCTATCTCCATGCCACATACGTTGGGATGACCACTAGGCCATCCCAACCCCCTAGGGAAGGAAATAGGAACTATTTCTCCTTAAAAGGCCGTACCCTTCTAAATGGTAGGAAAAGAAAATGTCTATAAAATGTCATACATGTAATTGAAATTGTGAGAAAGGTAATTGGACACCGAATATTCATATCAGTTCAATACTTGGTGTGAAAGAACAAGATTGTTGATTTTATCAAGCAACATCCCCTCCCACCCCAACAACAATTTTGCATTTAAACAACGGTACGCCAATATCTTTCAGGCACTTTACACATAAATCGGGTAATCAACAAAAATATAATTCCTTTGACCCAGCATTCAGGTCACATCCGTATGGAAGACCAAACAGCTCTTTATTCAGTGTTCTTAATTCTTATTTCTTAATTAATAGTCCTTAATTCTTATATCTTCATTTGTTGTCGTATTTCGACATTTGTAGGCCAAAATCAACATTTGTAGACTAAAACCAACATTTGTATCTTAAAATCAATATTTTTAAATTGTATCTTTATTCGATTTGATTTTATTTTAAAATGAAAATTAAATTTCTTATAGAAATATAAAAAAAAATACATTTACATTTTATCAAAATTACATTTACATTTCATCAAAAACATACAACTACAAACCAATCTTGAACAAATCTCCAAATACAAATCTTGCAAAACATTTCTCGAAAAACATTTCTTGAAATACATTTCTCGAAAAACATTTCTTGAAAAACATTTCTTGAAATACCTAGCCTGGAGGTTGAGTGTTCGATCCCTGCATTGGCCGAGAAAGTTCATTTCGATTTTCCGGCGTGATTTCCCCTTGTCAGTGATGCAAAAGGAGGGCCTGACAAGGACAGCTGCCTAGTCGTTCGGATGGGACGAAAAACCGAGGTCCCGTGTACAAATTGGAGTGCACGTAAAATGAAGAAATAAGAATTAAGGACTATGAATTAAGAACTAAGAACTAAGAACAATGAATATAGAGCTGTTTGGTCTTCCATACATCCGGTCCAACGAAGCTGGTATTTAAAGTGATATCACTTAAAGTTGGATTTGTAAATAATAACGTTATGAAATGATCAATTTGGTGAATTTGGGGGTTGTAGATTGTAGAATAACTAAAGTGTATTGGCTGAAATAAAACGGAAGGAGGGTGTTATATGTAGTGAGTATTGTAAGTATTAACCAATCAGAAATAAGAGGGCCCCAAACACCACGTCTTCCGGTTCCACGAAGTTAGTATTCAGAAATTGATATCGCTTAAACTTGGGTTTTGTAAATAATTTCGCTATGAAATAATCAATTTAGGGAAATCGAGGGTTGTAGAATAATTAAATAAAGTGTAATCTGCAATAACACGTAAAGAGAATGTCGCGTGTAGTAAGTATTGTTAGATAATCGACGAAGAATGTCTTCACCGTATCAAAACAATATGGCGTTTGATATAACTATTGTAGTATGCCAGACAAGATAATGTAAGAAATTTTAAGAGAGAGAGAGACAGATAAATGGGGTTTAACTTCCACTCGTCACAAACTAGGTCATTTCAGGACTACCATGCATATGGTTTAATTTTATTTCAATAGGGGTCTTTAGCATTCGGAGTAAACTGGAGGGCCCTGGAGAAAACCCACGAGGTTGGAAATAAATTTTAATCCCTTCAAGTGCTTGTGTACGAGACTGTAGGGCTGTAGGCAATTAAAACACCAAATATACCAAAGTGTGCTATGCCATGGTTGCCTCTATTACGCTATTAGTATATAAATATTTCATTAAATGGTGTGTTTTTTCACTGTTCGGTAATGTTCTTCATTTCGTGTTCAAATTAATTGGATGAGCAAACATGGCAGTACAAATCTATAAAGTTGTCGTAATAGCTGGTAATTTAGTTGGTCATTAAGTCCGTTCTTATCTCACTGGAGCTCTGTACAATTATATTCGAATAAAAAGAGAGAGATTGAGAGAGAGAGAGGGGGAGAGAGATGGTTTAACGCCCACTCGACACAAACCATGTAATTTCAGGACTAACATCTGGTTTAATTTAATTTCAATAATTCGCTTGCGCGTAGGGGTGTTTAGCAGTTGGATGTAAGCGGAGGATCCGGAGCAAACCCACGAGATTGGACAGGCGACCCTACTCCTTGTCACGTACAACCCGGGCCGGTGAGAGCAATTCTTGATGGGGGGGGGGCTTCTGTCCTAGGTCCATAGAGGCGAGAGTCCAGGGGTCGCAAAAGCCTGGAGAAAAGAGTATTTGCGGCCAAATTATTGGGGGGCCTCCCTATCCCCCCTACTCCACCGGGCCAGCAGCCGGGGATTCGAAACCACACCAGTTGATTCAATGACAGGTTTTATGATACGGCACGCACGTGCTAACCATTCGGCCAAGGGAGAGATTGGGAGTCGGTCTTTTATTTCACTTGGTTTGAATAACTAATGGAATCTGTTATATACTCGACAAACGTCTTATTCTTTCTTTTAACGAAGAAGAAACCATACATCGATAACAATCCTTGATATAATCTTACTTGTGTTAAGGCTATCCTGTCCCATAACAAAATAGTGAATTATGTTTGTACAGCTATGACGTCGATAATACAAGATGGAAACAGTTTAGTGCTACAATTGGTCAATACTAACACGTGACTCAGTATTAGATGTAGAAGTTCTTTTATTAACCTCTGTTGACAAACTGTGTTAGATGAAATAAAATCTATAATATTACTTCTCATGGGAGTAATTCGATGGATTTAGCATGTACAGTATTATTTTTACCTTTAACTACATGTAGTCACAGAAAATAAAATAACATATTTCTTAACTTAACAGTAATATCAATCTATAATTCATTATGCCCATTTTATTTACACAAACCTCTCCAGGTTTTAAGTTTGCATTTACTCCACGGTTCGATAATCCTGGTTCTTCTGGCGTTCCTAACAAAATAGTCCAAAAACCATTGAGACGTTCTTGATTTAGTTATGTAAATTCCTTTCACTTGTATGACCTAATCTTTCCTCGCACCTCGGAATTCTATAATCCAAGTTCATAGAATACCATCAGATTTTAGTAAAGACATTTGTGGAATGTATTAACATTTTTAAATTGGGGAAATAAACAATTTTAATAAAAATTCTTTATTAGGTAATGCACAGACAGAACCCCCATCAATTTTTAATGAAACCCACGAAGAGGGGGAGGGGGTTGATTTCGAGGTCTCTGTGAATAATCTATGTGTATGTAATTTAAATTACAGACTCACCAAGTCTAGAGCTCCACATTGGTTTGTATGACCTGGCGTCGAAATCAAAGAACCTCAAGTTTGTGTAATTGACGTTGGAAACTCAGTCTACGTAGTCCATGTAATCTGTGTAATTCTAACGCTAACGAGCTAGAATTCAGAATCAGTTTAATGATATAGACATATTATATATATAAGATGAATAACCTCTGATTGATGACCATTGTCACCCGTTTATTCTGATTTGCACATTTCATTAACATCTCGGGACATAAAGTATGTTTGAATTGTAATATTGAGACATATTCAATGTACAATTTAGCACTCAACAGGCCCATGCAGACCGTATATGATAATTCTTAAAAAGAAAAAATATTTAAATAATAAGTAATGCAAGACCAAAATTAAGGAAATGAGTTGTTAGTTCTCAAGCCAAGTGTTTAATTCAAACTTACTGTAATAATAAACAACTGGGTTGTTGTCTGGCAGAACGTTTTATAAATATATAACTGTCAATCAACATTTCCGTACGAAAACATAGAACAAATCTTATACACAACTGAGGCCATATCAGGTACCGAAACTAGTACCAAATAAGCATAATATTACTTTGGCCCTGATAAGACGTATACCAATTCTTGAGGTATAGTTCTATTCAGACTATTGTTAATTGTACGATCTGAAGTGAAAACTGTTGAACAGAGCTGAGATAGAGATTCAACATTCACATTATTGTAGTTTGGAGTGATTAAAATCACCCATATGACGACTAGAGACTTTAAAATAATATCATAAAACAGATCAGTACCATATACCATTATGTTAGAAACTACAATCAGATGTCATTTATCTAATGGCATCATACAGCAATCATTTTTAATGTTTTGGGAGAATATGTTCAATGTGAAAGTGGTACCAAGACGGATTAGAGGACGACCCGGTAGAATTTTTTTCCTTTCATGTTATTCCGGCTACTGTCGTCTTCGATAATAAATTACGAGTTATTTCTCACTACGCTAAGCTTTCTGTCTGTAATATAATTGATTCTTGCTGGAAACGTTATTTTTTTAACTTTTTATAACACCCCAACACGTTCATATTGTTGAACATAGACATAGATTTTTGGTAGAGAGCTACTTTTAATTGCTGGCCGTCTTGTTATCCTCTATTGGCTAATTGAGCCATCTATCTGATTATGCTATCTCCGTGTCTAGTATATGTTAGACAAATGGTATCATTTGACTGACCTGTCAAAAAATTGACTACCTTTCATCTTAATTATATTTACACTGACCAGCTCATTATATACATTGTGTATACTTAAGATCCTGCATATATATGTATCGGTATTCAGCCATGTTCTACCATCTTTAGTTCAAGTTCTAAAGGAATGTTTGCGTTCATCCATCAATTTCCGCAATGTTATTTGGAGTTCAGGGAACCAGACAAGT
This sequence comes from Patella pellucida, assembly GCA_917208275.1. Classification (NCBI taxonomy): domain Eukaryota; kingdom Metazoa; phylum Mollusca; class Gastropoda; family Patellidae; genus Patella; species Patella pellucida. The sequence goes on from OU795036.1 coordinate 71,240,719, forward strand.
AATTCCATCGGTGACATAAGTCATTCGGAAATGACTAACCAAGTTATAAATCAGAAAAATATTGGCAATTACTGAACATAAATATAATTTACGAATACATGAGAAGCATGGCCGTTACCAAGTAAAATTGCCCATAGCCCAAAAATAGTTAACGAATTATTCAGCTGACTATGGTTATAAACAATTTAGAACTTAAATTTCATGGTCATAATTTAATAGTAGTTGAGAAAAAGAAGAAAAAACAATTATTTATTAAAGTAGTCTCAAACAATATTTCTTTCAAATGGAAAAAATAATAAGGAACTAGTTCCACTCATGCGAAAGAAGAAAGAAGATTGTATAGTTTGTCGACCAAGATAGGGGACTAACGCGGTGGCTCAGTGGGAAGGGCGCTTGGTCATTAAGTAGGAGGTATAGGTTTCGATCTCGGTGTTGGCCGATAAAGTTACCCGGGATTTATTTAGAGTGGTACTTCTTGTTGGGGATACAGGACGCAGGGTCTGACAATGAATGGCGTCTAGTCGTTCGGATTTGAGGAAACCCGAAGTTACGTGTATACGTTGGTGTACACTTAAATAACACCCGAAAGTTTGAATTCAGTGAAGTGTAATCGTAAATCATCTTAATTGGTGCAGAAAGGTAAGTCGGTCATTAAAAATTCGTTCGTTTCTGACGTTTAACGTCCACTGCCATCACCAAGGGTGATATCTTAGACAAGGTCATTCGACCCAATTTCATTTCATTTACACTTCTAATCTTTCAAACTCAAAGTGAAACTTATAACGTGGCTTTCAATTCCTCTTTCATCATGTATCGTAGACCTATATATATATATATATATATATATATATAATACTAGTTTGCATATATTAGTCTACTTATTGTCAGTTGACGTAGATCTACTAATGGACATACGATGATTAGATATTTATTTAACTGTTGACTAAGACAAAACTAAACCAAGCAGCATGCTGTAACATAATAATTGTTTGCGTCAAATTATATTTTGTATGTATAAACACGTTTTTGAAACATAAAATAGAATGAGACTATGAGAGTAATACTTATAATAAAAGTAGATACAACTGACCAGTATATAAATGAAATGTTTTGCTCCGAACTGGGTTAATAAAGAAGGGACCAGTAGATAAGAAAACATACAAGGACTCAGGTATATATCATGTACATCACTTGATATACATTGTACTTATATATATAATACAGTTGATATTTGGTGTTTATTTTATTATAATAGGGTATGATAACTTACCTTGTTTATTAGGAGGGGGGGGGTCCGACTGGTTAGATCGAGCGCGCTGTATCATAAAGCCTGTCATTGAGTCAACTGGCGTGTTTTCGAATCACCTGTTGTACGGGACAAGGGTCGCCTGTCAAATCGCGTGGGATTTCTCCGGGTCCTCCGGTTTCCTCCCACTGCTAAAGACCCCTACGTGCAGGCAAATTATTGAAATAAAATTGAACAGTGTGTTGGTCCCGAAATGACCTAGTTTGTTTCGAGTTGACGTTAAACCCAATCTCTCTCTCTCTCTCCCTTTCTCTCACTCTCTCCCCCCCTCTCTCTCTCTCTCTCTGTCTCTCTCTCTCTTTGTTTGTTATGTGCTTATAATCCATATCAGTACGTATAAATCATACCAGGTTTTTTGTAATCCAAAACCCTCGCGTGTTGATTTCTATAGGATCTTTAGGGAATTTAATAATATGATTAATTTGATCAATACCATTAATGTTCATTAATCATAAACCATGTTAATCTGACATCAATCTAACTAACTATAAATACCACGTTTCTATAATGAGATAGTTTAAACCTAGAGGAGTTATATCTGTTTATTTATTGTGTAGATATAGTGGAATACTAATAGTATTAATAACTATTTTAACTAGATAGTATGGTAATCAACGCTTCATGTATGACTGAACTATGTTCTATTGATTTTGGTAATAGAGACTCTGAACGAATCACTGATATTAACGATGTTGCATTGATAGTCAAACGCTAAAACTTGACTGAGAATGATTATCAAAACATACTAATTTAAGGAGACTGTAGCTCCAGATAATTTAACTATGCACTTCCTTTATTTGTAATTGTACTACTCAGAGTATTATGAAAATATCTAAAAATAAATAGCATGCTTCAGATGTTATGGAAATGAATAATTAGACCTTTATTTACACGACAAGCTCAAAATCAACTCTGTAGACCACCAGGTGGCTTGGATACAGCTTGGATTTAAACAGTCGTCCATTTAAAATTATATCAATAAATGGCGGACGAAGCTAACGTTTACTGTTAAGTCACTTATGTCAATACCGGAAACTTGTGATGAAAGGCCTGCCAAGAGAGGCTACCATAGCCATTGAGCATATGACCACAGGTCAGTTTCCCCATTGACTTTAATGTAAATTCTCGTCTCTTCGACCGGCTCTAACTTTTTCCCAAGATTTCGTTGGGTAGAACGCTTTTTGCCACAGATGGAGCAACATGTGGCAAACTCTTGCCCAAAAGGACGTATGAGGTTAACTATGAAAAACTTGAGATACACAAGCTGGAAGTAGAGACAAGTAAACATGCAATTTCAGGCCCTACATTTCAAAGTAACAAACCTCACAACTCTTGTACCCTGCTGCCTCAAAATCATGAATATTCGCCCAAACCTGGCAAAAAAAATATTTTGAAACCTTTTCTTTTCGATTCTACACCAAAAAGGCAACAAAAATCGCCATGCAAAATGGGTGACGGCCTAGGAATATTTGGAGACCTGTGTCGGCACAAACACAGTTGATGCATATTTCTAGTCCAAAACCCCCAACAGTGACAGTTTCGTTCAGAACAAAGTAATTTGACTGAATTTCAAATTTTCTTTTATCATCTATTTCTGAATTATTATAGCATAAAAGGCCAACTCTTCATTAAACTCTTAACTAATGTATCTTTAATGAGTTGTTATAGAAATAGTAAGCATTCTTTGTCACATGCAAGGCATTTGTCACTACAGCCAGCGTTTTATCCTGGATTTCAGAAGTGAAGGTTTCAAATTCGTGTCCAATAACCACCAGCCGATCGATTAGCTTATTGATTTCTGCTAGTAATAGGTCAATGATATGTACATGAAGGTACACGTTCTATGCTCATGCAGCCCCAGGGTTAAACATCAATAACTTCTAAATTATCAAACCTATCCACCTTAATGAGAGAAACTGTTTTGTTTAAACCTATTTTATTGTTCATTACATGACCATTTGGGAGGGTGGTGGGTTTGCCTGTAATCTATGCAAATCTGGTTTCCTAGTTCTAAAAGAAATCCTGCGATCGGCGAATGATATTTTTTTTTTAAATGAAGCACAACTCAACGCTTTGAACACTTGGCCACTTAACTCTCGTGGTCATTTTCACTGTCCGGCCTAATTATTCGCCTTGAGTTGATTGGGGTTTCGTGATGATCAATAGTGAGGTATCCACAATTTGGTTTATATATTTGTGTAAGTAGAACGATCTATAAATCAGCTTCGGAGCTTAGTGTTAATGATCGATAAGAATTCTCTCAGGAACCAACAAACATTCAACATGATATGATTGAAAGCCAACCAATTGATTAACGTCGAAAACAAAACCAGAGAATCTCACAGAATGCTGTTTTTGAAACTGTGTTTTGTCATGAAATCTATACAATAGGATTAAAGTAAGAAAAATGACTGACTTCATATCAAGAGTATGATATTAAACATGTCTACCAATAATAAAAACGATACATAAAATGTTTACCAATAAAAAATGTTTACCAATAGCGATATAACGATATAAAAAATGTTTACCAATAGCGATATAACGTTATAAAAAATGTTTACAAATAGCGATATAACGATATAAAAAAGTGTCTACCAGCAACTGGGAATCATGATATATAAACATTCTCGTGATATAAATAGATTAATAATTGATTCGAATGACGCATAAACTATCACATTCTAATTCTTCTTAACAAGATAATATCATGTCATTTAGTGCACATAGGTTTTCTTTCCCTGTTAATGGAGACAGTCTGTATAAAACCTAATACTACTGGACAATGAACTTAATGGTTGGCAATTCTATCAAGAAATAGGCCACAAGTAGTATCGATCTACATCTTCTCAGCGATGTCGATTTGTAAGTTTGGTAAACTATCCCAAAATTCCTTATAAGGCTGGTGTAACATTTCATGGTAAATTTCGTGAGGAAATCGTAGTGGTATGACCTATTCGATCCCCCAAGACCTCCATTAACTAGGTGAGTTACTGTATAGAAGTAAGAATATTCTAATCTGAATACTAACTGGTAAACAGACCAGCACATCCTACCAGCAGAGCAACTGAAATTATTTTGGAAAGTATGTTATACCGGAAAACAGCACGCACGAGTAACAAAGTGGTTGTGACTACGTTGTACGACCTAGAATACTCTATAAATGTACAATTCAGTATTTATAATAAAATGCAATCATAGTGGTCAACAGTGTACCCACAACAATCAAAGAGGGACGATTGGAATATAATACGTGTTACAAAACAATTAAAAAATCAGATAGTAATTAAAATCATGAATAGGGCAGCTATCCACCGTCTGTCAATAGTAACTAAACGTCTAATTGACATAGAATGAAGGAACATAAGATTAGTATATCTAAATGAATGAATAAATAATGAAAGAGTGTATTATTGAATGAATGATTAATAAATGAACAATGGTAATATTGATTGAGTTTTTACTGGGTTTTTTTTTATTATTATTTGAGATTATACAGAAAGACACTTTTCATAACCACCATTACTTTATTTATTTGAAAGAGACACCATTGTCTAGAATCATATTAATATTACTTTTAAAAAAAGAAAGAAAAGGAAACTAACAACAATCTTAGTAAGGGATAAAAACAGGATTTATATACTGTTTTTAATTGTGAAAAAAAAATAAAGCTAAGTTAAGAGAAGGAAAGACAGAAGACTTATAGACATAAGATTATATTAAAAGTTTTTACTATAAGTGATATAAAACCGTATTAATAGATAAAAGGATTACATACAGCAGGTTTTATATCTTCTATTGTTATGTTATATACTTATATACTTACATACTTACATATATATGTATCCGTTTCAAGTACATTTCCTATTGGCCTTTTATGTTACTCATGTTATTGATTGTTTGTCACAAGTTATTGTTATTATACAACTTCTATTGGCATATAGAATGAATAAAGTATGATGTTTAGAATAAGTATAAAAAGCGGAAATAAGATTATATTATGTTTGTCAATAGTAAAGTTATTAAAGTTCACTCAGGTCGTGTCAGCTTGACATTATACAATGTGATTCATATTACCAACCAAACTGCTGAAATAACCACATTTAAGTTCTCTCTTCAAATTTAAAATGGTTCGATCCGTTTAAAGTATTGACCACTTTCAACATATTATACGCGGCGGATCAGTATTGCTTTTAACACAACACCACGTAGCGAGCTAATTTTAAAGACGTGTTACTATTTTAAGGACAACACTGTTTTAGAGTATTGTTATTATGTAACACCTATTAACACACCACCTATTGGACAGTGTTATATAGCAGACCGGTGATTGATATTATATTATGTAGTAGGTATATTTAAAGTAATTGCTATGTTTTGAATTTAATGCTAGACCAACTAAAGATACCGTGTAAGATGTTAACGTAAAGAAGTAATGGTATATTAAATGGAGTTACAGGATATAATTGATCTCCCTATAAGGCTAGTTACTTACTTATTATAAATGTATTAAATAATCATCTTTGTACAACTGTAGTTGTATTAATTATATATTAATAAAGACAGAAGGTGAAGGGTTTAGAAATAGCGAATTTTAAACGACAATCATCGATTTATGTAATAATTAAGTTATGATCATGGGTATAATAGACCCAATGGACTGACCGTGGAACCATCATAAATTGGAAGTCTCACTACAGGCCCCAGTACGTCAATAAAAGTGTGGTGGTAAGGTATTATTGTTAGCTAGCAGCTATAAAAAGCTGTATTATTCTTATTGAACGTTTGGCTAAATAAGAAGTATGGCATGTTTGAACAGGTTGGGAGTACATGTAGTAGTATTGCAATGGAAATAATGTGCTTTTCACGTAGCTTTGGTATGGACGCATTCTGCAATCAAGCTTGGAGTTGGATTCCAAAGGACGAATAGCTTCCTGGTATAGTAGAGTGTAATTCAATTTCCGTGTTAAGGAGAATATCATTTGTTTAATTCCATTTCTGTAGGGTCTTTGGCAAACTTGGTCTTCTGGGGAATTAATATATTGGATCATGCACGGCGCTATGGACTAGCGTCTGACAACAGCACTCAATTCAGTTATAGATTTTAGCAAAGGCCAATAATGCTATGTTAAAGTTTTCTATAAATAATGATCGAGGGTGCCTGTAAATCTTTGCATTTGCATTTGCCAGAATCTCATAAGCAATCTTATGTTTCTCACTATTGATTAAGTTTATTATCTAAAGTAGAGTCATAATCAACTCGTTTAATTGATTCAACTACAGATCTGTTTCTTTCACACTGTGTAAAAAGATCGATCAATGCCTAGGTTAAAGGTCAAAGACTTAATGATAATGATTCTTGTTTTTACCATTGATTTCAGACATGGCCTCACATTCCAACGGACCGGAGTTTCATTTAACCTGTGGATTATGTGCTAAGGATTTTGATAATCCCGTGACCTTAAAGTGCCTGCACTGCTTCTGTACGAGCTGTATACAGACGCATATATGTAAAACACACGACGCGGATACTACAGGCTACTTTAATTGCCCGGTGTGCCACGTGCCGATAGAAAAACCAGGCCGAGCCATTCCTGCAAGTCAGTGGGCTAATAAACTACCACCTAGTCAATTCCTAAAGTGTCTGGCAGACGCACTAACTGGCAAGTCATCAGGTACAGTCTTCCATCAACTTTTATTTTCATTATTCTAAATGTCGTAAACATTAAAATCATACGTAATGCATATTTAATCAACAAGATGTAATATAATCAAAATATAACACGTCTGACTTTTAAGCTAGACGCAAAAATAATATTTTATATTGAACATCTTTCATCTATTCAATATCTTTTAGGTTGTTACCTTAATGCTCGATTCATTCACGTAATAACTAAACCTTGAAAGGTATAGCCAATATATCAAACCTTTTCATTTCATTGATTATCGTTGAGTATATAGATATTATATTCTCCCTCGAGACCAATACACTTGATTGTAATTGATAAATCTGATAATGTTGGCATTATGTTTGTTCTTGCTGAGGTCATTACATACACTGATATATACATGTATATAATATAAAGGTTAAAAGGATAAAATGTTGAAATATTTATACGTCCTATATAGATATATATATAATGAAACAATGAAATAAAATTGTGTTAAAACGTCTAACTTTTCTATATACCAACCGGGCTAGGGAAGAATGAGATGCGACTTGTCATGGAGTATGAGTGAAGTCTTGCCCGCACGGCGGTATTTCCCCCTACCCTTCGTAACTTTCAAGCTATCGGTGGATCTTTTATGTACACGCCAATGTGTACACGGAATCTCGGTTTTCGTCGAATGCAAACTGACCTGGCTTTTGGGGTTTTTTTTCATGCCATAGGAATGACAAAGCAGTGTTACTTGTCAGGCCTTTTTTCCCACGCCACTTACAAGGGGACGTCATACAAGAAAATCACAATGATCTTTCGCGGTCAAAACCGACATCGAACTCGGAACCTATTGAGCTAGCACTCTAATCACTGAGCCACCTAGGCTCGTATTGAAACTATGCCAAAATGTGATTTCTTTTTTAAGACATTCCATTCCGAAGCTTGCATAGCTAGTTCTAAATTCAACTCCTTGGAATAATTGCAAAGTACTTGATATAGAATAACCCACCAAACATTTGCTACACTCAATGAACTTCTCAACTGCATGGGTGTAAGAGATGTACCTGGAAAACGATTTGAAAAACCAATTCTATTTCTGTCAACTGCACAATTTTAAAATCACGCATTCACGTTTTTGTTGATTAAATGTTTACATTTCCCAGACGTTATTATATTGTAGCGTTTAATAGAAGGGTTATATCTATAGAGTGGAATGAAAATTGATAATCAATAATACTTGTCTAACCCATATCTTAAATATCAACAAAAAACCCAACTAACTAGTATAGAGATACAGTACAGATAATTCTTGAACGATGGAGGCATTTTTGTGTTAATTTGTCGATTATAATGAAAAGCTATTTATAAAATTGTAACCAATTTTATCTGAAATTTAAAGTATTTCGTCATCGTGATCAAACTCATACTTCTGAGATTCGAGTTCGGTTATCCCTCCATTTAGTTTGCTAATTCTCTTGTAATTTACAGTGTTCGTATTTTCTTATTGTTTATGTATTGTTTTGTGGGATCTTAGTTAGTTGTTGTTGTGTTTTGTGGTCCTCCTGTATATTCTGTCATAGATGCAACCCAGCATTGTAATGTAAAAGTTTCCTTTAATGACCCGATTGATAAAGGCGTGTATCCTCCATTCAATGTTCCATGAAGGACTTTCAGCCCAGATAGCGGTGTTTCCGTTTTTTTACACTGAATTCCAGTTGTCAAGGGATCTTTTACGTGCATTACTCGCTGCACCACTGTAGCTCCCACAATAATACGGGTTAAGATGAAGTCTTGTGTCATTTGATCGGTGTTTGATGTGTTGCCGATACATAGAACATGGACCTATGTGATATCGATAATAAGCACATATGAATTTTCGTATTACTTGTATTATTACAATTAGAAAGCAAAAATGTGAAGAAATACCACAATTTTGTAGGGGGGGGGGCGTTAGGCAGCTTTAATATCGATATATTGAATTGTAATAAAATTAGAATAAATCCCTCAAAGATAAATTGAAGTATCATAGTAGTTCTGATACACCAGAGATTATTGTGATATAGATAGATTGAGAAATCCGTTAAAAACTACAATATTGTGAAGGTTGGATCTCGAAAGGGTATATACCAATATCAGTCCAAAAGTGGTTTGTTCAATTCGATTCGGTATCCTCTGCAGACGATATCAACGAGTCATATTGTTCTAACCCAATTCAGTTTACCGGAAAATTTGCTACCGTTGATATTGTTATTTTTTTTCTAAATTAAATATTAAATAATTAATCTGAGTACATTCTAGAATGGTTTCAGCCATGAAAAGTTTGATATTTAATGCACAAAGAATTTAGTATTCCATTTCCTGATTAAAATATTCTCTTGATCAACTGTTTGATCCAGTTTTGAGTTTCTGTGCCTCCAGTTTGAAATATTTATTTGCAAACTCATCTGTATGGAAGCACATCTGTATATTCGACCTCACGACCTTGAAGTGAAACACACAGAGAGGAAATCGAATTCTAAATTGCTGTGTTTATTCCAATCAACTAACCTCTAGGGATCAAAAGGTTAAATTGTTTTCCTTTCGCTGAGATAAGAAAAAAAGCAATCAATCAATTATTATTTTCTGCGGCGTCTTTTCTGGGCTATATAGCTATCAGAAGATGAATAAGGCTTTTTTTCAAAGTACCAATGATAGTCAAATTTATATATTGTCCTTGTGGAAACAAACTTCGCTGTCATAAGATGAGTTAGTACATACCTATTATATAGAGTGAATAATGGGAAATCATGTCGTATTTCATCAGTAAATCACGTAGAATCTATGAAAGGTTAAACTATTCTAACAGAACATGCCAGGATTCATTAGTTACACTGAATACAAATAGTGGTTGACACTCAGACCTTATTCTCAAACAATTACGTATACAGCCAACTTTTATTTCTGTAAATGGCAATAAGAAACGTTTTTAGAAAATCACGATGACCTTAGTTGAAGCGCTCAGGATCAGAAAAATCGAAGAGGTTTATAAGCGTTTCTCGGCCCCGGAGGAAGATTAAATCGAAATGTTTTAGTGCTAAGATGAAAAATTGTTCCTTGAACTGGATATTATAATTCATGTGAGATTAAATGCCTAACTATTAATTGTTTATTTTCAGGTGACCTTTGTTCCTTATGTTCACAAGGTAATACGTCAGTAAAAGCCTCTTTATGGTGCCAAAATTGTCACGATGGTTTGTGTGACGCATGCTCGGATGTACATGCTAAGATGAAAGTTTCCAGAAATCATACTACAGTTCCAATTGAATCCGTTTCTAAGCAAGAACGAAATAAGTCCGGTAATCCTGTTTGTGTAGTTCACCCTGAACACTGTGTAGAATTTTACTGTAACCATTGCTGTGTTGTTTTGTGTCAAACGTGTGCCATTGTTGATCACAGAAAATGTGGGGATATCGTTAATATTGCTATTGTTGCAAGGCAAAATCGCGCCGAACTTCACCAGACCCTCAACGAAATCAAAACATACGTGACTATGGCCGAAAAAAAGAAAGAAGATATTCAACTTCAGACGTTGAAACTTAATAGAAGCAAAGTGGACGCGGAAACAGCCATTAAACAGTACGTGAATGGTCTGATTACGAAACTCCGGCAATCAGAACAGGAACTTATAAAGAAATTTCAAGTCGAATACGAAACCGCCGCCGTGGAATTAACAACACGAGAAGTAAATAGTAAGAAAACTTACACTGCCCTAAAGCATGTTGAAAAATTCATTGCTTCTGTAATTACAATGGGCTCAGACGCCGACATATTGAATAATGCACGATTGATTGAAAATCAGAAAGAGCGTCTGGTAGGTAATCAAACAGAACTGGTTGAAAAACCAATTTGTTCGGATATGAAATTTGTTTCTGATGCGAATCTGTCTTCCCTAATTTCATGCGGCTATATCGGTTGTATCAAACCCCGTACCGCTTACAAAGTAAAGAAGATCGAAACTCATTTAGATGGCGAAAATAAAGGAGAGTCATGTGCTATAGATTTGACGATCGTCACTATAAAAGAGAAAAGCATTCCAGTAGTAGTTGATGGAACCAATAATTGTGTTAAAATGCTTTCCGATCCCCCACAAAAAATATCGCTGCGAAACCCAAGGCGAATTGGGAAATTAAGTAACCGCACAGTAATAGTTACTTCAAGTAAACACGTGTCTTTCATTGATGTAGAGCCTCGTTTCCAGGTGAACAGAATGGTGGAAACCCAAACGGATTACACTGGCATAGCTGTTATTGGCGCCAATAGATTAGCTGCTAGTCGCTGGTCTTTCTCTGGTGGGGGATTTGTTGATATCATAGATTTTGCTGGCAATGTTTTACTTAAAATAGTCCTTAAAGATTTACTAGACCCTAGTTATTTGTCAACAACTACCACGGGAAATATATTAGTGTCTGATTGTCGGTCTAAGGCGTTGACGTGTCTAACACAAACAGGAGAAGTTGTGTTTAGTTATAAATCTGAGGTTGGGGATAAATTAAAATTACCTTATGGAGTGTGTACTTCTAAAGATGGAAGTATCTATCTATCAGACTATAATGGTGCCAGGGTGATTAAACTTGGAAACAACGGCGAATTTCTTGAAGATTGCTTGACTAAAGGGCAGGGGATTGAACGACCACGGGGTATAGCTTTTGATAGCTCCGATCATTTGTACGTGTGTCATTGCAGGGGCTGGATAAACGTTTTTAGAATTTCGTAATCAATTATATGCAAGCAATAATATATCTGAAAAGTTTTAATCAATATAATATGTGGAAACTTGATATTAAATGACAGTATTAGTGGAATGAAAAGAATCATGATTGTTCACTTAGTGATTATTCGTATAATAATTTAATATGAATCTATATGCATTCCTTTAGCGTAAAGACTTAGTTCTCACTGTAGTGACTAATTTGATTCTGTATACATTCCTTTAGCGTGAAGACTTATGGTTCACTATAGTTACTAATAATATGATTCTGTTCTGTATACATTCCTTTAACGTGAGTACTTTCTTCTCACTATAGTTAGTAATAGACAAGTATAAGTTAACTACTAAAGGACATTTAAATAGCCAAAGATTTTTTCAGTTGATTACTTTAGTGAATTATTCAATTTAAAGAAAACACGGTAAATTTATCCACATGTATGTACATATTTATTGACTTTTGCCACATTTTTTACATATTTATCACATTTATTTACATATAGACTGGTAAAATGGTATTATTTAAAACAATTGTCTCTTTTTTATTATCTACTTAATGACTAATGATACAATTATAAAATCATTATTCAAAAATGAACAATTATTTTGTTCATAAACTAACAATTCATCCATACGCAAACTTTAAGAGTTTCATTAAAACCGGTTCGGGCTGGACAGTTAAATAAATGATCATTTCCGTAAAAACAAAAATGAAATTGGTTACAGTTAAAGGGATCAGCATACATTCCAGGAGTCCAGGGACATTTAAAAGCTGAAATTAATAAATAAAACGGGTTATTCATACTTGTCTGAGGTAAATAAAAAGTTCTATATATAGAAACTCGATGCAACACAGCCGAATTGTTTGATGTCCGATGCGTGAAGAAAGCTTATCGAATTATACTAGAGGAGGGGTGATTCTTGCGAGTAGAACAAAGTCTGGTATTTGACGCCATTGAAGGTTTAATCGAATATGCATGTAAATATATAGCCAATTCATGCAACGACGCGATATAAAACCCGCTAACTTTTATACGATAAACGTAGTAGCTATATCTCGTTAGTAAATCATGTAATTGAAATTATGTAAGGGAAATCAAGGGGAAGTTAATTAGTATAAAATCGGCTACCAATATATAAAATTGATTGAATGGCAGAAAACGTAATCAAACACACTTACAGATCTCAATACCCCTTAATTATGGTAATAGATTAACCCTAATTAACGTAATAGATTAACCATTACTACAATTTATTAGTATTCGGATTCCAGTCGTACTTTTGAATAGTCACCTTGGTTGATATTGTGATTAACTTTTTTTACGTGTTATTTAACAGTTCCATTTCGTATTTGAATGAACATGTTAATAAACATCTAACTTTACTGTACCTACTTGGATAATTAATGCGGACATAACCTATACAGTGCGCTACGAGGGAATGTTTCCCTAACAACAATTTCAATTCAAACTGTCAAGGGTTCTTTTATGCCAAAATATAAACGGGACCTGACAGTTTTCATTTGGCACGTCCTGTACCACTGACAAGGTGAAGATTTGGAGTGATATTACACGTTATCAATACCAGTATGATTGTATATGATTAACCCCCCCCCATTGCTATCCTTTAACTTTAAACTAATGATTATAATTACCAGCAGTAGGAGGGATGTAGAGTTCGGTGGTAGTAGGAGGTACCCAAGGTTTTCTAGTAGTTGTTCTTCTGGTAGTTTGTACTACCCATGGTTTTCTGGTAGTAGTTGTTCTTCTGGTAGTCTGAGGAACCCACCAAGGCTTCCGAGTCGTTGTGGTTGTTCTTCTGGTAGTCTGAGGAACCCACCAAGGCTTCCGAGTCGTTGTGGTTGTTCTTCTGGTAGTTTGAGGAACCCACCAAGGCTTCCGAGTCGTTGTGGTTGTTCTTCTGGTGATTGTTGTTCTGGTAGTTGTGGGTGGTACCCATGGTTTTTGTGTAGTTGGGGACGGATTTAATTTATTTTGACACATATTTGATCTTTAAATTAAATACAAAACCAGATTAAATTTTACAAATGATTTGAGAACTAAAGCTTTATTTTAAAAACCACTGCAAAAATTTATATAACAGTACTCCAGTTTTTAAATTAAATAACATTTGTAAAAAATCTTACCCTTTTCCACTGAGTATACAATCGCTGATAACAGATAATAGAGGATATGTCTTCCCACAGAAACCCCCAGTAAAATCATCCAAGTCTATAGCCCAGATCATCGCTCCACCAAAATTTTGAGATAATAGCCAGTCCATCTAAATTCAATATATAGATATTATATATCAAATCAGTTTATATTTGTACAGTGGCTTAGAAAATATAGTTATATTTTAGTAAAAGGGAATCGCGAACATTATAGCAACGTTGCTCATTCAGTGGATATGAAGCTTTAGCTATTCTACTTATCGCAGTACATAAGTAAATGTAGTAAATGTATTTAGTATTGTTATGTTTCCATTACCTTAATTCCACTAAAGGATTAAGTAAATTATTCACAGACTTCTAACGCTCGTAACAGACATGCGTCATGTCATATTACACCATCAAGCATCTTGCCGCTTCGTTTCTAAACAGAAGGTTTAGCGCCCCATATAATGCATATGGAGTTACGCCCCAACATATTCGGTGGAACATTCAGAGATAGGTTGTTTTTGGATATGTAGTTTTTTGATAATATGGATAAATATAACTTAACACATAACAAAGGCTTAAACCAAAACGACGATAATATAACAACTCTTCAAGATCTTAGTGTAGTGAAGACAAATAAAAATGTCACATCTGTATCGACGATCTGAATCGCCAAAGTTACCGATGCGAGAATCAATTTGCTCTCAATGCAACCAACCGCCAAATTGATTTCATATCAGGACTAAGTTCCCTCCCGTAAGTCCTGAAAAGTCCCGAGAGTGGTTGCTGAATGCGGATTCTACTGTACTTTCAATTGATCTGAAGAGTAGCTTTATTGAACCATCAACTACCTGTATTTATAATGTACACTTACCTTTGTTAATATACTGGTTTCATCATCATAGCCAACCCACTGATCACCTGATACGGCAATTGGTACTTTCATTTCATCATTTCTTGTTGTTTTATATTTATTTAATATACTGTCACAGATCTACAAAACACCAATAAAGAATACGTTTTGTTATCACAGTAATTATGAGTGACATCCCATCTCATTATTTGCCAAGTACAAGAACAAAATTCAAGTCCAATTAACAAATTTCATACAAAACATTTATCGCATTTAGTTCTTTTACTTTTATTTATCTCCACAGTGCATGAAACTAGTTACACTAAATTGATGTTATATTAAGTTATAAAAATGACGAGTTATTTTCAAAGATAACCCCATTTAAAATGGATAATACATTAATATATCTGATAATTCATGTAAAATATATTACTTCATAGTAAAAAAAGATTCCGGCTTCTCCAGAATAAGTTCCCTTTGTTCCACCTCCCGTAACTGGAGCTCCTAGACCAGTGTTGAATCTACTGGCCAACGTAAACGTTCTACCATACATCGGCATGCCGGGTATAATCTTTTCTTTAGGTGCACCTTTCTCAGCCCAATATCTAGCAGCGTAATCCTGAAAAAAGGACAAAGGTTGTAAGCTTACATTGTCTCTGAAATAATCTGTTTTGCCCCATGTTATCGCTGCTGTCAGTCCAACGAAGCGCAGAATAGAAGAATCCTTAATGTAGGTCAACACGAAGAACTGGGAATCGGGGTTTTCTGATGTGTTATGTCGATTAGTGATAGTCTAAGCTTTATACCGCTATATTTTTATTTCGAAGGATTTAACGAAACTCGGCTTTATCACTGCTGTCAGTCCAACGAAGCGCAGAATAGAAGAATCCTTAATGTAGGTCGACACGAAGAACTGATTTGTTATGTCGATTAGTGATAGTCTAAGCTTTATACCGCTATATTTTTATTTCGAAGGATTTAACGAAACTCGGCTTTACCATTGCTGTCAGTCCAACGAAGCGCAGAATAGAAGAATCCTTAATGTAGGTCGACACGAAGAACTGGGAATCGGGGTTTTCTGATGTGTTATGTCGATTAGTGATAGTCTAAGCTTTATACCGCTATATTTTTATTTCGAAGGATTTAACGAAACTCGGCTTTAATCTTAGTCTCATTTTTATACGTCTTTATTTCAGTATCAGTCGGTCCGTCGCCAATTGGCTTGTGAACGCGATATAGGCTACAGTTTTCGATGAAACAATGTGGTCATGCGAGGACTAATCCTACCTGTTCATAATTCTGCGACGTTCCATCCAGGAGTCACCACCCTTTGCTAACGCGAAAGTGTACATTTTTTAAACCAAATTGTTTCAAATTTGGTTGTAAGCGATGGGATTATGACTTTCAGAGTAATATAACCCCTTTTCCCTCAAACCTTATGAACGCGATATAAGATACCGTTTTTAAGAGATTTTATTTCTAATTTGGTTTGAAGCATTGGAGTTATGAGGTGACGAATACAATCGATATTCTTCGTTCTGCGACTTTCCGTTACATAGTGAACCTTGTGAACGTGATAATGGCAACTTGGCTTTTCGTTTTTCGTTCCGATGTTAATACCCCTCGGCGGAGTAGGGGCTTAGGATGGAAGCCCCCCTCCACCAAACAAGAATTGCTGCCGCCGGCCCTGTCCCTGTACCGAAAACCTTGTAAACACGATACAGGCTTTACTTGTTAATGATTTTTTAAAATTTAGTTAGAAGCATTGGAGTCAGTAACGGATGAATCCTATTTTTCGTTACGGAGTTATCTCTCTCTTTAGAAACGATTGTGTACACAAAAGAGCCTATAGTTTTAAACAGATTTTGCCAAATTTGGTGTGAAGCATGGGGTCATGAAAGGGTGAACCTTAGTAATATTCAGCGTTTTGCGACCTGCCTCATATGACATTTCTTTAAGGATCTGGATCCTTATCAAATTTTTGTGTGGGCGTATTCTACGCTTTGTGTGGCTATCTTTGTGTTTTTGTGTCGACACACAGTCGATTACAACTAAACAGACTTAATCCATCATGTTCCTCCCCAAATGTCTTCAGGGCAGAGGTATTTCCGTCAAGGGTTCTTTTACGTGCATTTCAATAGACTGTTTATGTCACAAAAGAAAGCAGCACTATCAATCCCACAAGATGAAATAAATTTGTGGTTTAACGTCCCATTTTTGCCGGGTCAAAGGCATTTCCGACAAATGTTCTTTTACGTGCATGTCAACGCAGGATTTCGGTGATTTTTTAGTACCACTCGAATGACTCTATCCTGTACCACTAACGACATTCGGTACTTTACCAACCAGAGTGAAGACAGAAATGCAGTGTACAATGACTTTGATTTTTTTGCCCGAACCACGGTGCTACGTCTTTTTTCGAATTCCAACTGACAGCGGTTCATTTACGTGCACACCAACGTGTACATGGGTCATTGGGAACCTCGGTTGTTCACCCCATCCTTGTAAGGCCCCCAGTTCTGCGTTATTGATAAAGAAAATCACGTTGGCATTTCCTGAGACTTTTACCTGGCAACAAAGGAATTGAACAGAACCAACGGTGTAGTGAGCCAGAGACTTACTCGATGAGCTACCGTGGCTGCATCTCAATCCATACAGTCTAACAATTCTAATATAAAACTTCAAAAATAGCCGTCGCGGTTATTTTTGTTTGTTCCAGTGTATTATTTTTTTTATAATGACTAAACTTTCTTGAATTTTATGTACTTCTTATATTGTGCAGTCAAGAAACAGTTTTGTATGGGCAGGTCTTATTACATTCAATAGTTGATTATATTTATGCGTTCGATCTTATTATAGTCAGATATCCAGTTGGTCTAGAATATGGATTTCTGCATGTATATACACCAGGAATACATACCACATTGATTGTGGGTGTCGGATCACCTTGATGTGAGTATAAAGGAGCATGGTGTCCAGCTTGTGTCTCCCAAGTTCCATGCATATCGTATAACATCAAATTGATCATATCCAAGCTCCTACAATTTCAAAATAGATTTATTTTATTCTATTTATTTTCAAAGTATGATACACAAAAACCAGAACTGTTATGTTGATTATTAATTCCAAACTTATTTTGGAACATCAAATTGATCATATCCAAGCTCCTACAATTTCAAAATAGATTTATTTTATTCTATTTATTTTCAAAGTATGATACACAAAAACCAGAACTGTTATGTTGATTATTAATTCCAAACTTATTTTGGAACAATCATTGCAAATTTTGTTGTTTCAGAAATAATTTATGACACTAGTATAGTATACTTACTTTCCCACAGCAGGTACCTCATAACCAGCATCAATCACAGCAGGGCTTGCTGGTACAGCAGCTGATATCAACAATCGTTCTTTACCACTACTTTTCGCTTCTTTCTCAAACGATTCTCTTAATTCCTTGAAAAATGTACAAAATAAACAAAACCAAAATCAGAGAGGCACTTTAATCAAATCATTCTAGAAAACGACTTACTAGAAAGATCAAAGCAATTTTTGTTAACAGTTTGTTAACACATTAGTGATTTTTATTCCAAGACATTACGACAAGGAAACAATTTAGAGTGTCAATGACAGCAGTGCAATGTCTGTACATTGAGTGGAGCAGACGATTGATGAACGACATTGACACCTGGAACCACACTCTCAGAAAAGGCTGGCGCAATATATTGGCTGTGTTTGGTGTCGGTACGATGTTATTAAGTCTCCTGTGAACTGCATTCCAGAGATGTCCAATCGGGTTTAGGTCCGGACTAAGGGCTGGCCAGTGCATAACGTTGACACCGTTTGCTGTAGAAAGTAATTCTGGCGTTGTGGGCACGGGTGTTGTCATGCTGGAAAACGTTGTTTCGATTACGTGCAAAATGTGGTATAGCATGGGGTCTGAGTGCTTGATCGATGTAGCGCACTGTTGTGAGGCCGCCTCCTGTCCCTCGACAAAGACTGTGGAATACCGCCAGACCGACTCTCTGATTCAGGCCGATTCACCCCAAACCATTATGCTTGGATCTCCCCATGAGTCTCGGTCCATGACACACTGGCCAGAATAACGCTTGCCACGTCGACGCAATATTCTGGTCTTGCCATCTGCAGTTGATACGCAATACCCACTCTCATCTGTGAACAGAAAAGTTCTCCATTGCATGTGTTGCCAGTTCTGGTGTTGTTGGATAAACTGTAGACGTTTACGTCGATGGCAAGGGGTAAGGATCGGTCCACGGCAATGGGCGTTCTCTCTGGTGAGACGTCGGCGCGCTGTATCGGTACTGATGGGTCTTCCGTGTATTCCCGCTGACTGGTGTGCTGTCTCGGATGCCTGTGTGAAGGGATTCTGCACGTGCTGTCACACAACATGGTGGTCTTGTCGCCATGTGGCAACCAATGGTCTACCAGTTCGGCGGCGATCATTCGCAGTGTTGGTGGCCCGAAGCGTTGCTGAAGTTTGTAGATGGTCCTAACATTGACCTGGAAGTGATTGGCAACCGCTTGGGCAGTGTTGCCAGCGTCGGGTCTTCCAACCGCCTGGTTCCTCCTAGCTGCCGTGAGTCGTGGCATGCTGCTAACGTTGTAGTGTGAATGATTCTACGAGGTATGGGGGTGCATTTTATAGGGCTAGTCTCGGTGAACAGCACGGGCAACATGACAAACATACAAATCATGGAGAACACATTACCATCTTAGAAGTCAGGTTGCGTTTTTAAAAACATTTCCTGGGTTTAATTGTGTTTGGGATGGAACTTTATAGCTCAGGTACAGTTGGAGATGTGGTTTAAAAATATACAATAAAAACATTTGGCAAGATGCAATGCTGCTTAGTAAAATATGTTACTATAGGATAAATGGTTTATGTAGACTACAGATAATATAAATGTATTCAACCTACCTGGCATAGGTATGTAAAACGTTTCTTATCAATAGCTGGACTTCCTCGCGCAGCAGGATATTCCCAATCTAAATCTAAGCCATCAAAACCAAATTGTCTTAAATAAGTGATACTGGTTTCAATAAATTCTTGGCGATTATCAGAAGTTGATACCATGGCTGAGAAATCCTTGACCCCCATAGTCCAACCGCCTACCGCCAGAAGTACCTTCAAGGACGGATTTTGCTTCTTAAGATCCAGCACTCGCAAATATCTGACATAACAATATTACTTATTTACAAATGTTAAAATCAAGTATATATTTTCGTATAACTTATTAGTATACATTTAAATAGTTACGACAGTAATCATCAAATGGTGGTGGGGGTAACGTTCACTCGACCCAAACTAGGTCATTTCAAGACTAATATATAGTACACTTTTATTTCAATAATTCGCTTGCGCGTAGGGGTTTTAAGCAGTTGCAAGAAACCGTAGTACACGGAACAAACCCACTCCTTGTCACGTACAGGCATGGGGTCTAAATCACGTAACTTGACAAAGTGGCAGTTCTTATGATAGAATATACACTCGTTAGACCACTCGACCCCAATATACAATATATAATGACTTATTGATCTCTGGTGGTATAATTTCTCGCTACTTGACGTGTAAGTGGTGGCTGTATTTGTTGTGCCAAAGATAAAGCTTTACATTTCCAATTTCGTATTTGTAAGAAATAAATATATGAAATATAGTATCACTACAAATTATTAGAATGGAGTATGTCGTGATGATAATTAATAATATATGGTTAATGTACACACATGCTGGAGGAGAGAGATATATGGTATTTAACGTTCACTCGACACAAACTATAAAGTCATTTCGGGACTAACATAATTTTTAATTTTATTTCAATAATTTGCTTTGCTGTGTATGGGTCTTTAGCAGTGGGGGGGAAACAGGGGGACCCGGAGAAAACCAACGAGGTTGGACAGGCGGCACTACTCCTTGTTACGTACAACCGGGGAATCGAAACCAGGCCAGGTGACTCAATGACATGCCTTATGATACAGCGCGCACACGTGCTGTAAACTATATAAATATTCTAAGGAGTAATTTAGTATAACGGCCAGTTGAACTCATGGACAAGCCGCAGTAGATGTCCCTGGAAGAGTAAGTCTAAACACTTCGTAAATTAGGAGAATAGAAATATGTTAAATGTCTCGACAGCACAAACATTCAGCGGAATGTCTCGTACAATACTAGCTGGGTGAGGGTTGCCCTAACAGTGGGCATCGGTTTGTCGTCCTATTCTAACGATTAAGCACACTTTCCACGTGTCAGCCTTGACAAGCGACAGTTGACGCCAGGATTCGTACCTGGGATATCATAATGGAGAGTAGAGTACCCTGACACCACGACTATACCGACAGCAGTACATGAACTAATGCAATAATGACGAAAGTGTTTTTCATAATGATTTACATGAGATGAATTTACTGTGATCTAATTATTCGTACTCACAATCCCCTGGGATATTCTAAACTATCGTCGTTCCATTCTGTTGGTGCTAATCTGTTGCCGGATAGCTTAGCAAAAGCGTAAATAATATGTGTACAGATTCCAGGACTGATGTCTTCCGGTAAAAACTTGCCACCAGAAGGACGGTATTGCGCCCAGTTAGCATAGTAACAAACAACTTTCAATTTTTCAGCAGATGCCAATTCTAAAAAAAAGAGGGATGGAGGGATAAAGAAAAAATTATAGTGAATCTAGTTATACAAACCATTATGCTTTTTATAAATGTTCAGTTATGAATGTTTAATGAAATTGTACTTATCACAATCGAAGTGAATATTTAAATACCGTTATCTGAGTAGATTTATATACCTACATGTAGGTTTATAACAGCTCATACATTTATTCGCAGAAAATAAATTTCTCAGCGGCAATGAATGTTTTATTGTCTAGTATTGAGTGATACGTCTTACTATAGTTTTTTCATGTTTTTTTTATGAAAGGAAAGACGGCATGGTCTGAAGTGCTAGATGACCTACTAAACTATAATGACATATTGACGATTGTATAAATAACCTTAGATAAAGTGTTACCAGGTGGGATGTTAAATACTAAACGACCGTTTAATCAGTCTCTTTTATATTCTACGTTGACAACTGTTAAGTAATTGAACATTTTCACCACAATTCATCAAGGCCAACTGTGCTTTTTTTTTACAGTTAATGATTGAATGCACTTAATACCATGGGCATTTAGTTTAATGCGTGGTCAGAATATTAATGATAGAAAGGAATGTCTCGGTATACTGATATAGATTGTACAAATAACTAATTAATAGGCCATTGAAATAACAAGCACAGATCCAGGAATTTCAGTAAGTTCACCAAATTCAGAAGGGGTACAGTAACTTGGATCGAGGCTATAAACATCTTTCGGACTATTACCTATAAACTGTAAACTACTAATAGCCTTACTCGGTGGAAAGTGATACACGCCCTTCTCATTGAAAAATAGTAAAAACAAATATTCTTTTTGGGGGGTTTTAGATACTTTGATTTTAGTTTCTCACGAATATGTAACCACATTTTTGGTAGGCAGATTAATTAGCAAATGTTTATTTATGCGGACGATATAGGAACCTGCCGAAGAGACTTTATAATTACACTTTGTAGGTATGCTAGACATGATTACTTATATTAATATGTATAAAATAAGTTTCAATGTAGACAGTTTTATCTTCATGAATGATCTCGACTCTTTATTAATATTGTAGGACAAAAATAACTAATTAGGATTTATTGAGTGAGTTTTGGACCTGAACTGGCGGCTATTGTTTGGTTCTTGGCGATTTGTAATTTATTTTCCAAGAACAAGCATGTGAGAATTATTATTATTCCGTTCAAGAGTGATGACTTTACGGTAAACCAGAAATAATACCGTCTATATAAATATGGAAGCAAAGACGGAGATCTGTGTTTCTTGTGTTGTGACAAAGTCGAGTCCGGCTACCACAAACCTTACACAAACGGCACTGTGAAAACAAATAACTGAAGATGACCAAAATCACTGGAATCAAAACCCGAACTTTTTTAACTGATCACATCATCAGTATTTATAGCCTCCTGCAGGCCAGGTCGCCACCATCTTGTATTTCCTGATATGAAGGAAACTCCGAACATATGAAGCGGTTTCAGGGCTGAATAATGAATAATCCTGCCAGATAGTCAAAAATTAAAATTGTCTGAGGTTCCCTAACCCTAACCCTAACCCAAAATGAAATTATCACAGGACGATAAAATAATAAATTTATACTGATGAAAATCTATGTACTAATTAAGAAAAAAAAACAGTTAGAAGATTTCTTTTTTAAACCTTTAGATACAAGTAAAGACAAATAGTATGTGGTATTTGGTATCAAATATCTAACAGTCTGATATCAGATCTACGTATAGTGTAATGTATACACCACGGCATTTGACACGTAATTTTCACGTACATGATATAGTTCATTCTGCAGTATAGCGACGAACTAACACTTACTTATCAAATAAACTAAAAGTTTATTTTTTAGAAAAAAATCTAAAGTTATCGAAAGCCCATCCGTCAATTATATACCAATAAAGAAAATGAACAGTTAAGTCTACAAAACGTTATGACAAAACAGACTGTTATAGCTTACACTTTAATCCAAAGTAACTAAAATAAATTAGCTGCTTTAATTTTTTTTTTAATTTTTAAATATACAAATTATTCGAAACTATTCTCTGAATGAATGGCTACACTATTATGTAAGAGCTAGATCTGGCTTATTTTTTTTTAACGTCAAACGTTATCTAATAAAGAGACATTAATTCTCTTGACATGCCGGTTGTCAACTTTCTTTACCGATGAATGGACGTGATTTCAATGGATTAGAACATCCACGAGATTTAAAAAAAAAATAACGATAAAATGGATAAGTTTCGATTGCCAAATACCGTTGCAACGATAATAAACAATCTTCGTTACATCTTCAAACAGTCATAACTTCGCTCAGAATAAAGTAGTGTGAATAATTTTTTTAATATATTTATTTTTCATTATCTATTTTAGAAAAATGATAGCAAGAACGACCCAGCTCGTTGTCTTAATCTTACATAACGCAATTTTAATGTTAAATGTCTATCATCTTTTCGAAATTGATATCTCAGTCAACGTTCTGACAACTGGATTAGCCTTATTCTAACTACAGGATGTTTAAGTGTCCTACCTGTTGTGTAAATTATCCATTACAACCTATCTTACTTGTCCAGAGGGTTCGAAAATATGTTTAAATCCAAGTTGCATTTGAAAGTGCTTACGTAAGGCTTTTCAAACCATGTTACGGCATGTAGTTGAATTTTTCCAATTTTTAAAATTAGGTGTGTTAAGATATAATTTGTATCATTTTTTGATTGAAATATTGTAAAATAGTACAAATTGTCGACCAGAATAAAGATTGAAACATATTATTCAGTTACAACAAGAGTGGTATTGGGGCTTCAAGGGAGATTAGATAAAGAGAGACAGTTCACGCTATAATAGTTAAAAACTAGATAATGTAATGGTAATTTGTTGAAAATTTCTGTCAAATTAATCCACTATGAACCTAGAACCTAGCTTTCCGCTTAGCCTCGTTCATCATTACTAAAGTTAGTAAGCACTGTCTCGATTATCCATTTTTTTAAATGTAATGATCAATAAGCGTTTAGCAGCATGTATGATTCTAATCCAGTCGATATCGAAGGCTACCCTTCACATCGAGAGTTGATTATGGTCTGGATAAGTTAATTAATGTCAAATTCATAATTTAGATAAGATTTCTGGCATAAAGAAAGACCGGCAATAGGCAGATTTAGCTCTTGCATAATGCACGTTTAATAATTTCCTATTTATTTCTATGATTCATTCACCTATGATTATAAAATTATTTTGTTTAGAAAAGCTTATCAGTTGCATTGACGAAGTATTATTTTTTCTCTACTGTTATATTAATATTTATAGATAGTATAATTATAAACTGTCTTTGGTAGTCAATGCAATATCTGCACAGTCCATTATGTAACCAACAATTTATGTTACTTAATGTTTAAACTTATCTATAAATTCAGTGAGTCATTCGCGACACCAGAAACACCACCTTTTGCCACACAATAATCTTATCTTTTAATGTATATTTACTTTTAAATCCGAATCTGCAACCGCCCAAGTTGACAAAAACTACAACTTAATCAAAAATTGAATATTTTTCAAAGTTCAAACTTACCAGCATAGTGCAGCGCTGCAACTAACGAGATCGCTAGCAATAGTTGATGACCCTTCATTGTTGAAGAAATGTGAAGGAATAAGGGTGACTAGAGATATCCCAATGAGATCTTAAAGGAAATAGAAAGAAGGGGATTAATTGTCTTAACCACCCTACCTTCTTTACTTTTAAAAGAAGAAAAGAAGTAAAGCAGCCCCGTGTCTAGTTTTATGTTATAAATCTTCTGTAAACCAAAGGAGTGAGTTTGGTTATTTATTTAGAGAATGTTGGTGACTTATTCGAACCGTGATGTGATTATTCAAATACAACCCTTTTTATTCTTTATCACAATCCCCCTTTTCTACTTTGTGAGAACGCAATTAACTTGATTTTAAAAAAATGAACAGAATTGTTTGTCTGTAAAATCTAATTGTCATTCAAAGTAACACATTTAACATTTTCACAGGTGAAAAGAAGACAGATTTACTATTGTTGATTTCGCACATAATCTAGAGCCTTCGTTTTATTTTATTTCATCTTTTGAAGGAGTATTTTGTTTTATTTCATATTTTGAAATAGTATTTTATTTTATCTCTTAAAATGGTATTTTATATCATCCTTTCAAAGACTATATATTATTTCATCCTTTCAAGGAGTATTTTATTTCATCCTTTCAAAGAGCATATTTTATTTCATCCTTTCAATTTATTTTATCCTTTTAAAGAGTATATTTTATATCATACTTTCAAAGAGTATATTTTATTTCATCCTTTCAAGGAGTATATTTTATTTCATCCTTTCAAGGAGTATTTTATTTCATCCTTTCAAAGAGCATATTTTATTATATCCTTTTAAAGAGTATATTTTATTTCATCCTTTCGGGGAGTATTTTATTTCATCCTGTCAAGGAGTATTTTATTTTATCTTCTAAAAGAGTTTTATATTCCATCTTTTAAAAGAATATTTAATTTTATTTTAAAGGAGTATTTTATTTTTTCATCCTTTGTAAAGATTATTTTCTTTTATCTTTTTAAAGATTATTTTCTTTTATCTTTTTTAAGATTATTTTCTTTTATCTTTTTTAAGATTATATTTTATTAATTTCATCTTTTTAAAGAGCATTTGATTTTATTTCATCATTTAAAGGGCATTTTATTTTATTTTATTGCATCCCTTTCAAAATAAATTATTTTCGTTAATTAGGCTATCATCAGGAGACAATCTTGAAACTTACTCGCCTCTGCGTAATGTTGGCATATCTGTTTCACGTTTTGTATACTATCTCATTTGAACATACCGATGACGTTATATAGTCATATTCCGTTAAATAAAGATTTTCTTTTTTAACAAAACTGAAATATGACATTGAGACATGTTTATACGAATTATTTTATACGGCCACTCGTCAGATGTATTGTATCTACTACACATAAATGGCCAATTATGGGTTTTAAATGAAATTGATATTTTTATATTTTGAACGGTATGGAAAACGCAACGGGTCATATTTTAAACTAACTATTGCCTGGTGAGTTTCCGTTATATTGTTTAAAGTATACACGTAATGCTATGTTTCCTTCTTATCAATATATTTTAAAGTCTAAAGTATTGCTTGTGTGCTCATTCGTACATAACGATAACTTTCCCTTTTTTACTTCCTATTTCTGAACTAGAGTGTCGGAAAATGGGGATAATCTGTCACTGAAAGGATGGTATTAGGAACTTTGGCCAGAGTAAATTTGGCTAATGAACAATTATAGAATCATTTCTGGACAGTTTGGTATTCGATGTACTGGAACACAGATAAGTTTACAAGCACGAAACCCATAAAGTCAACAGTTGTTAGATGCTGGCCAACTTGGGTACTGATCAGATGGTGTGGTGCAGTATGTCTCTTTTGAGTTTAAGGACTTTTTTAACAAAACAATCGAGTGCGCAGGATAAACAATAGGTCCTTCAGCCAGAAGTCATCACCGTTTGTAAATCAACGCCTTATTACAACTATTCATGTATCAGTCTCTATCGACAGTAACATTAATATCCATTTATCATTCCCTATCGACAGTAACACTATTATTCAACTTGAATGAATTCCCAATTGTTATCCATTATAAGACAAGCCATTTGTTTTAATATAATTCTAGTTTGATAAATACAAGAATATAATAAATATATTTCACAGGAAATAAATTACGAAATAATTCACATATATATATACATATTTATTAACTTTGCCACACAATTCCATAATATATTTATCACATTTAATTACAAATAGACTGGTGTATACAACATAAACAATTGTCTCTTTTTTTATATTTACACGTCAAATAATAAAGACTTTAAAGTAAAAAAAATCTATAAATTAAATTAAACCTGAATTTAATTAATCCTGAATTTAATTAAACCTGAATTTATTAACATTGCATATGCCCACACATTTTAGTTTGGGAGTTGAATCCAGTCCCTGCAGGACATGTAAACACGTAATCTTTGCCATTAACACAAACATGGAATTTACTACAGCTTCCGGGATCAGCATACAGACCAGGAGTCGAGGGGCACCAAAAATCTGTTTAATAAAGAAGAAAGTATAGTAGACTAAATACAAAGAATTGCAATCAAATGAAGCAGATAAAAGTGCGAATATTTTTTCAGTTTTCTCACTATGTAGCGTAATTAACATTAAATAAAGATATATTATATTATTGAATAATTTCAACCCTCAATTTCATTAAGTTATCTTCGGATTTAAGAATGGACTTATCCAGAGTATATTTGATTGGTGACTTGTTAACGACCACTGGAGAGAGTGACTTACTTAGATCAAAAATAACGGTGGATGCTACAGCATATGGGCGAATTAACTACACTACATTACCAACAGATCAAATCAGATGTAAAAGAAAATGTAATATTTTTTACGTTCACCAAGTTGGTTTAGTTGCAGATGAATCATAACGGTTAGTAACAATAGTCAACGCTACCCACGGCATATAATCGGACTGATGACACAAAATTAAATCTCTACACTACATTACCAATAGATAAAATCAGATATAATAGAAATTAAAAAAGTGGTTACGTACCCCAAGATGGTTTAGCTGTTGATGGCTTATAGGGTTTAGGTGTGGTTGTTGGTGCAACCCATGGCTTCTTAGTGGTTGGTGCAACCCATGGCTTTTTCGTGGTTGGGGGATTCCAAGGTTTTTGAGTTGCTGACGAATCTCTTCTTCGACATGTATTTGAACTAAAAATGATCGGTAAACTACTGACATCTAATGTGAAATGGAAGACGGGTTTACGCCATACAGTGTGCTATGAGAGAAATTTTGCCCGGGTAGCGGCCCTAAGGTCTACTCTTATATCGAATTCCCACTGCCAAGGGATCTTTTACATGCACCCGAACGACTAGACACAGCTGGCATTGTCAGGCCCTCTGTTCTGCATCATTGACAACGGGAAACCTCGCCGGAAAATCGAGATAAACTTTCTCGGCCAATGCAGGGATCGAACACTCGACCTCCAGGCTAGCGAGCCAGCGCCTTACCCACTTAGCCACGTGATCCCCTGACATTTAATAGACTGAATAAAAGGATAAATATTAATGTTAAAAACATAATGCTTACCCTTTTCCATAGATTAAACAATTACTGATAACAGATAATAGAGGATATACTTTTCCACAAAAACCACCACTAAAATCATCCAAGTCTATAGCCCAGATCATAGCTCCGCCATATCCTTCTGATATCACCCAATCCATCTACAAGAGTTTAAGAATTTTAAATGTTCCTAATCAGCATTGGAAGTTAGACAAATTGGCCATATTTTCTAAAAGTGAAACTCATTTTTCTAGTGTCAGATATGCTCCATTCGATCATGCCGCACACTTCCGGTTTCGTTGTTTTGATAGAAGATTCTCCGTGATTCGTGCTTGATAGTTGCATTCTTCACTGTACCTGGATCAATTGTGAAACACGTTCGGAAAAAAACTAAATACCGGAAAATATCCTAAATAGGTAACCCGGAGCCTGTTTCCAGAGGACCATCGATGAATTAGGGTTAGGGCTAGGGATAGGGTTAGGTTTTTCCAATGGATTTAAGAAGACCAGGCTTCGGGTTACAGAATTCGTGTGTTTTCCGGTATTTAGTGTGATTTCCAGTATTTAGTGCGTGTTTCCGGTGTTTTCCGGTATTCAGTATAAAATGATTTTTTCCGGTAGATGTCCGGTGTTTTTCGGTGTTTTCCGGTATTTAGTATAGCCCTTGTTGGGGGTGTAATACAAAAGATATGTTTAACAATCAAAATTTCCTGTATTTCCGTGTCACACAGCCTACGTTTTGTCATCTTGTGAAAAAAAAATGAACCGTTTACCTTAGTAGCCAAACTTTTTTCATCATCAAAGCCAACCCACTGATCACCAGCTGTAGCATATGGTGTCTGCATATTATAATCTCGTACAGTTCTATAACTACCCAATATACTTTCACATATCTATAATTCGTAAAAAAAAAAATATGTATATTTAAACTGTTCTTATATGCCTATATATAAAATAAAAGTATACAATTGTGTTCTTTGTTTTATATGAATATATAATATATCCGAGGCTCCCATTATTGACCTTACGAAAAGACAGAGGCTTAATGAAGCGTGTATTTTAGACAGATTGACAATGTCTTACCTCATAATATAAAATGGTTCCAGATACACCTGAGTATGTTCTTTTCCTCCCACCTCCTGTAACTGGTGCACCTAAACCGGAATTATACCTGCTAGCCAGGGTATAAGTATTACCATACATCGGCATACCAACAACGATCTTTTCTCTCGGCATACCCTTTTCAACCCAATATCTAGCAGCATAATCCTTAAAAGAACATTGAAATATATATTGAGGGTGCAGTGATAAATCATAGTATGTAATATTTCAGCATACTGAACATTAAATATCATGTACAAGTCTTACCACTGTAAATGTTGGCGTTGGATCTCCTTTCCATGGATAAAGGGGGGCATGATGTGCAGTCTGTGTATCCCAGGATCCGTGCATATCATACGCCATCAAATTTATAAAATCCAAGCTTCTGAAAAATCAAAAACAAATTTCAAATACGATCTAATACGAGATACAAAGTTAAATAAAAGGCGTAAACAATAAGTAAATTAACTTACTTTCCTATAGTAGGTACTTCATAACCACCATCAATAACACTAGGTGTTGCTGATACTGCAGCAGATAATATCAATCTTTCATATCCTGTTTTAGTAGCATCTTTTTCAAATTCCATCCTCAGTTCCTGAAAATGAATCATTACATTATTGCCACATATAACAGCATTGTATTTAATAGTATATCGACACAGCCATGCCACTGTTTGCTGCACAGTGTATCGCAAGCGCCAGGATGATGGAAGTAACTGTTGCTGGAAAGTGTGCTTTAGATCGATAAAGAAACTCGATAATACAATTGCATGTAATTATAGTAAGAACTTACATCTACAAGAAATTGAAACCTTTGTTTATCTATAGCTGGACTGCCTCTATAAGCCGGATACTCCCAATCCAAATCTAATCCATCAAAACCAATATCTCTCAAATATTGAATACTGGTTCTAATGAATTCTTGTCGATTACCCCAAGTTGACACCATGGCTGAAAATCGGTCCACACCTTCATTCCAACCTCCGACAGCCAACATTACCTTCAGGGAAGGGTTCAGCTTCTTTAAGTCGAGGGTTCGTTGATATCTGTACAATATATATGATATTCATACAGCATGACCTTACCGGTGATATCTCTGCACTATCTCTTCCTCATACTATTGAAAAAATCAGTTTAACTTTTTCGATTTCTCGTTTAAGAATAGTATTGGGTGATAAATGATATCTCATATTATAGTAAAATTATACAGTTAGTATATTAGATAAAGGTTTGTGCAATTTTCTAAATGTCTTCATACTCATAAGGCTTGAGATGTAACAGCTTTATAAAACTCGTCCTTTAGTTATCATTGACGTAATCATATACCTTGTTACGTTACGTACAACCGTGGCAACCACTGATATTACCAAAATAATACCTTGCTATAAAAAGAGGGAAAATATGTCTGTAGCCTTTACAAAACAATAGTTTACAGTGTACTTACAAACCGCGAGGATAATTCCAACTGTTGTCGTTCCATTCTGTAGCTTCTAATCGGTTGCCAGACAATTTAGCAAACGCAAAGATGATGTGGGTGCAGAGTTTTGGGTTGATATCTTCGGGAAGGAATTTACCACTACCAGTTCGGTATTGAGACCAGTTGGCATAGTAACACACAACCTTCAACTTTTTAGCCGTATCTGGAATAGTTAATGAAAGCGATATTTTACTCTTTTTAATTACATCGTATCGTTATAGTTGTTACAGAGTCTCGATTATCCATTTTTGCGGTTAATAGCTAACGGTCGTTAAACCACAGATCAGACTCATATCTGTGGAAAATCGGACCCATCAGATAGCATCGAGAGTTGATTATAGTCTAATGGTAATAAGTGTCTAATTAATGCTGATTACACTATTTTACCAGATTACACCATTTTGCCTATACCGTTTTTTTATGACTTCGAATTTTGTCTAATGGTTTGGATTGTTCGTACTTGGTTTTTAATTTATTTCATAACATTTCACACGTAAAGAAAGACCTACAATATGCAGATTTAGCTCTTGCATAATGTATTTTTAACATTTAGATATTAACGGCTAAATAACGGTCAACTTCGTAATGTTGTTACAGCTCTGGGGCCTGTTTCACGAAATTTTAACTAAGATAAAATCCGATTTTAGTAATTCGATTGGATAGTATATATTAGATTGATTTTAGCGCTTAGCCAATCAGATTTAAGTATGTACTAAAATTTGGATTTTATCTTCAGTTAAAATTTCGTGAAACAGGCCCCAGGTCTTATATACTTAAATGCTGTATTTGAAGGGGGTATACGGGATCTCCAGTTTAATCTTTATTTCAGTCTGCGTTTAGTGCCGTCAATATTTGTATGGAATTGAGAATCCCAAACACGTCTTTTAACCTATATCCAAAGCTGCTAATTAACACTATGATTGATTTAACCACATAGTAGAGCGACCAAGCCTGTTAAGTGTTCACTTCTTAAGTAAATAACGAAAGTTTCTTAAGTGCATATTATGACAATAATATTAAGAATCATTAAATAAAAAAACGTCCTGATAGCCACCATCTTGAATTTCATGATGGCCCCAAAAATAACCAATTCTCGGCCAAACAACCGCCATATTGGATTTGAAAGTGGCTGTTGCGTTTAAGAAATGCATTTGTGTCAAAAACAATATATGTGCCACAAACAACATTCTGACGCTGGCGCTTACTGTAGGCCTACCTTGTGAATAAATAGAGAATCTCCTACCAGTCTTTTTGATATTAAAAAATATCAACGCAAGTTGATAATGTAAAAAATGACGAGTAGAAGATTGTATTTATCACCCAATCCCTTGTTACATGCAGAAATAAAAAAATATAATTTTTTGCTATAGATTTTACTTTTACTGAACCCGAATACATCACGGCGTAGTGATACATCAATTTTTGACAGTAATTCAACCATTGCAAAGTCAATTAAATAAAAATAATTTCTTTTTAATAAGAAAACAGTTACTTTTTGATTTACCAATCAAATTGATGTAAAACGATATCTCCTAAATATGTTATGAAATTTACCACACAAGCGATATCTGCTGTAGAATGATTTATTTGGTGATATTGATGTTAAATTCGCTTATAATAGCTACCACATAAGATTTCAAGAAGTATGGCGGGTTTTATAATTAATTTGGATCTTACAAACTATAACTGCCAAAAGCAAAATTCGAATGCCTATTGATGCTTGTGACACCCGGTGAGTTTACCCGAATTCATGCATTCACTTACAGTAGCCGCCATATTTGAATTTTCAAGATGACTGTCATTGTATATTGCGGCCGCCAATGTATATTGCGACCGCCTTGCGATCATCTGCCTTTGAATATTGTGAACGCCACTGTATATCGCCACCACCATTCTATATTGCGACCGCTATTCTATATGGCGAGATCTTGAATTACAAACTCCCCATGAATATATTTCTCAATGTATATGGAATAAATATTTGAACATACTTAGTTGGAAACCACAAAGTCAACAACAACAACCTGATCCATCACTTATCAGCGTCAGCATACCATTCCATGGCAGTTATCAGACGAATTTGGTGGATCGAAAAAGTTCCGATAATAATATTATGTAATAAATATATAAATAACTATATGGTGCGGAGTTTGTTTAAAGCTATAATTTAATAATGTATTTTGAGCTTGTAAAATTAAGAATAACTGTTTTATTTTATTTGAAAAGGCGGTTATACAAGTATCATTCACATATTGAGTTTGGATACCAAAACTAAATGGTACTGAAAAAAAACTATTGCCAATGGTGGATTGCGCAAGGTTGTTTGTGCAAAAAAAGGTTTTGTTTCGGATTTTTCCCCACCTGTTTTTTTAAGGGATGCATTGTAAATACTAGTACTAGACCACACAGGGTGAGTACAATTGGATTAAATATTATTAATCAACAATCAGTGTCTATAAGTCTGGGCATATTATATTGGATCTATATTTGTTAAGAATCTTATTGGATCGATATTTGTTAAGATCGATATTTGTTAAGAATTTTCCCCCACCAAGAAGTCATCACCGTTTTTCATAACCGCTTGGCGTTTATTGGTGTAAATCAAATCATTAGTAAATAACCATTTATCTGTAATATTAACACTATTATTTATTTATCAGTCCCTGTCGATGGTAACACTATTGTTGAACTCGAATGAATTCCCCATGGTAAGCCATTATAAGGCAGACCATTTGTTTTTATATAATTCTAGATTGATAAATACACAAATAGAAAACATATTTCATAGCAAATCAAATGCGAAATAATTCACATATATATACATATTTATTAACATTGCCACACAATTCCATAATATATTTATCACATGTTTTTACAAATAGACTGGTATATATATATAAGATATATTTAAAAACAATTGCCTCGTCTTTTATATTTACACATCACATAATACAGACTTAAAAACGAACTTTTCTTCTAGTTAAATTAAACATTAATTTATTAACACCGCATAGGACTACAGGATTTAGTTTCGGAGTCGAATCCATTCCCTTCAGGACATGTAAACACGTAATCTTTGCCATTAAAACAAACATGGAATTTATTACAGCTTCCGGGATCAGCATAGAGACCAGGAGTCCAGGGGCACCAAAAATCTGTTTTATAAAGAAGAAAATACAGTACACTAAATGCAATGAATTACAATTAAATCAACTTTTCTCACTATGGCATGTAGCTTACAGGTGTATTATGTAAGAGCTAAATCTACCTAATGAAGGTCTTTATTTTGACTTGAAATGTTATATAAACTATAATTTATACCTCACTGTGCCATCGGATAGGTCCGATCTTAAGTAGATTAGAACACTTCGACGATTTAATACTTTAATTTAGAAATGTCTCGATAATGAACAAGAAATTCCAAAATGTCAAGTCATTTGAATGAAGTTTTCAATATATTCATTTAGCATTATTAACTATTATATCGAGAATGACCAGTCATGTATCTGAATCGTACATATTATATCTTTAAAAGTTTTTAAAATAAAGAAATATTATATCGTTGAATGATTTTCCTTACAGAACACCCCTGTTCGACATTTCTAATCCAGCAAGTTATTTTGGGACTTAAGAATGGATTTATTCGGGATATATTTGGTTGGCGAGGGTAAATAAATCCCAGTCAAAGTGCATGGTAGGCAAATTGTCGGACAACAGTGCATTATCGATAGAAAACATCAGATGTAATAGAAATTAAATAAGTGGTTACGTACCCCAAGATGTTTTAGCTGTTGGTGGATCATGGTTTAGGTGTGGTAGTTGGTGCAACCTTGCTTTTCAGTTATGACACAAGATTAAATATCTACACATCACAAATAGATAAAATCAGATATAATAGAAATTAAATAAGTGGTTACGTACCCCAAGATGGTTTAGCTGTTGATGGCTCGTAAGGTTTAGGCGTGGTAGTTGGTGCAACCCACGGCTTCTTAGTGGTTGGTGCAACCCACCATGGCTTTTTCGTGGTTAGGACATTCCAAGGGCTTTGAGTTGCTGACGAATCTTTTCTTTGACATGTATTTGAACTAAAAATGAATCAGTATCATAATGTAACTTGATCTATATTTTATGGAAATGTTACAAATAAAAAGATAAATATTAATGTTAAAAACATAATGCTTACCCTTTTCCATAGATTAAACAATTACTGATAACAGATAATAGAGGATATACTTTTCCACAAAAACCACCACTAAAATCATCCAAGTCTATAGCCCAGATCATAGCTCCACCATAGCCTTCTGATATCACCCAATCCATCTAAAAATATTCAGGAATTTTAAATGTCCATAATTTCCAAAAATTGACAAATGTTTATATCCCATTTGTGTACTTTCCTTATCTAGTCACGAAACTAGATAAATTAATCATATTTTCCAAAAATTGACACTCGGTGTTCCAGTCCTAGATACAATCATGCCGCATAGGTTCAGGTTTTGTGTTTTCTTTGTGACAGAAGATTTTCCGTAGTTGTCAAGATCGTTGCGTTCTTTACTGTACCTTGATCAATTGCGAAACACATTTTGACTTTTAGCATTCGAGACATACATGGCTGATTTTTGTGAGAAACAAAAGAGTTGTTAAACTTGGAACACACCATACACTTGTATTTTCGTATAACGCAGCCTAAGTTATGCCATCTTGAGAAAAATAAATGAACCGTTTACCTTAGTAGCCAAACTTTTTTCATCATCATAACCAACCCACTGATCACCAGCCGTAGCATATGGTGTCTGCATATTATAATCTCGTACAGTTCTATAACTACCCAATATACTTTCACATATCTATAATTCGTAAAAAGAATTCAAAAACATCGCACTTAATATAAAATATGTATATTTAAACTGTTCTTATATGCCTATATATAAAATAAAAGTATATAATTCGAGACTCTGGTCATTTGTACAATATACAATTCGTATTAAAATCCCAAAATACAATAAACCCAATATCGCGCTTAATATAAAAAAAATATGTTTATTCAAACTGTTCTTAACATACATGTCTACAAATAACTTTTGTTCTATGTTTTATAGGATTCTAAATTCTATCCCATACTCTCGTTATTGATATTTTACAAAGACAGAGGCTTAATGAAGCGTGTATTTAAGACAGATTGACAATGTCTTACCTCATAATATAAAATGGTTCCAGATACACCTGAGTATGTTCTTTTCGCCCCACCTCCTGTAACTGGTGCACCTAAACCGGAATTATACCTGCTAGCCAGGGTATAAGTATTTCCATACATCGGCATACCAACAACGATCTTTTCTCTCGGCATACCCTTTTCAACCCAATATCTAGCAGCATAATCCTTAATAGAACATTGAAATATACATTGAGGGTGCAGTGATAAGTTATAGTATGTGATATTTTAGCATTCTGAACAGATAAACTTAAATAAATGTCTTACCACTGTAAATGTTGGCGTTGGATCCCCGCTCCACGGATAAAGGGGAGCATTATGTGCAGTCTGTGTATCCCAGGATCCGTGCATATCATATGCCATCAAATTGATAAAATCCAAGCTCCTGAAAAATCAAAAACAAATTTCAAATACGATCTATTACGAGCTACAAAGTAAAATAAAAGATGTAAACAATAGGTAAATTAACTTACTTTCCTATAGTAGGTACTTCGTAACCACCATCAACAACACTAGGTGTTGCTGATACTGCAGCAGATAATATCAATCTTGCATATCCTGTTTTAGTAGCATCTTTTTCAAATTCCATCCTCAGCTCCTGAAAACGAATCATTACCAAATGGTCATATTATATAACAGCATTGTTTTGTTCATGCAATCTACTATGGAAACTACGCAACTTTCAATTCCTTTTAATAGTATCTCGGCACAGTCATTCACATGGTGTCCTGTACTATATATCGCAAGAGCCTGGATGGTGGAAGTAACTTTGTTGAAACGTAATATTTTTCACTTACATCTACAAGAAATTGAAACCTTTGTTTATCTATAGCTGGACTGCCTCTATAAGCCGGAAACTCCCAATCCAAATCTAATCCATCAAAACCAATATCTCTCAAATATTGAATACTGGATGTAATGAATTCCTGTCGATTACCCCAAGTAGACACCATAGCTGAAAAGCCTTCTACACCTTCATTCCAGCCTCCGACAGCCAACATTACCTTCAGGGAAGGGTTCAACGTCTTTAAGTCGAGGGTTCTTTGATATCTGTAGAATATATAATAACATATCCTTACATCATGACCTCACGGGTGATATCTACCACACTTACTATTGTAAAGTCAGTTGGATTTACCGTACTGATTTAGGGATAAATGAAATCTCATATATATGACATCGAATTAAGTTGGGGATAGTGGGTTTGATAAAATTATACAGTTTGATATAAATTGCGTGTGCAATATTCTCAAATTATTAATATGTTCATACATATTTCATCGTTTTAAAACTCTTTCTTTAGAGATCCTAGGCGACGAAATAAACCGGAAAAGAACGGGCAGGTGGGATACACACGCATCGTACAGCTTGTCCCGTACACTCGTGGAACAACTGATGTAAATGTAACGTAAACGTTAAGATAATTTGGCCACCTAACATATTACCTTGCAATAAAAAGTGGGAAAATATGTGGTTTACTTACAAACCGCGAGGATAATTCCAACTGTTGTCGTTCCATTCTGTAGCTTCTAATCGGTTGCCAGACAATTTAGCAAACGCAAAGATGATGTGGGTGCAGAGTTTTGGGTTGATGTCTTCGGGAAGGAATTTACCACTACCAGCTCGGTATTGAGACCAGTTGGCATAGTAACAAACAACCTTCTTCTGAGCTTTAGCTGAAATAGCCAAGGAAATGTTTTTTTTGTTTTATTAAACATTTAGATAGAAATATTAACAGTTAAATAACGTAAGTTATAATGGTTTTATAAAATTCAATGTTTTATTTGAGAAGAGTTTTTATTTTTTGTTTATTTTACGGCATCTCCGTTACTTAAGTTAAGAAATGCCATTCAACACATTTTATGCTTTGTAATAAAGGGTATTGTAAATATCAATATTTAATAACAAAAAAAGTTTATTCTTACCTGCATAACAGAGTGCAACGAAAATAGAAATCGCTAGCAAAAGTTTATGGCCTTTCATTTTAGAAGAAATGTGAAGGAATAAGGGCGAAGAGTAGTATTGCGACATCTTCTTAAAGACAACAGAAGGGGAGTGGCTACTGACCGTAATCCCCTATTTCCATAATCCTACACAAGCCTGTCCCTTTCATTTTTTAAATTATAGTTGTCTTTGAAGATGCTTTGGCTTAAAATGTGAACCTGCTGCAAATGATTTGTAAAAAAAAGACTGTTTACTCTTTACTTTATTTTCAATGTTTGTGGGACAGTTCTAAAATACTAATGGGTACCAACTACGCCCCTCATGTCGTGTCAGATCTAAATGTTAAGTGATTAGAGATTTAAATCCAAATATTCGAATCTAAATACAGGGGGATATCTTAAATCAGGGATTGTTTTTTCTTAGAATGGGGTTACTTAATCTAGCTTGCTATTTAGTTTAAAGTCAAATCGTAAAATTAACGACAATCCCTTTTCTAAAATGTGTAAAAATTTACGATGACATTGTGATTTACTTTGATTTATACAAATAAAGGAACGGCGAAACAAGCGGTACATCAAAACCTATACATTGTTTGTAAAGATTATAAAATATACCCAGATCGTTGGTATGTTGCTTGTGCCACAACACGGAAACCCTTCTGTCTTTCAAAATATATTTAAATATCACCAGGAAGACAACGAATTGATCAATTAACTGTATGATGGATGGTTTGGGGCGTCATCATTATTCATTTATCCTTTTACTAAAGGGTCAATCCCGATAATGTTTTTGAGAATGAAACTGCTTAGTTTTGTGTTAAAATCCATTAAGATCCCCTATCTTAGGGGATCTTAATGGATTTCCCCTATCTTAGGGTGGGGATCACGGTGGCTAAGTGGATAAGGCGCTGGTTCGCTAGCCTGGAGGTTGAGTGTTCGATCCCTGCATTGGCCGAGAAAGTTCATCTCGATTTTCCGGCGTGATTTCCCCTTGTCAGTGATGCAGAAGGAGGGTCTGACAAGGACAGCTGCCTAGTCGTTCGGATGGGACGAAAAACCGAGGTCCCGTGTACAAATTGGAGTGCACGTAAAAGATCCCTTGGCAGTTGGAATTCGATATAAGAGTAGGCCGTAGCGCCGCTGCCCGGGCAAAATTTCCCTCATTGCACACTGTGGCGTATGCCCGTCTTCAATTAGCCCAGGTACGGTGCTTAAGCGTAGGACGTTAAACCCCATTTCATTCATTCATACCTATCTTAGGGCCGAGCAACTAACTCAATATATGTGATACGTTTTCATACAACTTAAAACCCACCAGTCGTCATCTTTAAATGGAGTCCGTTGTCCCAAACTGTATGATGCGGTGATTTAATAAAAACAGATTTTCATTTTATAAAAATAATGTGTCGGTGAAATTTACCTTTTGTTATCAAGTACAGAACATGGACCATTCATCGTATAGACCTCTAAAGGAACGAAAATCGATTACCGGGTCATCCAACGAAAGAATTGACCCGAAATCTTAAAAGGGTTACGTGCCCGGATAAGCTGTTTTAACGCTCACGACCAAACGACTCAATATTTTGAGCTGAAATTTTGAGTCAGGATATATACACCATTCTTCTATATTTTGGCGCTTAAATTTCATACGTACTCGGACTTTTGTTTTTGGGGCTCTGTTCTATAGGGGACAGTCCCTTTAACTTAACGTCAACAAATTTATGTACAGTCATTTCGACACATCACAATACTTTACTTTATCAATATTTGTATCGATGGGTACAAGACAGTCGCATCGACTACTGCTTTCCAGATTTGAAATTAATGAATTTAACCAGGATACTCAAAGATGTAGTACTAAATATCGCATGGTATCTAAAACAAACCAAACCCCAATAAAACACAGAAATTGATCTTGTACTGACAATTTAAAGCTAATACTAAATTATTCTATATTTCAGAAAGAGTCACCATAATTTTCTAACAGATAAATACCTTTGCCTAAATGGATAATAACACTCTTGCTGACTTGACGGCGCCAAAAAATAAATAATAGCCTTATTCTAAGTACTAGATTTTAAGTATCATACCTGTTGTGTAAATTATCCATTATATCTTATTTTACTCGTCCAGAGCGTCCGAAAATATTTAAACATACATTATGCAGGAGCTAAATCTGCCTATTGCACGTCTTTCTTTAGCCCTTTATTGACTTATTCAGACTATAATCAACTGTCGATGCCTTCGCTAGCCAGCGATATTTAGCGGGTTGAAATACAGTTTTTGAAGAAAAAAAAACAACGTAAAAATGGATATTAGAGACCTTTTTTATCGTACCGACTTTAGTACTTATGATCGAGACGAGCATAAATTCAAAAGTCAATATCTCATAGTCCAGCAATTGGACTGGAATGTTCATCCCATTCTATTTACGTTATCTATAAGAACGAGAACTATCAACTCTTGTATCTGAAATGAAATGAAATACAATGAAATGGGGTTTAACGTCCTACTGTTTCAACTCTTTATCCAATCTCCCATAAATATGATCGAGACGAGCCTAAATCCAAAAGTCAATATCTCATAGTCCAGCAATTGGACTGGAATTTTCATCCCATTATATTTACGTTATCTATAAGAACGAGAACTATCAACTCTTGTATCTGAAATGAAATGAAATACAATGAAATGGGGTTTAACGTCCTACTGTTTCAACTCTTTATCTAATCTCCCTTAATATCCCTTTAAATGAAAAGAAACTGTATGGTTTATTTGTCTGGGTGATATTAAATTATAAACGTTGGTGAACAAACGCCTAGAAATAAAATGAAATAAAATTCACCTCACGTAGTTTTATTAAAGGGTCAATCTCGATAATGTTTTTGAGTATAAAACTGCTTAATTTTGTGTTAAAATCCCTTCAAATCCCCTACCTTAGGGCTGAGCAACTAACTCAATATATGTGATGCGTTTTCAAACAACTTAAACCCACCAGTCTTCATCTTGAAATTGAGTTCGTTGTCCCAAGCTGTATTATGCGGTGATTTGATAAAACCAGACTTTTATTTTATAAAAATAATGTGTTGGTTAAATTTACCTTTCGTTATCAAGTACAGCACATGGACCATTCACTGTGTAGACCTCTAAATGAACGGGAATCGATTATTGGGTCACCCAACGAAAGAATTGACCCGAAATCTGAAATGGGTTACGTGTCCGGATAAGCTGTTTTAACGCTCACGTCCAAACAACTCAATATTTTGAGCTGAAATTTTGAGTCATGGCATATACACCATTCTTCTATATTTTGGCGTTTAAATTTCATACGTACTCGGACTTTTATTTTTGATGCTCTGTTTAATTCGGGACAGTCCCTTTAATGGATAATATTCTGGTCAAGGTGCATAATCTAGAAATACAGCCTGAAAGAGCTCATATAGGCTTCAGGCCTGTTGCTCAATCCCATTCGTTTATTAATGAAATATTGTTTAAATTTAAACCAACATTTAATCTTCACAACACACTCAAGCATCATGAATATGAATTGATTCCGATGTTATAGAAAATATTACAGGAAAATAGTGGGTTAATTATTCCAGATTTATTCCATGAGGGCATACTATGCAGCTTTTGTAGGATGTCCAAAATACAGGACTGGGGAATATACAATGTCAATAAGAGCAGCGAATCGTTATCCGCACCCAATACAATCTGATTGAAATACAGATCTATATTTCGTTTCGTTTTTTATACTTTCGGTGGCCTACACTACATGAAGATTTAACCAGTTGTATTCGAAGGTCACGTCAGGGGTCGTACAATCGGCTTTTGGCCATGACGCCAGACTTTTCAATCAGCGTTGATGTTTCTAGAGGTTTGTCCACAGTTCCGTGCATCGCACGTCAAGAAGTCGCCTCAACAGATGGTTTCATCGGGCTAATCCCTCACTGGCGGACATGGGAGACGACAATATACATGTACATGTTGGCTAAAATAAAGAACATTATAATGACTTTTTGATGATTTCGAAAAATTTTAAACGACATAAATACATTTTGCATTTTTAAAATTATTTATTTAACATCCTTGAACGTTTTGGGGCATGTCACACAGTTGTATATCTTCTCTAAACTTAGTTCCTGGAGGACAGGATAGTTTGTAGGTTATGCCATTAGCGCACTCAAAGAAAGCATCACATGGGTCCATAGGATCTTTCATTATTCCATCTGATTTATCTTTACAATAGTTAGATTCATCTGAAATACAAAACTCATGTTTGATACTAGAATCATAGAATACCCCCCCCCCCCGTTATATCAATTTTAATAATTGTTGCATACAGGGTTCTATTCCTCAGCATAAACATGATGGTCTAAGATTGCATTTTCAATGAAACGTCAACTCTGTTTCAAAATAAGATTGGTCTGCAAATATTTAAATCAATAGCAGCTACGACGAACTTCAATGCTGCGTTTTATGTATTAGAAAGTAAGAAATCGGAAGATTTAAACTATTTGATTGGCCAGTAGACTGTAGGTGCGCTAGTTACATATCAATATTTATAAATTAATTTTCTCGGCGATTAAAAATTTTTTTTCAGAACACTCCTTTCACATCATATAACATAATATACTTCAAGAAAGGACTTACTTAATATTGAAGTTGAATGTGTCACTGTACCAACAGGTCGTTGTGTTTGGGGTACTGGAGTAACATGGGCAACAGGTTGAGTCACTTGGCTACCTGTAGTACATTGATAGTTTTTTGGCCAATCACAGAATCTTGTATTAGGGTTGAAAACCAATCCTTGTGCACATGCAACACTAAAACATATTATAAACAAATGCTTATTGTAGACATTCGTTGACACATTATATTTATTCATACATATTCAGCACCATGGGCCTTTCTGTCTGACGTGGAGAGCGGAGGTTCTGGCAACCCCATCGCCACATCCTACATACGACCCATGCATCTTTTCTTACTATATATATTGTGATTATATTGCTACACATATATTAATGCATTACAAATATGAACCCATTGTTTTCATAATGATGAAGCCTACCTGAAACTGTTACCAGTAGTACAAATGTAATAATGTTCACATGACGTTGCGCTGGGATAAAAACCATCGGGTTTGTTAATACAAGAAAAATCAGTGGCGTGATCAACTTGATGATTGGTTGCTGAAACGTGGAATACATAGGGATTAATCATTGATTTTAAATATTAACAACATACATATTAAGAGAAATACCATAATTGTTATTATGAAAAATACCATAATTATTATCATGAGAAATACCATAATTATTATCATGAAAATACCATAATTATTATCATGAAAAATATCATAATTGATATCATGACAAATAAATATTTATTAAAGTTACTGAATGGTAGATCAAGAAGGGGCCAAATAATTAAAGTTATTTTTTTTACAATGATGAGGTAGGTGATAAAAATTAAAATGCATGGATAAAATAAATTTAATTGTGAATCTTTGTGGCTTTGATAAAGAAATCAACACCTGAATATATGTTTATATTAAATTAATACTTACGACGTTGAGTTATTTGGGGGCCAACCGTTATAACGACATTTGGACCTGATGTATGCTGTTGACTGTAATAGAATTAAATTAATATATCATTCAATAAATCATTAAACTAAAATGCTAAGCAATTGTATTGTAAACACGCGTTTGTTTTGTATTCACGTAGATGTATTTGTATTATACAAATCTTCAATAGCCCATTCATTCAAATAAACAATAACAATAAAAGAGATTTGTGTAGCGAAAGTTTCGTGTTTGTAATAATAAACTGTCCTCATATTAGACCCCCAAAAAGCACACCATGACTAGGCAATAAAATCAAAGACAACACACTTGATTTCAAAATGGCGGCGTACAGTAATTATACCCAAATCGTGCTAGTTGTATCCATTTTAGACAAATAACGCCCTTCCATCTATATACGAATGAAATATTTCCTTCGATTGGAGTTGCCATTTTTATGTCACACGATACTGACCAATATGATTGGCTTAATGTATTCCGTGTTTAGGTAAACGATAGATATAATATAAACCTGTTTGTTCAGCGTTTAATATTTAGCTGAAAGGTTGTTGATAAAGTAGTTCTTTAAAACATAATTACATAGTTCAGGTGTACAGCAGAGAATAATCAGGAAATGGCATGTTATTTGTTAGAAATCGACTTCAAATCAACATCCACGTGTTTACGATATAATGGTGGCTTTTAGAAAATGCTATCTTTCAAATTATTTGTAAAATTTCAGGCACGTACATGAAATCATACGGCGTATGATATTGTTA
This sequence comes from Patella pellucida, assembly GCA_917208275.1. Taxonomy (NCBI): domain Eukaryota; kingdom Metazoa; phylum Mollusca; class Gastropoda; family Patellidae; genus Patella; species Patella pellucida. Next base: position 71,285,327 of record OU795036.1, read on the forward strand.
TGGAGTAAAAAGTATCTTATTAATATGTTGCGGAAGTGGTATTTTTCAGAGATCTAATTTGAAATCTACACTCACTTGTTTCCGGTAGACGGAGAATTACATTCATTATTAACAGCGGTCATGAGAGGATATTTTCCTTCTCCACATGTTCCTTGGAAATCATCGAGATCCAAAGCCCAGACCATGACACCACCAAAACCATTGTCTTGAACATATCGAACCTTTTCAATAAATAAGTGTTTTCAGATCAATTCATTCGTTACTACTGCTAACCATGACACGTTGAAATTTCTTCCGATTTAAATAATTAAACAAGCTAGCTTAAAGACCGTTTTCCATGTATGTGTTTGGGTTTGTCTAATATAAATGAAATGGTGCCGTTTCCAGGTAACCGGTGAAAACGGGTACATGTAAAACGGGCCACATAAGAATAATACACTTTATTCTGAAATATAAAATGTTTTCATCTCTACATGATGCGATGAGCTTAATGCGTTTCTAACAATATCTCCACATCGTTCAAATCTGTAAAGCGCTATACGCTACTAGACAATACCCCCAGCTCACACTATTCGAAATTTAATATTTCTAGTATTTCTTGTGCGGATTCGTGAAAACACTTATACAACACGAAATATCCATTATGCACCCAGTACACGTTGATTACTAATTTATTACTCTGCAAATTTAACTTGAGATTTTTTGTCACGTTATGGTTTATGATTTGGTTGGGCATCTGTATAAAAGTGAGTTGTTACCTTTTCTCTAATACTAGTAGTATCGTCATAACCAATCCATTGATCACCTTGTACAATATAAGGTACATCCTGCTCTGGTATCCTGTGCACTTGACCTCCTGACTTCTTCATATCACAAATCTGAATAAAATCAATGGGTATGCGCGTAAATATATGTGTTGTAATATAAGTAATAATGTTCGTGTCTGAACAGGTTGTCAATGTCAACCAATCGTTGATATTCGATTGTGGTTCGTCCAGTCTGATGCCGAAAATATATTATTTGGTGACGATGTTAAATTACACATTTAACGTTACCAAGGAAACGGTAGTTGCCTTACGGGGAGGTCAATACGACCAGAAACGCTTGTTCTAATACAGAAATATATATAATAACCTCATAGTAACTAAGGAACCCAGCTTCTCGGGTAAATTTACCAGCATTTCCAGGTCCGCTTGTTGGATCACCGGGAAGACTGTGGCTAGGATCTTTTAATGTAAATGCTCGTCCATAAAGATCCATTCCTACATTAATTTTACTCTTTGGTGCTCCTTTTTGCACCCAATAATTTGCTGCCCAATCCTAAAATAAAAGTGAGTGTACAATAATAGATAGATGTCATTAGAAAAATCTGTAAAATTAACCCTATTAATTCAAAACAATAACGATTGAACGACTGATATCTACAGTGTGTCTCTCCCTTTATTAATACAGCGCCTAGTTAAAATATGAAGATCGAATCAATATAAAATCTATAGGGGTGGGTAATATTTGACATTGCATTGATAACGGGTCGGGAAAATGGAGTGTTGGTTTGATGGACAAAACGAAAAATGTTTATGATACTGTTCAAGTGGTGGTGTCATATATTCCTTTTTACATCTAGTTTAACCTATCACACAACAGCACCCAAATAATTGTCCTATAAACTTACTAAGTTCAAGAGAGCTTGGTCCCCCGTTTCATCTGATCTAGCATACAATGGTGCATTATGACCGGTGAATGACTCCCAACTTCCATGAAGATCATAGGTCATCAGATTTATAAAATCTAAATCTCTATAATTAAAAAAAAACAAACACCATCTTATATTAAAGAGGTTACGGATATAATATAAAAGCTGAAATATGGATGCTTGATAGCCAATACATTTAATAAACATATCGATATAGATACTACCATCAGTTTATTGGTAACAGTTACTATAATTAATATTTTCAAAAATTAAATCCAGAATATAATGGAGTTTTGCACCCAAATGACACGCGGCTATATTATAAAAACTCGGGTAATTACTGAGATAATATTATGTATTCGTATGCCATTTACTTTCAACCGTCGATCAACTTACTTGGAGATTGCTGGAACATCATACGCAGTATCTATTTTATCTTTTCCAGCGCCAACTGCAGCGCTTAGAATTAGCTTAGTTTTGCCCGATTGTTGAGCATCAGCTTGGAAAGCAGCTTGTACCTCCTACAATTCCACAGATAGATAAATATAAAAAACTTACCAATGACGTTAAAACATAGAATGAAGTTCATAGATAAATCTTTCTTGGAGCTAGTTTTATACGGTGATTTTTAAACATCTGATTAAGATATTCTCTGGTGGTTCTGTCATGTGTCATATGACAGTCAGTGATTAATTTAGATTGGTCTGTATAATGGACTAATTTATTGTCACAAATTATTGTATAAATCAACTAACCTTAACTAATTCTGTATATAAACCTTTGTCTTCTGGAGGACTTCCCCTGTTAGCGGGGTATTCCCAATCAAGGTCCAGACCGTCGAAGTTTCGTTTTCTTAAGAACTGAACAGCTGTGGTAGCAAAAGTGTTTCTGCCAGCAGCAGTAGCAACCATGGCATGAAATGGACCTGATCCCATATTCCATCCACCAACACCCAACATGGTCTTTAACCCAGGATGTGACTTTTTCAAGTTAGTAAATTCCTCGAATCTGAAAGTATTAAACGACATGATATGTTACTAATGATTTAAAGATCTATAATATTAAACAAAACCCAACATTATAGCAGCTAAGATCTTTGTTATAGATCACATAGTCAACACATTTGGTTATATTTTACTTCTTTTAACAAAGCAATACAAACAAAACAATGTTTATCCCATAGTAATATATCTGTATGAAACACAAAATGTTTGTTTTTTTGTGAAAAGATAATTGACATATTAAACTTACAGACCAACCATCCAGTCTGTTGATTCGTCATTCCATTCAAAGGCTTTTAAATTATTACCCACCAATTTGGCGAAGGCGTATATGATGTGACTGCACATAGAAGCATCTATATCATTGGGTTTAAACTTTCCTCCTGTTGGTCTGTATTGTGACCAGTTCGTATGGTAACATACCCTTCTCTGACATCCTGCCCCTGAAACAAATCAAATCATTATGATGCAGGTATGTTCATTAACATTAACCCTTTTTACTATTCCGATCCTTCAATTTATAGACCATGAATATGAAATATGGCCAATTACAGGTTAATAATAGCAAGGACTGTTATATCATATGGGCGTACCTTCTGAAAGAGACACGACTTGAAGCAAGCAAACTGCCACGGCAACAAGAACTAACTTCATCATCTGAAATAATTAATTTTAATATTACATTAAAAACAATAACCCTACGTAAATGCTAGACAAAACAGGTCAAGACCGGGTAGTCCAATAATAATTATGTTTTGAACATTTTGAAAAGCAAACGACCATAATCGCATACCACTAAAATCCCTAAATAGAATTGAATACTGCTCTTAGCTACGCGAACATTTCACAGGTATTTATAGCTCTCACAGATAAACCCAGTGTTCCGGAATAAAGTAATTTATCGTGCCATGCCACATATTGTAGTTCAGATACTATATCCCATGGAATGAACATATTGTGACACTACAAAACTGAGACAGATTAATAAAAACAAATTGACAAAAATACAAATTTGCGAAAAAAACCCAAACAAAACAGCAATATTAAAATAAATTTATGCACTTACGAAATCCAAACGCCACAGCAAATAGATTTAGATATTCTAGTTTGTATGATAACTTACCAAAGCCAGCTGTTGTTTTGTTGTGAGGTATATAAGATAAGTTATGTGAGAATTACATGTGTATTATAGATAGATAAATCATTTACTAATCTGGCCTATATCAGTGATTTCAGCTAGAGGTGTGGGTGCCGGGTGGTAAGAATTTAGCGACTATGTACCTCCAGTATTTATAAAGATACGTTAATATACAAACCTGTATTCAGACTCTGATATTAATTTAACCTTTAAATAGTTTGTGTGTATTAAAAAAAATTTCTGATTGCCATGTACCCCCTTGTGTTAAACGTATGTAGCGAGGACCTACACATGTTGGGTTAAAACATTTGAGTAATGTCAAATTCCAGTATATTAACTGCCGAAATCGATTGCGATTCTGAATTTTGATAAAGAACAAGTTTTTGTAACGATGAACAATCGCTGAGAATAGAGCAATTGCCGCGGGGCCCTTCAGTACGACCAAACCAATCTGAAAAATAGGTTTGATTGGTAGACTGGGGACGGGACGATTGCAAGTGACTCGGAAATATATATCCATAAGTAAGAGAGAATTCGCATAACCTGTCTGCTTACTTTAAAAGGTGGTTATTCAGATTTATGATGAAAATTGTAAAATGTATACCCTGCGTGTTTTTATTTCCATGGTATATGTTTATGTTATAGTCAAATTTAGTAAACAACTATAGTATAATCGATGTCTTAAATTGTTCGATATTTATCTAGCTTATTTAAATCTCATTTACATAACCGGTCTTCTCCCTATTCCTGTAGATAATGTGTTTAAACCTCCACACACTGTACATAATTGTCCTCTTGTTTGTCCTTGTGATGGAGAAGGAGGGCCTGAAAAGGGCAGCTGCCTAGTCGTTCGGATGGGACGAAAAACCGAGGTCCCGTGTACATATTGGAGTGCACGTAAAGATCCCTTGGCAGTTGGATTTCGATATAACAAATTTTGATTAACAAATTTTGGATATTAGGCTAATTTTGAATTTTTAAAACCTCAATGAAGTTTCATATGGCTGATCCCTAAAACCCTCGGACAATTCTGACTATTCTAAAAGGCATATTTGTTCAGATTTTCCCCTGCTACTATACTCATGCTAAACAGTTGCTTGTGTATGGTCTTTTAATAGCTCTATAGTTTACTGTTATTCACAAACTTTAAATATTTACACGACAGTATCTATTTGAAAGACAAACAAGGAAGTGCCCGTAATAACTAATATTTCACGGACTTTGCCACAGAAATTAAATATTTTATGTTTGTTTCGCCATGCACTTTGTCGAGACGTTAATTATTCTGGCATGACGATGCTCTACTAACTGAATGCTTAGTTTTCCTGGTATATTGGGTCAATAACGTATCACAAACATCAACTAGATTATGCACGTTTGTGTCATAAGCGCAGTTAATCGGGGTTGGAAAGTCTAACCATAGATATAACACTAAAATGATAAAGGAAGTCGATCACGTGGTTAGTTGAGGGTATATGCATGCGACTTTATACCGAAGAGATAAGACTGTGACGTCAGCTACTTGAATGCACATAGAATTTGCAGTAGATTTTACAATTGGGCCAACCAACTTTTAGAAAATATATCCTTTGTTCTACAAACAATCTGCTTTGACCTGTTTTAGTTTTTAGACATATATATTAAATATAAATGTTGCAATATATGAAAATTCACTATGTTATTTGACGAAAGCGGTACAGGGTATTTTTACCAAATCGGTACAAGGTGTATTCTATTTTATTGAATCAGTACAGGCTATTGTACCAAATCCGTACACTACACGGTATTAGACATCATATATTTAGTAACTCAGTTTTTCATCTAGGCTAATAGACTAGTGTTATCAGTGTCATTTGCCAATAGCCCCCAACCCACCCCCACCATTTCTCTATATAACCTACACTAAATCTTTTTTGCATCATTCTAGAATTGAATTTATACTGTAAATATTCTCGTTTTTTATTTTAAACAATTTAAACCAACATAATTATTAAATAATAACAATACAATATTAATCAAAAATAGGGGACTTGTGGTTTATGTATTTATCTTATAAATAATAAAAATAAAGATATCATATTTAGTTTAATTGCAATTAGGCACATTGTATGGATGGTCGCAATATCCCATCTCTTCATTAAAGACCGTTGATGATCCACAAGACATGTGATGGGTCCGTGAGAATGAACACTGGTAGAACTTGGAACAATTATAAGGATCCCTGTAGAGTCCATCTGAACGCCTTGTACAAAACTCTGCTGGTTCTGAAAAATGATCAACAAAATAGCATTATTCGTTAATTTCAATAAACAGACATAAGAGGTGTCGAGAGTAACCGCTACCAATAATCCAGTCAGCATAAAGCAGTACAATTTTGTATGTTTTCAATGAAATACTTTTGCTGGTATTGCCTATTATGTTGCACACATAACACCCGAGAACAACAAAATAACAACAAATAAAATTTCTTTTAACTATTTTATTAATTATTGTGGCTACATGGTCCTCAGTGAGTATTCAATGTATGGACGAGCAGGGAACGACGTACTAATAATTACTGTCAACACATTTACATAACGTTAAATGACATTGCAATGCTATTCACAAAATTATTAAAAAATATAGTCTTGCAATAAGTTTTAAATAGCTGTCAACAATTTATACATATATTGCACTGGATTATAAAATTAACTAATGTTATATAAGTTTTATAACTGATATATTATATTTAAATGTCAACAATTTACACGATAGATAAAATCACATTTAGATACAGCTTGACTAAAGAGCGTTCCTGGCGGACAATTCATTGGAAAGGCAACACCAAAGCTACACTGGTAGAACTGTCCACAGTCTGAAATGTTGGGTATAATGGCACCGTTACGGCGTCGTGCACAAATATGCTTTACTTCTTGTATATTGGCAATACGTTCTAAAATAAAACATAAAATTCAATCATTAATAACGTATTGTTTCCGTTTATTTTCTGTTGTCCAACACCATAACCAGTTCTGTCATTCGTGTAGTACCGATAATAGTAGTTTAGTAGTTTATTATAGTTTCTAGCTATCCATCCATAATATTTACGACGAAATAGCACCATAACCAGTTGTGTCACCCATATAGTACCGGTATTAGTAGTTTATTGTAGTTTATTATAATTTCTAGCTAGCCATCCATAATATTTACGACAAAATAGCACCATAACAAGTTGTGTCATCCATATTGTACCGGTGTTAGTAGTTTATTGTAGTTTCTAGCTAGCCATCCATAATATTTACACCACAACCAGTTGTAATCCATAGTAGTACCGGTAGTAGTTTATTATAATTTCTAGCTAGTCACCCATAATATTTACACCATAACCCGTTGTTATCCATGTACCGGTATTAGTAGTTTATTATAGCTATCCATCCATATTATTTACGACAAAATAAAATAGTTAGTAGATAAAGGAATGATTATTGATACCGTTCCGGCCACCACTGTGTTTACAGGTATGTTCCTCTAGTTTCCCACATCCAGTTGCATCTTACAATACGGCAAGGGTTAAAATAGTTAGCGTGTGACATTGTTAGATTAACAACTACCTTGTAGCTTATTATATTTCTACCACCATCCATTTTCATTTCTTCGTCATTATGACTTAACATAATTATCATCATGGTTACAACATGTTAATTTCATCAGTTCAATATATAATATCGTGGAACTTTCATCTACTTCAATATAGTTTTTAATAACATGTGATGAATCACATATTTGAATTTGTTGTTTAGCTTTTATTTTCTTAAATGCGTCGTTTTGTTGTTATGGTATTCAATGCGAGGGGATTTTGCCTTACACTGATTTCGAATTCCAGCTGTTAATGTGAACACGGGACCTCGGGTTTTCGTCTCATCCGAACGACTAGCCCCATATCTTGCGAGCGCCCCACCCCCTTCGTTCTGCACTACTGGTAAGGGGGAAATTACGCCGGAAATCTTGATGAATATGGGCCAAATCCGGGATCTCCATCTTTGCGAACCAGCGTCTCACTCACTTAGCCATCACGGCTGGCCTATTGTCTAAAGTTAGACAACTTACAACCCAATTACTCCGATAAGATGTAAACCACTGCTGCTATGAACATTGTACCGACTATTAAAGCCGAGCAAAAAATAAACTTGTGCTTCGTAGATGGGTTCAGCTATATAAAATCCCTGTGTGATTAGTTCAGATGTTTGCTAATTTATCTGATGACAAACGGTAATATGACACTTGTATATTTAATAATATAAAATGTATTACTCACGGAGAGTTGACAGTCTTATTTCTGGTAACACAGCGGAGTTGGTAGGGAAACCATTGGTGTTATGTTCTAAATGTTGTGATGTACTACTCGGTTGTTTAGAAGTTAATGTATGTATGGGTGGTTTGCTGAATTCTTCATTTGGTGGTGCCGGGTCCTGTAAACAATTCACATTTTCTTTCCGATCGCAATATTTATTGACTTCATTATAGTAGAGTCCGGGACCACAGCTGACTTCAAATTTAACGGAGTTTGCACATATATAGTAAGATGCACAGTCTGTAGGATTAGGATAAAAATCATCTTTTTTACCAGCACATGATTGATCATCTATTATTGACAAAGTACTGGTTTTAACTGTTGTATCTGAAATAGAGGCACAACACGAACTTATTTTAAAATATCAGGGATAAGACGATAATAGATACTTATTAGTGTCACCTAGACGTTTCAAATAATTATTATTAGTACATGTATTACGTTCACATGATGAATAGTACTATTATTGCACTAAACAGGTTGTAATATATTTACCGAAAATTTGAGACGTTTTCTGAGAGGGAAAATGTTGTTGTCTAGTTGTCAGAAATTGAAATGGCCGTTTCGTTGTTTGGATTGGCTGTTTTGATGTTTGGATTGGCTGTTTTGATGTTTGGATTTGCTGTTTCGTTGTTTGGAAGAACTGTCGCGTTGTTTGGATTGGCTGTCTCGTTGATTTTACAGGTTGCTGTGTTGAACTTCAAAAGAAATAACAATAAAAATGAGGTTTTAACATTTGTCTAAGCTGCAGATCATTAAACATCTGGACAAATCTTTAGATCTTAGATCTAAATGATACTTGTTCAAATCGGCCAAATATATCAGTTTTCCGTTGACACTTGTGGGGTTAAAAAAAAACACCTAGGAGTTAAGAATTAGTTCAAATACAAAACCTAAAAATACTAAACTTATTGACCTTGTACAAGATGATCTTGAAGAAGACAATTCATCATTAATAACGTTTAATAATGGATATAGTTGACCTCCAGGACAGTTACCAAAAAAGTCATCTAAATCTAATGACCAGACCATAACACCACCATAACCATTAGATTTAACATAACAAACCTAGTAAACAAACAACACAATAATAACATTATTCATCACAATAATAACAATATTTATCACAATAATAACAATATTTATCACAATAATAACAATATTTATCACAATAATAACAATATTTATCACAATAATAACAATATTTATCACAATAATAACAATATTTATAACAATAATAACAATATTTATAACAATAATAACAATATTTATAACAATAATAACAATATTTATAACAATAATAACAATATGTATGATAGCAGCTTAACTTTAATTTTAAAATTGTACGGTTATTTAAAATAGAAGAAGATATAATATATACCTTTTCACGAATGCTTTGTTCATCATCATAACCTATCCACTGGTTTCCACTAACAGCATAACGAACTCTTTGTTCCGGTATCTCATAATCTTGTTTATCCATTTTGCAAATCTAAACAAGAAAGTCGAAGAAAATTTTTGGGAAAAATAAAAAACATTGCATTGATTGTTTTAATTTGTAAAAGCTTTTAAGTTTAGAAAGGAATGAATGAAATATTGTTTTATGGCACGTCAGCACCAACCGGGCCGTATTGCGCCAAAAGTATAGAAAGGGTAGATGAAGCTTTTTTGACATATCGGAAATAATTTTACCTCATAGTAAGCCATAAATCCTGCTTCTCGGGAATATTGACCTGCTTCACCGGGACCAGTAACTGGTGCTCCGAGTTGGTGATTAGCAGAGTCCAATAGTGTAAAGGTTCTTCCATATAAAGCCATACCAATATTTAGCTTTTCCTTTGGTGCACCATTCGCTACCCAATATCTTGCTGCCCAATCCTAATAAAAAAATATCCACAATGTGATCACGAATTTTGTCTTTAATCTTTAAGATTGTTATTTGTTCGTTTGTATGAAAACTAGTTTGAAACGGAGGCAAATAAAACTGTCAACCTACCAAATTTAAATAGCTGCTATTTCCTGTTTCACCACTTCTAGAATACATAGGACTATTGTGACCAGTGTGATCTTCCCAACTTCCATGAAGATCATACGTCATCAAGTTAATGAAATCTAAATTCCTGTTATAAAAAAGCAGCGTAATTTTACTTTCCACAAGTATAAAAAACTAAATTAAAATCAGTAGCCCCAGCTGTTGATACCCAAACCCCCAATTCATTTGGTTATAATATATATTAAATATGGTGGATGTCTGAGGTAAGCCATCTTCCTGAAGCAACGGCCGCGACTTTAACAACATCTAACCCTTGCTTCAACACTTGGCTATTCCTAAACGTTTACGCTGGTTGTGTTTACACGTGACTAACTAGCATTCAAATCATTGTCCAATCAGAGGTCGTGGCACATAACACACTCAAATTGTAGCACGTGACTGTAGTAAACAAACATGGCAGCCTCCACAGAAAAAGAACGAGACAAGTTTACAGCCGTTGAAAGTTTTTTTTTCAATTGAGAAATTACAGAAAACCCCAAAAAGGCAATTGAAGAAGTTTTAGGACCTTGACATTAATCGAACCTTGACCTTTGCATCTCGATTGTCACATAGACATTTTATTTAGAAGCGCGAGACTTGATAATCGTGACGATTTTTTTACGGAAGGATAAATAAAATAAATTGAAAGTAGTCTTTTTTTTTAGTAACTCATTTAACGAAGGAATCTGATTGGATCACGGTTGGGGCCGGTACCTAATCAAATTTAGTGCCGAAAAATGTAGTGTTGAGTGAAGGGCTTGATAAGCTGTATGTAGTTAAGGCGAGATCAAGTCTTCTATTGAAGATGGAGGTAAGCTTACTATTCTGGAACACCTGATTCCTAGACCCATATGATAATTCGGGTTGTCTAATCTCGCAAATGAATACAATGAAACAACTAGGTCGATGACTGTTATGGCGACCATTGACCCAAGGTCAGCTGTGACAGGTTCATGTATGCACCATGCTAATCTTACTGGTTTTATAATGTCTGCCCCCCCCCCCCCTTCTGGTGTATTTTGGAAGTTCACATGATCGATTCTTTGTGTTGTACTTACGCATATAATTAGTTTACTTCGGTTTATGAAATGCTAATATATTTTTAGCATTTTTGAACTTTACATTTTATTAGTCTTACCCAGAAATAGCTGGTATATCATATCCTGCATCAATATTAGATTTACCAGCAGCAACAGCGGCTGTTAACATAAGTCGTGGTTTTCCTGTAGTCAGAGATTCTTCTTGAAAGGCACGCATCATCTCCTGAAAATATGTTGATGATAATGACTCCCCAATAAATATGAGTTACTCCATTATGTTTTTTTGTAATATATGCATAATGGTATCGTCAATAAAAGTCTTTAAAATGAAAGTAGAATAATTTTTTCTGGGAATATTTAAACTATATATACCTGTATAAGACTTGTAAATCTTTGTTTATCTTCAGGGGGACTACCTCGTCCTCCAGGATATTCCCAATCTATATCTAATCCATCAAAACCAGTTCGTCTTATAAATTTGATACTGCTTTTTATAAATTCTTGTCTCCCGCTAGCCGTGGCTACCATAGCTGTGAAAGGTTGTGAAGCCAAATTCCAACCACCTACTGCTAATAGAGTCTTCAAGGATGGCTTGATTTTCTTTACGGCCTGGACCCTCTCGAACCTGTTAAAAAGACGCATTAAGACAAAAGGCCTTTAATGAAACAAAAGGTCGTTGGACCAAATGATACCACTTCTCACAAAAAGCTTTACAAATTTCTGTTGTACATTTGTTTTACATTTGTGTTTATGGAATAAAGTTAATTCAGTACTTACATTCCTTTATTCCATTCAGTAGATTCGTCATTCCATTCAAAAGCTTTAATCTGATTTTGTTTTAACACAGCAAATGCGTATATAATATGAGTACATAGGTCAGGGTCTATATTTTCAGGATAATATTTTCCTATACTTTTTCTATATTGAGACCAGTTGGTGTAATAACATACTTTTCTGTAACCTGTTACAAAATTAACAACAAAATCTCAGAAAAGGAATAATAGGCATATCATCTACAATATCAGCGACAAAAAACCATCGATGTGCCAAATTGTTACCAATATGTATCAGTGTACTCACCGAGAGCGTTTTCTATTAAGAAACAAAGTCCATATACCACCGCTAAAATAATCACCTGAAGCTTCATCTGAAAAAACGTTATAAGATACATTTTTCATTGGTTTACAATTATTTTTAAAGTATATAATATATAAAGTTTGATTATATCATGAACTTACCTTTGGATAATTATGGATGTTGTAAAAATGAATGTTAAATTCTGAAAAAATATTGTCCTGCCAATGTGTTCTGTTTCTAAAGCTTAAATAAACTGTATTTAAATGTTCAATTTATAGTCAACAGATCAAAATATAAAGGGGTGCATTCCCGGTTGTTTATTTCCGAAGTTCATGTTATTCAAACAGGATATAGTTGGTTTTTTTAAATATACCTAATATATTATCTATATTGAATGTCATTTAAATTGGGTATCAAATTATGTGGTTGGGTCATACTATTTGACAAATGAAGTGTCTGTAAACTTTTTTTGTTTGCTCGATGAAAATCGTGACAGGCAAATACCCGAACTTTAAAACACCCCTTAATACTAATGTTCTTTATCATTATGCGCTAGTGCACTACTGATAATATTCATATGACACGACCTTAAAGGAGCTAAATCGCTAATATTTTGGACCAAGAAATTTACTCAAATTGGTCACAACGCATATAATGATGTATTATGAATGTATATAAACTGATTTACATTCAATTTTTTCTGTAATTTCTTATCACTTACATGTATGTTTGGCGAAATACGCCAGAAGTCTCAATCGAATGGCAATCTCTAGCGTCTGGTTATTCCAGTCTACATCGATAGTATGTATTGTACATGCTCTCCAGATAAGAATCTACGTTTGACATAACTTACGGAGTATGTCTAGCCTCCGTCTTCGAGTTCCTTGTCCTAAATGGCGCTGGAAGGTATTAAGGTACACTATTCGTGTACCAATGGTAATTGTTTATTTTGTCTTAAATATTGGATATCAGAAGCTCATCTTTTCCCAGCAAGATCAAAATATCGATATTGACTTAAATTGACAAATAATTCGTGTTTCCGGTGTCGAATGCTTTGGATGATACTGAGTTAAAGACTTAGCTACTTTAAACACATATTCTTTTCCAACCCAAACTATGTAAATGTCAACGCATAAAAGCTAAATTATGTTTTGTCATGGTTTCTTTGCTCTCCACCCCAATGCACACTTCCTGGCCAGAAGGTGTTTTGTAAAGATTCCAGAGCAATGTCTAACATGGATACATATATTGAGGAAAATAATAATAATAAGGGTTCTTATAAAGAACTAGACGCCAAGCAGTATTGTTTGATCAAAGCACTAACAAATTTTCAGGACAACAGTTATCAATATGAACACTGAAACAAGTAGGTTTTGAGTTTTTCTTTGAAGATGCTTAGAGATTGAGCAATCCGTAAATGTGGTGGCAGGGGTTCCATGTACATGCATGTGCTGCATCATTGGCAAATGATCTGTAGCCAAAGGTTTTCAGGCTATACTATGGAACAGGGGGATCTAAGTGGAGAGTATTTATGAATTATATTACATAGACAGCCTGGTTCAGTGTCGTGTATACACTGCTAAGTTGGGGTTAGAACTTTAAGGTTTATTCTTTGTCGAACAGGGAGCCATTGCAGAGATTTTAAAAGTGAAGCAACATGACAATCATTTTTGAAGCTGGTGACGATTCGTGCAGTTGTGTTTTAAAGCTTTTAGAGGCGATGCTTGTTTTTAGCAGATATACCAGCCAAGAGTCTGGTTATGGTAGCGGCAGCGGACTGTGGCAACGGTTGACGGATATTATACCAATATTTTGCAAGTGAAAATAACACTTCCTCACTATTTCTGAGACCTGCCTGTCCATGTTTAGAGAGACATCCAGATAAACTCGAACATTCTTAATATGGTGCAAATGATATAAATTCTAGACCCTCACGCTCTACTTTCTCTCGAAGTCTTATAAAGGACCGATGATCATCGATTCTGTTTTGTTATCATATAGTTTTAGCATGTTGTTGCTCATCCTTGTTTTCACAGAAGCAAGGCATTGCTCCACATAGTGATATAGAGTGCCTGAATACTCCATTTGGAGAGGATGTTTCGAAATACATTTTTCTGCTTATATATTATAAGTGATCACAGTTTGGGAAGCGTTTAAAGTACAGACATGACTAAGGTTACTTTGCTAGATTTGAATACCACTATTCAAATTGATGGTTTCTGAGAATAAAATTAATGAGCTTTAAACTTTCGTAATTCACATACCTTATTGTTTAAATTTAAAAATCCTTTCATTGAAAGAACTGAGAACTTGATCTCGACACTATGAATGATATTCACTTGTGATATACACGAAGTTCCTATTTCCCCAATAGATACTCATTATTCCAAACATGTGGCATTTGTCATTATGTCATGTCACTTACATTACGCTATGTCAAAAGGTCTTGTATGTTTTTTAATAGGTGAAGTCAAATAGACAGATATTATGACAGGCAATTTGTGAGGTTAGACTGTTAATGATATCGTAGCTTATACGCTAAATATAAAAAAACGACAATTTTGACGTGATAATTTGGATTGTATATTATTTATGATAAAGACACACATCTTAAGATCGGATGATTTGTTATATTAGGTGAAATAGAAGGTTCCTAATACAATTAAATGTCTATTTTAGATTTTATAGTCGGGGTTACTGATGGGGATAATGGTGTATAGTACAATGTAGTTTCTATATGTCTAGAAACTACTATACAAATTATCTTCTGAACCTCAATATCCATTATGTAAAACATCGATGAGAACATTACGGATTTTTCTTCTAATTTTTATAATTTGGT
Source organism: Patella pellucida (assembly GCA_917208275.1). Taxonomy (NCBI): domain Eukaryota; kingdom Metazoa; phylum Mollusca; class Gastropoda; family Patellidae; genus Patella; species Patella pellucida. The sequence goes on from OU795036.1 coordinate 71,300,480, forward strand.
TAATTTCCTTAAACAACAACTAACCTGTATATGATTTTCTTAAGGGGGTATATATAGAACTGAATTTTAAAAAGTATACATATTTTACATATTTTAAATATTGACTTTTCGTAACCATTTCCTGTATTTATTGTAATGCACTTAATTCGTATACAGTAATCTGAATTCTTACCTTTCTAGACGTATGTCAAGTGATACAATCAGTCTTCCTCTTTATAACTGATATTATTTCATATAAAGATAACAAATAATCATTACACCTTTGTATCGATAATGAGTTAGATAATATGATTTTGTTAACATTAAAATGTTCAATGTTTAACGTAATGGTGACATTCCCACCAAATTATGTGGTGTGGGGTGGAGTGGGGGTGCGGAGGTAATTGACAAGTTAGTACCGAAACACCATTATGAATTGATTTCGTTAACATTTTAAGAAATGTTCAACAAAAGGGTGAAATTATCACCCAACTATGTGGTATATGTGTTCTTTTGTTTCGTTGCGGAATTTGTGTATGGTGGTAGTGGTAGTGGTGATGGTATGGGGGGGGGGGGCAGTCAACCAACTAATGTCGACATAAAATGTATGATATAAAGATACCAAATTCATCAATTTAAACTGATTAATCCCTAGTTTCGAAGCACCATAAACCACGACCAAAGCCCATTAGATATGTCGTGTAATTTCAGCAGGATTCTTTCTTATAGTCAATCGAATACAAGGGGTATGTGGGTATAACTACTTCTTTACTATTTAATCACGACGTTTCGTAACACATACAGGTCATGTTTTAAAGTTAATGATAAATATCCATCTATTCATCCTATTTATATATATTTTGACTTACACCAAATTAATTAATAATTAGAAGAAACCAGTTTTCATTTTACAGATTTACAGATTCAACCTTATTTTATAACGTAGTAACTTTTAAAATGTTTTGGAATATTTTAGTCATAACGAACCAGTACACATACTTATTGACACACTGATTAATGTCAGAAATATGTAGATGGAGTTTTGTAAAGACCGTTGTTGAAATTGTCATAAAACAGTAATACAAAATAAGCTAAATTACAACGTGTTTTAGTCAGTGTCTCCGTGGTGTCAGTAAAAATAATATGTCACCAACTGTTCCTTTCACATTTAACCACCTTATCTTATCATTATCTAAATATTGTATAGGTGTTTTATATTATATATTTAAAAAAAATACTATATGAAGTAGTCCTATTTACTTTATCTACTTTAATATATATCTATATATATTTACAGGTTAATTACTATCACTGCAAGTACATTCAATTAATATTATTTAAATTAACAAAAAGGCACCTATCAGATAATTTCTGGCTTATCAATGGTACAGATTATCATGGAATGTTAAATTTCTTCCACTATAAAAAAAACCCAGGAAACCATTTTAAAATAATTCGAAGTAATATGAAGAAAGTAAAGATTTTATAATATACATATCAATGTTTTTATAGTCATATTATTTTTTCAGATATAAAATGAATATTCTCTGGGGTTTGCTGCCAATATTTGTTTTCTGTCAGGTATGTTCAGGTAAGAACTTTTCATTATAATGTAATCCATCGATCAATATCAGCAATTAAGACTGGCGGGTTATTTAATAGTTTCAACTAGCGTAGTTTCTAATCCCCGGTTGTACGTGACAAGGAGTAAAGGTCGCCTGTCCAACCTCGTGGACTTTCTCCGGGTCCGCAGGTTTCCTCCCACTGCTAAAGACGTCGACCCTACGCGCAAGCGAATTTTTGAATTAGAATTAAACCATAATTATTATGTTACTTCCGAAATGACCTAGTTTGTTTCGAGTGGACGAAAAACCCCATTTATCTCTCTCTCTCTCTCTCTCTCTCTCTCTCTCTCTCTCTTATATCTAATAGTAACTCCCGAACTACGTTTGCTCCTTAAAGGTTGATAATATTAACAAACCCCCAAACAACAAACTGGTACCAAATTTAAAAGCAGTAAGAAATGTATCGATTTGGCAATTGCTACTGATGGGAGGAGATCACACATTAAATAAATTAACGGACGTTACACAACATACATGGTGTATGATAAGTTCTCTCGTAGGCATGATGAGTTTTTTTGTTTTTTTTAAATCACTATAGTAGAAGTCTATGCTTATTATCGTGATTATATTGTATTTTCAAACATATCCAAAGCTTATATATTTATTGTTACAAATGACCGTAATGGCATCACATCTGCTTATTTAAAACAAAACCAATATTATTATGATTTAGGTGAATATAAAAGAGTTTGTTATGTAGAATCGTGGGCTCGTTATAGACCATCTAAAGACAGATTCACACCAGAAAATATAGATGTACACCTTTGTACTCACATTTTGTTTGCGTTTGCTACTTTGGATGACACCGGTGTTCGTGTAAAAGCTGATGATGACGGTGACGATCCTTCAATGTAAGTCAATTTTAATTCTTATACAGCAACATTTTAATCTGGCACCAGCGAAAACCAAAATCTGGAGCAAAATGAAGCCATTATCATTAATTGAGTCCAATAGTCCGCAATTTGAAGAAACCATTGCACTGGCATTATTTTTTCAACCAAAAATAACTTTTGTTGGACGTCTCTTTTAAATGTAACTATTACTGGCTAAATGAGAAATATTTGAGTCAAGCAATTCAAGTTCTGTTTTAAGGGTCTTTCAATCAGAGAATTTAGTTTTTTTTCATATGAAATATGTCTGATTTAGCCTCATTCGATCTCATATTATTAGAGTAGTTCGTGGTGCATAGATTGATGCCTTATTGATTCATATTAATATATCCCCGACATAGCACAGGCACATAATAGCACCCCTTGTTTGTATTCAACTTGTGAATTGCAAAATTTGTAACTCACCATGTTGTCTATGAAACATGGTGGCTAAGTGGGTAGGGCATTTACTCTCTAACCAGAAAGCCCCGCGGGATTTTCCAGGCTGGTTAGGGGTGCAGGGCACAGGTGTCTAGACAAGGAAAGATATTCGGATGCATCGAACAACTAATGCCCATCCGTGTACTGGTTAGCAAGCTCGTAAAAGATTTTGGGGGTCACGTTGGCTAAGTGGGTAACACGCTGGCTCGCTAACCCGAAGGTCGGGTGTTCAATCCCTGTATTGGCCGGAAAGTTCATCCAGATTTTCCGGTGTAACTTTCCCTTGGCAGTGATGCTGTCTAGTAGTTCGGATGGGACGAAAAAACCGAGGCTCCGTGTACACATTGGCGTGTACGTCAAAGATCCAATGGCAGTTGAAATTTGATATAAAGAGTAAGCCCTGGCACTATTTTTAAAATAAAAATAATTAAACCATATGTCAGGCCCGAAATGACCCAGTTGTGTTGAGTGGACGTTAAACCCCATTTCTCTCTCTCTCTTTACTGTGTTGCGTATGCTCGTCTTTATTAGCCCAGTTTAGGAAAAGAACAGTAGGATGCTAAACCCCATTTTGTTTCTCGTCAAAGAATCCTTGGCAGTGGGAGTTCGGCGAAGGGTTGATGGCAAAGTCAGTGTACGTGCAACGTGCTTCGAATTCCCGTCTTAATGTTGGCCCGGTTGGTTGTAAGTATTGCAGTGATTTATTTCAGGTATAAAAGATTCACAGACCTGAAAAAACGAAATCCGCAGCTAAAAACAATTCTATCAGTGGGTGGATGGTCTATGGGCTCAGATCTGTTCCACAAAGCTGTCGAGACTGATTCGTCTAGAAGTACAGGAGCCCAGAACATAGTCAAGTTTCTACGTAGTCATAATTTTGATGGTATTGACATCGATTGGGAGTTTCCTGGTGATCGTGGTAGCCCCGCTACTGATAAGCATAAATATACTTTATATCTAAAGGTAGGCGCAATTATGTTTCTAAAAATATATAAATCAAACAATTAATTACTAATTGTTGTAAGTTTCATTTTACATTCAAAAGAACTATTGCTTTGATACTAATTTGTTTGTAACATTCTTTCTGCAGGCAATTCGAAATGCTGTTGACAAAGAATCAAAATCATCAGGTAAACCGGCATTACTATTATCAGCTGCTCTCAATGCCATGCCATCAATGTTTGATAATTCTTATGAAGTGCCAGAAATAGCCAGGTTGTATGATTTAATAAATTCCATGAACCCCACTTACCTTTTGATTTTTAAAGACAGTGAATATTGTACATAACCATTCTCGTAGGGGTATTAGGGTGTATCCTATGGCCCCGAGGTGTATTTGTTGATTTTTTCTTTGTAGGCGAAATTTGTCTCAAACCGAAACAGAATTGCTCGTTTCAACTAGTGATTCTTGGGAACACGATACACGAGAGTTTTATTTTTTTTTTAAATTTTGTGGTTGTGGTGTGGTATCTATAAAAGGGGTTCTTATATTAATATCAGACTGGTGGCACGTTAACTGTCTAGTATATTAAATTTCATTCTGATTTCAGATATTTTGATTTTATAAATCTGATGTTTTATGATATGCATGGTACTTGGGACCATGTGGTTGGACACCATGCGCCCCTCTACCCTTCTAAAAACGGGGATACCATCAATGTGGTAAATTATAAAAACTATTTGTAAATTTGCTACTTTGTAAAGTATATGAAATAGATACTAAACGACAACACGGGTCCAACTATCTCCCCTGTTTGAGTGTTTTATTAGTTTCTTTTTTAAATCTCTTCAAGTTAGTTTCTTAAGAAACAGAATTAAGGCAACTAAATTAGAAGCTGTATCGGTTGAACCAGGCACGGTCTGCATACAGATCTGGATAAATTTATTCCCTACTCTTATTGGTTATTTCAGGATTATATTGTCAATGAGTGGATTAAAAAGGGTGTTCAAAAGTCAAAATTAATCATTGGTGTTCCATTTTATGGAAGAACGTTTACTCTAGCTGATGCTTCGAAATCAAATGTCGGAGACAAGATAACTGGTCCTGGGGGTAAAGGTCCGCTACTTGGTGATGCTGGTACACTGAGTTATCAAGAGGTATACTTTTTATACTACCAATAAACAGTTACATAACCACTTATGGAATTTCCATTCGCATAAAAACAGGCAAATTTATAAATAAGTGAAAGGTCATCATCTGATTACAGATATGTTTGTTGATAAATAGTGGAATACCTGTTAGAAGATTAGTTCATCAGAGAGTACCGTATATAGTTGATGGAACCAGATGGACAGGTTTTGATGACACACAAAGTCTTACAGAAAAGGTAAGATGCGGCAATTTAATAGATATAAAAAGTTTCCAATACTAAATTTCTTAAATTTGTTTGCATTTGATTTTACAGTATCAGTCTTATTATTCCATCGCATATAGAATGGTTTAAAATCTTTTTGTTTTATTATTATTTCTTTCAAAAAGATGGGATACATTGTAAAGAATGGTTTTGGTGGTGCAATGGTTTGGTCTATAGATCAAGATGATTTTAACGGTATCTGTGGCGGTGAAACATATCCATTACTTAAAGCAATGAACAGAGCATTGGGTATAAGAATAGTCGGTTGAAATGATTATAGTATATTGAAATAAGAATAAAGCAGATGTGTGGTGCATTAAGATATTACTTTCTTTGTTATGAATAAACGGCCATTAGCATACACGTAACCCTCTGGTGTTTGGTGTAAACCATGACTTGTTTAACAACAAATTTAGCAAATACAGTCCCCCCCCCCCCACATGTTCCAGGCCCCAGGGCCCCCACAATGGTTAATCCGGCGTTGAGTCGTGGCAGTCCTCCAGAAGATGATTATAAATTTTCCCAATATGTAATTATAGGTATAATTTAATAGTTACACATGTATATAGAAATTTACGGTGGCTGATACGGGACATGAAAAATAATATCATTCTTTTTTTTTTAAAATTCACCCAGGGTCAATTTTAATTTCCACCCAAGTCAATTTTAATTTTATTTAGATTATTTAGCGCGTGATGTTATCTCAATTAGCTTCGTTAATTTTCAGCCAAGACATTTGTAATGTAATGATTGGAAATTTTGCCCAGACAGCGGCACTCCCGCCCATTTTTCTTCGAAATCCCATTGCTGGTGGTGGGGGGTGGGGGGGTGCTTTGGGCTTTCGGGTTGGAAAATAAACGTGTAGCGGTCGACACAATCTTAGTCGGGATCTGACAGTCAAGCTCATTGAAATAAAATAAAATGGTGGTTTAAAGTCTTACTCCGACTAGGCTAAAGGTGCAGTATGCCAGAAGGCAGGGCACCTCAACTGCCCAGAGTTACTTTACATGTTCGCCAATCAAATTCAGCGCAGGTGAAATGGAATGGGTTTAACGTCCTTCTGTTCTGCTCCGAACTAGTCCGAACTGGGCTAAAGAAGACGGGCATACACCATGCAGTATGCCATGAGGGAAATTTTGTTCGGGCAGCGGCACTACGGGCTACTCTTATATCGAATTTCAAGGGACCTTTTACGTGCACGCCAGTGCGTACACGGGATCATGGTGTTTCGTCCCACCCGCACGACTAAGGGGGGGGGGGGGTTCAAAATGAGAGCACGTCGCTGAGGTGAGTGGTGGAAAAAATCTTTTGCGAGCGGGGCGAGCCAAAAAAAATTTGGGAGCGGGGCGTGGTCTTTTATTTATGAAAATTCAATCCTTATTGGTGTATTTTTAGAGCATTTGCTGTCTTATTTGCTTCATTGCAAATCAATTTCTATTTATATATTCAAATTTATATAGGCCTATTGTTAAAACGGTGTTTGTGTTTTATTTGAGTACAACGAATTATGACAACATGTAGATATTGATCATTAAAACACGCTGTTTTGTTTGACTTGTGGTTCACAAATTATATTATTATTACGGTGGAATGAAAATCAGGTCAAACAGAAGTTGAGAAAGCTCTCATCGTCCTCCTAGCCCTACTACCGGGCCGTAGCAAATCCATGATGTACACAGGCAAGAAATAAAATAAGAAACATTGACATTGTGGATAGGCTAGGATTAACAGTAGATTTAAACAGTACAGTACCTTCAAAGTTGATCGTAAAACCGAACGTACGACACCATTAACGACATCTAAACCTTTAACATTGGAGTGCCGTAAATTTGGATGACAGGGTCTACTACGGCACACAAAAATAAATAATGCCGTGGCAGAAATGCTTTTGTGTAGTCTTTTATCATGGCTTTGTCGTTTGCCGTGGTAAATTTCGAGCGCTGAGTTTGTGTGCAGAGAAGGACGAAGTCGAGGGGGTTTAAATACGACTGGGCGTCTTTTTTCGATTTTTTCTTTGTGCTTGGCGGCAGAAAATTGTGCCGCCTGGCTTGGCTGCATCCCTGTTCCCTGCATCTGTTGCAGTTCCAAGAGTTATTTGGCTGATATTTTCGGACACATTTGGGTCTGAGAAATGGCACTTTCAGAAGTAAAAAAAGGCACTTTCAGAAGTAAAAAAAGGCCCTTTCAGAAGTAAAAAAGGTCACTGCCGAAAATTAGGGGGGGGGGTGCGCCCCTTGCGCCCCCCCCCCTTAAATCCGCCTCTGTTCCTAATATATTTATATGGCAAATCTCGCCCCAGATACACGAATCGAGATTTTGGGGCGTTATATCCACCCGACATAAACTAAGTCATTTTAGGACTATAACATTTCAGTAGTCAGTTTGTGCATAGAGGTCTTTAGTAGTGGAAGAAAACTGGAGTATTGGACGAACAACCCCCCTATGATACAATGCACACACGTTAACTATTCGGCCACCCAACCCCTTTTCAATTCTGAAAATTTTATAAAAGTCAAGATTTCTTGCCCTTTATTTAGAGATTTTGTGATAATTTCAGTCCATAAAGTATAAATCAAATACATTTGTTGCATGGATACGTTGACAGGCCTGTTTGTGTTCACATAAAAAGTCATCGGGTTATAATATTCAATGGCAATGGCTATTCTGGCGGGCGAAAATTAGCGTTTTGGAAACGAGGCTAATTTAGATGACATCACGCGCTGGGGGGAAATTGAAAAAATCGAAATTATATTAAAAATGGCTTGGGTGAAATTAAAATTGACAAAAATAAATATTGTATTGTAAGTGAAAATTAAAAATACAAATTGAATTAAAAATTATAAAAAAACCAAATTATATTAAAATCGACTTGGATGGAACATATAAAAAAACAAACAAATTATATTCAAATTGACTTGGGTGAAATTTATAAAAAAAATGACTATATTATAATTGACTTGAAAATTATAAAAAAATGACTATATTATAATTGACTTGAAAATTGTAAAAAACAGATTATATTAAATTGACTTGGGTGAATATTATAATTGACTTGAAAATTATAAAAAATGACTATATTATAATTGACTTGAAAATTGTAAAAAACAGATTATATTAAATTGACTTGGGTAAATATTTAAAAAAAAATTATATTATTTTTCATGTCCCTCATCAGGGAGGTTGGATGGCCGAATGGTTAGCACGTGCGTGCTGTATCTTAAAGCCTGTCATTGAGTCAACTAGCGTGGTTTCGAATCCCCGGTTGTACGTGACAAGGAGTAGGGTCGCCTGTCAAACCTCGTGGGTTTTCTCTGGGTCCTCCGTTTTCCTCCCGTTGCTAAAGAACCCTACGCGCAAGCAAATAATTGAAATAAAATTTACCATTTGTTAGTCCCGAAATGACCTAGTTTGTGTCGAGTGGACGTTAAACCCCATTTCACTCTGAGATTATGGTAAAGCATGGTTATGGTGGTGCTATGATTTGGGCCATAGATATGGATGACTCTAATGGTGTGGCGGGAAACGTTTCCTTTACTGGAGGCTATGCACATGTCTTTATTAGGGGGAATTATAGATTAATCGAAGTAAACGGAGTTATCTAATAATGAAATAAAGAAATTAGTATAAATAAATAGTTATATATGTACGTAAGGGAGAAACATTTCCCTAACAGTATGAAAGATACTAACATTTATTTACATGTTGGTGATTGTTTTTTCTCTGACCTACATTAGGTCATTGGGTACAATTATACATCCTATAATAGGCTTATCTCTAATCTGTTCTTATATTTCACCATCCGTGCAATATCGTTCATAAAATATACGTACTTCAAATGACCATATTCGATTTTACTAATACCCTAAATATATGTATTTTTATGAATACAATGTACACTGAACCGTTGATATATTTATTTTTCGGGTGTGGAAGGGTGTGTATGAGCATAGCTAACAAATCACTCTAATAGTAAGATAAACCTTCATACCATGATCGAATTTGTTTCGTATAGAGTGATGTTAACGTACATCAGGCGATCAATTATTGGTGCCATAACCACTGCCAAGTCAAAATAGTAAAACAGGAATACTTTTATTTACATATATACATAGATTGTTGTGACATACCATTTAAGTCCTCTACCTAGAACATTATTTGCATTCTTGTAATATACATTTGCGTTTTTCAGTGTTTTTAACGAATATTGAGCTATTAACAACACTATCTACAACCATCATGCCATCCAGAACTATATTCGGTGATAGGAAAACACCGTGTGAAATCTAATCCTGGGTTTCGTGCATATCACCGGAAGTCGCTTTTTGCAGTTGATCCATAAAAATAGTCGTTAATATCAAAGGTTTTCGAATTGTTTTTATTGTGCGAAGATAATGACCACAGAGCGACACTAGTAGCGTGGTGAGATGGAATTCCCGACAAGATTCCTATGTAATGTAGATAACATAGGAAATCGACCAGATCCACACGAATTGAAAAAATCGTCTGATGGCATATTCCAGAACATCGCCCCACCAATACCACTGATCTTTATAAACTTCAACTGAAATGAAATGTTTCAATAAAAGAATTTGTCATATTATAATGCCTAATGGTTCGGAAAGTAAGGCTAAGGAATGGCCAAATAGGTACTCATGGGTCCGGCAAACTATAAACCAAGTGAATATCACTTCGGTATAAGCGATGTTATATAAAGCTATGTCACACTCTCGCAAAAGGAAAAATCCACCTTCGAGCGTGTTTGGGTTGTTGCAAAGAATTAGTGTCCAAATTGTTTCAGTGGCATTCAGTATTTTAACTGGAAGATCGAAACGTCGCTCAGTAATAAGCAGTAATAGACCAGGAGCCCGGGGGGTTCAACCTAGCTGAAAAGCTAACCAATTTCTATTTGCGTCACTAGGTTCTCTAGGGGTCACTGTCACAGGATATGAACGTCTGCCGCGCCCGTTGTGGTGGGTGTGGTCATGAGGGGCAAATAAATAGACCCCAAAAATAGGCTAGACTAGCTCATTTACTAACCACGTGAAACTTGTTGCAAAATGTTCGGCATACCAACGTGTATCAAGAATTACCGATGCCAGACATTTTCAGTGGTGGGGTACCCCCGCCAGACGTCACTAATGCCCTCCCCAAAACTAAGCTAGACTAGCTCATTTACTAACCGCATGAAATTTGTTGCAAAATGTTCAGCATATCCACATGTATCAAGTATCACCGATGCCAGACATTTTCAGTGGTGGGGTACCCCCGCCAGACGTCCCTAAATGCCCTACCCTAAAAGCTAAGCTAGACTAGCTCATTTACTAACCGCATAAAACTTGTTGCAAAATGTTCAGCATATCCACATGTATCAAGAATCACCGATGCAAGACATTTTCAGGGGTGGGGTACCCCCGCCAGACGTCCCTAAATGCCCTACCCTAAAACCTAAGCTAGACTAGCTCATTTACTAACCGCATAAAATTTGTTGCAAACTGTTCAGCATATCCACATGTATAAAGAATCATCGATGCCAGACATTTTCAGTGGTGGGGTACCCCCGCCAGACGTCCCCAAATGACCACACCCCAAAAGCTAAGCCAGACTATAGCTCATTTACTAACCGCATAAAACTTGTTGCAAAATGTTCAGCATACCAACATGTATCAAGAATTACCGATGCCAGACATTTTCAGTGGTGGGGTACCCCGCCAGACGTCCCCAAATGACCACACCCCAAAAGCTAAGCCAGGCTAGGTCATTTACTAACCGCATAAAACTTATTGCAAAATGTTCAGCATATTCCTATGTATCACAAATGACCACCTTCAGACATTTTCAGTGGTGGGGAACCCCCGCCAGATGTCCGCAATCGTCCTACCCTCAAAAGCTGAGTAAAGGGCAACTAGCTTATTTACTAAACGCATGATAAACACATTATATTAAATTGTTATGAAATTGGTTTATCTTTAAGTTTATTTGTTTTTCTTGTTCTCTTGTTATTCGATTTGAATTTGAATTAAAAATACCATAGAACCTGGTCCAAACTCTTCTAGCTTGCGCATGCTAAATATGGAGCAGTGTAATATATATATATTATGTATATTTCTTATACAATACACCATGAAACCATGGAACAGATAATAATTGGGTTACAATTTATTGTCTTTGAGAAATTGATGAAAGGATTCTCTTCAACAAAGAATTATTATCTGTTTGTCACATTCCTAAACCTGAAAGCAGACTGATTACTAAATAGTCTCAGCTACTGTATATGTAGAATAAAAGTAAGTATATCTATATTATTGCAATTTAATACCACAATATGTGTCATATTAGGCATGGGGTATTATTATTATGTTTAGTATTTTTAGTATCAAAATAACGGATTTCTTATTTTTTGTTTGTGCTCTATCAGCATTGAAAATATGTATCTGAGGCTTCTGTTAATAGATTGAACAAATCTCGAGATACATTAACAATGATGATTATGTTAATGATCTTATTAAATTGTGCATTAATTGATTAATTTTTTTTATTAAATATCATAAAACCCCTAGTCTACCTGCCAGGGTATCTAGACCCATGTGTAGGCAATACCCAACAATTCACTGTAGTGAGCGTTTAGACCTATCTAGATCTTCCTGTGGTATCAGGACATTTGCAACCCTGGCAATAACCACCCTGGGGTGCTATAAATACGATCGATAGCATAAGTCTCGGTGACAAAAATTTAATGTCCTAGAGTCTTCCTGCAGGTAATAAATATACCGTGCTGAGAAACTAATACGTATCATGGATAGGCCTATTTTGTGTGAACTTTTTCAAAATGAAATTGTAATTAATATGTTAATGGTATATATGTTCCTAGCCACAATTACACGGTATGTCTGACAAATTTATGTCTTCCGTTGACATGCAACCTGTATGCTCATTGCCCCATGCTCCAGTGTGTTCAACGGATAGGCCTCTGTCGCTTTAGACGCGATCCGTCCTGTCGCATTGATCAAATGAGCACACAGGTTGCATGTCAACGGAAGACATGAATTTGTCAGACATATCGTGAAATTGTGGCAAGAAACATATATACAATTAAAATATTAATTACAATTTCATTTTGAAAATGTTCACACGAAATAAGGCCCACCCATGCTACGTACCTGATTCTCAGCACGGTATATTACCTACAGGAAGATCTAGATTCTCAGTACGTTAAGTGAATTGAGGAATAGTTCTACAGGAAGACTCTAGGACATTTGCCACCTGGACTTATGCTATCGCAAACTGATCCCGCAGTGAATATTGGCTTGGCCGCTAGTATCACTGATAAAGATGACATCTATGCGTCTTAATTCTGCAAAATATTAACTTTTTTCCTCCCGACAAAGTAAATTCTAAAACTTTTTTTGAAGTATAAAAAAATGAATAAAGACGTTTGAAGTAACTGTAGTTAAAAAATATTTCCTATTTAGTGTAAATGGGTATTAAAATGAGTAAAAGGCATCATTTTGCCCGAAGCAGTTAAGTGTTATGTAAACAACGCACGAGCCGTTGAGCCAATGACTGACGCCACGTGAAGTCAATGCAAGTGTTGAAGACAATCATCTGTGACAGAGATAATCCGTAAGTAATTCTCTGTAACACAGATTGATGCTATACCACCCCAGGACATTTTCCACCCGGGCTTTTGCCAACATAGGACATGGTAAAAATCCGATGGCAGGAGTCCGGGTGGTTATTGTCAGGGTTGCAAATGTCCTGATACCACAGGAAGATCTAGATAGGTCTAAACGCTCACTACAGTGAATTGTTGGGTATTGCCTACACATAGGTCTAGATACCCTGGAAGGTAGACTAAGGGTTTTATGGTATTAAATAAAATAATTAATCAATTAATGCACAATTTAATAAGATCATTAACATACTCATCATTGTTAATGTATCTCGAGATTTGTTAACAGAAGCCTCAGATACATATTTTTAATGCTGATAAAGCAGAAACAAAAAATAAGGAATCCGTTATTTTGATAATACAATACTAAACATAGACAGTAATAACCCCTAATAAGTGATATCGGTCATTTCAACCTTAAAAAACATAATCAATACAACAAATATAGTTATTTTCTCCCTATAAATTATGCCTAATATAACATTATGCCTAAATTTATGCCTTGTTGAAGAGAATCCTTTCATCAACTTCTCAAAGACAATAAATTGTAACCCAATTATTATCTGTTCCATGGTGTATTATATAAGTATCATATATTTTATATATATATATTACACTGCTCAATATTTAGAATAAAAGGTATTTGAACAAGGGTCTATGATATTTTACTAATTCAAATACCAATCGACGATGAACTGGGGTTTAACGTCCTACGCTTCTGCACCTAACCTGGGCTAATTGAATACGGGCCAAATCGAATAAGAGAACAAGAAAAACTAATTAAACATAATAATAAACCAATTTAATAACAATTTAATATGACCAAAAAAAGAGTTCAATTATCATGCGTTTAGTAAAAGAACTAGTCGCCCTTTACTCAGCTTTTGGGGGTAGGGCAATTGTGGACGTCTGGTGGGGGTTCCCCATCACTGAAAATGTCTGACGGTGATCACGTGTGATACATGGGAATATGCTGAACATTTTGCAATAAGTTTTATGCGGTTAGTAAATGAGCTACCCTGACTTAGCTTTTGGGGTGTGGTCATTTGGGGACGTCTGGCGGGGTACCCCACCACTGAAAATGTCTGGCATCGGTAATTCTTGATACATGTTGGTATGCTGAATATTTTGCAACAAGTTTTATGCGGTTAGTAAATGAGCTAGTCTAGCTTAGCTTTTGGGTTGTGGTCATTTGGGGACGTCTGGCGGGGGTACCCCACCACTGAAAATGTCTGGCATCGGTGATTCTTGCTACATGTGGATATGCTGAACATTTTGCAACAAATTTCATGCGGTTAGTAAATGAGCTAGTCTAGCTTAGTTTTGGGTAGGGTATTTAGGGACGTCTGGCGGGGGTACCCCACCACTGAAAATGTCTGGCATCGGTGATTCTTGATACATGTGGATATGCTGAACATTTTGCAACAAATTTTATGCGGTTAGTAAATGAGCTAGTCAAGCTTAGGTTTTAGGGTAGGGCATTTAGGGACGTCTGGCGGGGGTACCCCACCACTGAAAATGTCTGGCACCAGTGATTCTTGATACATGTGGATATGCTGAACCTTTTGCAACAAATTTCATGTGGTTAGTAAATGAGCTAGTCTAGCTTAGTTTTGGGGAGGGCATTAGGGACGTCTGGCGGGGGTACCCCACCACTGAAAATGACTGGCATTGTTAATTCTTGATACACGTTGGTATGCCGAACATTTTGCAACAGGTTTCACGTGGTTAGTAAATGAGCTAGTCTAGCCTATTTTTGGGGTCTTTTTATTTGCCCCTCATGACCACACCCACCACAACGGGCGCGGCAGACGTTCATATCCTGTGACAGCAACCCCTAAGGAACCTAGTGACACATATAGAAATTGGTTAGCTTTTCAGCTAGGCTGAACCCCCCGGGCTCCTGCTCTATAATTGTATTCAATTGAATTGTGACCTGTTTAATACTGTCCAGTCAGGAAGGGTTACATATGAAATAATAAACTCACAAGATTTACATACCTTCTCTTTAATACTTCTTTCATTATCAAAACTAATCCACTGATTATTATACACCATAAACGGCACCTTCTGTATATCATCCCAAAATATATCAGCATCTCTGGCAATATCACAAACCTGTGAAAACATTTGTAGGGATAGAGACTTTTCATGACAAAGGTGATCAAATCGGTAAATTTTAAACGCATGATTGCTCGGAAATTAACTTCGAAAAAAACATGCGAAAAGACACCTAATTTTTACTGAATATAAAAGTGTGTAAGTGTTTTCGAAAGGTACGTTTACACGCCCTGGTTCACTACCAAACACTACTCTTAGCGATAGTTTCGAATATTAATGGGTTTAAAATTTTCAAAGAATACCTCATAATATGTAAGTCCACCCGCTTCATGTGATATTTTACCAGGTCTGCCAGGTCCAATAGATGGTCTACCAGGTAACGTATTGTTATCGATTTGTATAGTAAATGTTCTAGCATAGGGAGATATACCAACATTTATCTTATTAGGTGGTGTTCCATTGTCCATCCAATAATTTACAGATGCATTCTACAAGAACAGAAACAATATTAACATAGGTGACAAATTGTCTTATGAAGTCTTTTGAAATTTGCAAATAAAGTGTTGGTACTTACCATGTTGTTATAAGCAAAAGAACCTTGTTCATCCACTCGACCATATAATGGAGCAGAATGTCCCGTCCATCCATCCCAATGACCATGAAAATCATACGTCAACAGATTCAAGAAATCAACCTGTCTATAAGATATAATTTATCATTATTAGTGGTCCGTTAAACTAAAACTAGTTTAGAAATTGTTTTTCATAAAGCACAGAGTATATAAATTACTTACTGAGTAACAAAGCCCATTTCATAAGCATCATCTATAATATCTTTAGTAGCTGCAACAGTAGCTGATAATAATAATGGTAAAGAACTTGTCTGATATGATTCTAGCTGGAACGCTTCTCGGGTTTCCTAAAAATAAAATTGGGGGTTTAGTGTTCTGTTCCAACTTGGCTAATGAAGACGGTGTGTTTTGAATAAACAAAGTAACAGGAGCTTGATGATATTTCATAAGGATACATTATGAACAAATATAAAGGTTTGGTTTAATTTAGAGATCATAATTTTAAATTGTACAATATCAATTAATAGGCTTCGATGTACCTCTTTCATTTAGTTCAAAATAATTCTAGAATTGAATTGATCAGTACGGTTAAATTTTATAGCGGAGGTAGGTGTATTTACTAAATTTATTTTACCTTCAACAGATCAGAAAACTTCCGCTTATCACTGCTTTTACTTCCACGTTTAGTAGGATATTCCCACATGATATCTAATCCATCAAATCCCCAATCTCTCATAAATCTTATAGCGGATTCTATAAATACAGCTCTAGTTCCCTTCGTCTGAACTACCTGCGCAAATGCTGGACTTAAAGCATATCCACCAGCAGAAAGCATTGTTTTCAATGTAGGGTTTTGTTTCTTCAGGGCAAAAAACTGGGGGTACCTGGAGCAAAGGAAAGGGATTACTCACAGAAATGAGAGGAAAATTGATCACTTTGGTCCTCCGTATATAGGAACCCATCGCATTTGGAGAGGTAAATATGAATATGTTTAGTTCAAAATTTATAAGCAGACGTGTGTCGAGATGGGTATCCGCCCCTTCCCCTAAGGATCCGACCCACTCGAGAGCTCAGGGCATATTTTCATCTTATTTCATGGAAATAACGTCGAATAAACTAACGTGCGATACATTGCCGCCGCTTTGACCTCAATCAACTCAAATTCTATACATGTATACACCTAAATGAGCACAAATATAGTCTCAAAGCTTCCGATTTTATATAATTATAGGGTAATTCCCAAGGCCTGGCGCCAAACTTGACGTTGTGTCCACCCTGATCGTCCCCATGATAACATTCCTGGACACGCCTCTGCTGAGTCATTTAAGACTCGTCGTATGTGCGCTAACATTATCCTGAACTATTTCGCATACGAGTGAACAACTTTCTCGACTTTCCATTTGCCCGAGCTGTTACGCCATTGAATATAGACAGTACACTCTAATTCGAATTAATTGCATCATCCATCTTTGATTATCGAGTAAATACAGAAATAAAAAGTCATAAAGTCTTCATTGCTATCATAATGTATTAATTGTTTTGGCGGTCATACCCCAACAACTCAATATTGACATTTACGGTGATTGCTATATATATATAAGCTTTCTTTTAGCTTTTGAAATTGTTTGAATTCTAAATCTCCCCTATCTAAAAAGTGGAACGAACCGTGGAATTAACTTTATATATAACTAATAATATGTTGATTACGCTGATAACTTACATTCCAGTTGACCATTTTGAAGGTAAATCATTCCATTCTGTCGTCCGTATGGTAAAGTTAACATTAACACCAGCATGAGCGTATACCAGATGGGTGCATAGTTTCGCATTAATATCTCTTGGTTCGAAACTTCCTCGCCCCGTTCTGTATTGCGCCCAGTTTGTATAATAACAAACTACACGTCGGGGCTGAGGTCGGGGTTGCGCTTCAAATCCTAAAATTGTTGAATATATAAATATTATCATGACATAAAGGTATATTAAAATATCCCCGACGAATGACTTCACATGAAAGAGACTTTTATTTCATCAATGAGCACATCCCTAGCATAAAATTTTAAAAACAATATTAGCTCCTATTTCTAAAAAAATCAAAATAATATTTTCAATACTGGTACTTACTTTCTAATATAGATAATATCAACCATACACTATAAACTATCTGTAAATTAATAGATAATATCAACCATAGATTATAAACTAAATAATCAACCATATATATAATATAAACTATCTGTAAAATTAATAGATAATATCAACCATACACTATAAACAATCAGTAGAATTAACAGATAATATCAACCATACGTTATAAACTATCATTAAAATTAACAGATAATATCAACTTTACATTATAAACAATCTGTAAAATTAGTAGTTACAAACGTTAGTTAACATTTTTTTCTAATTTGGTTTATAAAATTTAATGACTGACCCTAGAAAGCAGTAATTTAAAAATAAGAAAATTATTGAAAACTTACAACATGTGTAATATCCATTGTATAATATTCTTAGGAAATGTATTAACAGAGACAATCGTCAAATCTGATGATTTTCACCCAACACGGTCATGTATTTCGGAAGAAATCCGCGTGAGTTAATGTAGTCTCAGCCTTCCTTCAAGACAAGACACTGTGACGTATAACTGGGAACTAACACAATAGCTAATATGATTCTCAAGGAGGAAGTACTTCTTCTGATCCCATTTGATGTGGACGGAAAAAATTATACGAATAACTTCCAGTACATCTCTTACTTCCGGATTCTAATCATGAGACAGGTTAAGACTGGATTATTATTCCTTATCTCTTGTTTTAATCTTATTAATTAATATAACATATGTCTTTGCCATACCTTTCAATCTTCAATATTGTTTTCAACAAAGATGTTATGTAACCGATGTTTTATTTATGTGACCTTTTACAACAATCTAGATAAATAATGTCTTTATCCGATGGGTTCACACGGTAAAGGCACTCTTTTTAGGGAATATAAGCTCCCATCTTTTGTTAAACACAAAACTTAATTTTCTTATCTTAAAGATTAATTTCCCTTTGGGGGGGAGAGGGGATTTGCATATATAGAAGATAGTTTTCGGTTGTTTAACTGTCCAGCACTGAATGATTTACAGATGCGCTTGATGTAAGCAAGAGCGAGAGATCGTGTTAGTTATAGCTTTTTAGAAAGTCAGTTTGTCAAGCAACTAAACATACGCCCATGGCAGATAACCAGGGGTGTCTCGTATTTCTTTTTTTTTGCCAGTACTGGAAACATTTCAACACACTAAAATTTGATTACGAGTAACTAGTAACAACCCATCTGAATTTCTTTGGCTTCTAGATCTGCCTTGTTTACAACACATTTAATATCGAGGACCATATCTATGGAAGTAATAATCGGAATTCATTGGCCGTCATTGAATTGCTATAAACACGGATGTGTTAATTCAAAGTCAATCGAATATTAACTTTAGCCTCTGGAACGTCCACAGGTAATTGTAGACAGGGATGGTTAAACTTACAGATGAATGACGGATCTACCAAGTATAAAGCGTATGAACATTTATTAATTTATTCGAATTGAAGTTAAAAATCAAGACCCCTTTGTTTCGTTTCTAAAAGAAGAGGTGCCGCACGGAATTGTGCGTTGACTGGGCGAAAGATCGAGCTGAACGATCACCCAGATGATGGCTATCTGGTTGCTCATAAGCTCTCTCAGAGCTTAAACAACCATTCAAGTATAAGTTCAGGCTTGTTCCTTTCGGGAAGCTAGCCTTAATTGCGACCGGTCCATTGGTCAGGTAAGGTTATTTGACAAAAAGCGGGTCGGTTTTGGTAACTGTTGTAATTCTAGATCTATTGCAGGGGAAGAGTAGTGAACGGCATTTATTCGTTAATAAAAAACCACCAAGATATGTAACTTTCTCGTTTATTGAGATATAGATAACAATAATAACATATGTATACCTTACAATATAAATCAATATAGAAAGGCTGATCTTCACAAAGGTATGACTGTTAGGGACTAACTGATAAAATGATAAGACTCCTTTATCAACAATTAATAATTAACTCTTTGTAATTCTGCCTAAGTAGATATCTCAGCCGACTGTATTTGGCCAAATGACATCCCTTGTGTGGATTATTCAAAATTGATTTCTTTCATCAGCACATCGATCTCAAAAGTAAACTTTATGCAACATACACCCAACCGGTGTTTTGGAGATAAGCCAAAGCTTTTCTCATTTTAATAAGATAGACAACCCATATGTACAGTGGCAACAACACTATAGTTCAACATTCACATGTGGGCATATAAAAAACATATAAAACAGTGTAATTATATCCTGATCCTATAAGTACAAGTATTTCTTTATAGACAATAATATGCATACATAGAAGTTTCCCTTAGCATAAGAACAATTGTTGTAGATAATTTAATCTCTCGTTTTTAAAGATATTTAATTCTTTCAACAATTTTATGTAGTTTGTATTTCCACTGAAAGAAAATGTTATAATAAATAATTAGGGACATAATAATTGGATATAATATCATAAATACAAATATAAGAGTTTCACCCCGTTTCTTCATGATAACTAGTAATTTAAGCAAATTCAAATTAATATACCATTATATAAAAATTCCCAATATAGTTATAGTTTTGACATTTTGCCTTTATGAAATACTTTTATAACATTTTAATTGAGAATGCATTTACAGATGGCTTATCTGCAATTATTTATTGTTATTATATTTTGTGATATTATATTTTGTTATCATAATAGCCTAATATGTATATTGATATACTGCAGCACAGTTCAACTATATGCATTACAATACAAGATTTGACATATAAAGATTTTTTTACTTAACTGTTTTATGGTTTTTCTTTAATTAAATTATCTACACATATTTATATCATTTGATTCATTAAAACTGGGGAAAACATTTTGTAAAGTATTGATCATTTTAAACCTCTATTTACTGTACTGGAATTACTTTGGCATTTAAAATAATAATCCAATATTTTGACTTAAAATAATACAATTTTTTTTTTTAAAAATGTTCAGTAAATTATGCAAAATTAAGCCAACTGGTGGTTCATCTAATTAAAATATGTTTTTTCACGAAAATGGATTTATTTTATAATACATGGCAATACATATCCCCGTACACTTTGATGTATAACGATATACTGTCCTATGATATTGGATAGCAATACAAGAAATCAGATATTTTCGCAATGGTTGTTCAATAAATATACAAAATATTATAAAATTTAACTATGTAGATTTGAATATTGAACTGCCTTTACTCATGGCATCTGAATAACTTTGGTTAAGTCTTTAAATATTTCTTCAAATTCTTTTTCTAATTTTAAAATGTCACCTGAAAGTAAAATAAAAAAAATCCAATCAAACAAACATGTAGACCAACCTTTGAACCTTTTCAACAGAAATCCAAGAATGTCTGTGATATTTATGCATTAAAAGCTGACAAACTCGACAGTCGCAGAGCTTTCGAAATAGACTTAATAAGTAACACTCACTTTGCTGATAACATCACATGATCCGATAAGTTTTTCCCTAGATATAAGCAGAGGGCTGATTAATAGAAATATGAAGAAGAATATAACAAACAAAAATGATGATGTAGTGTGAAACCCATTAAATTGTCCAAAGATAAAAATATAGAAATCGCTCTTCTACTGATTTTATTTCAATTCATGTAAGGGCAGTAACTCCAATTTTTATCTAATTTCTAGAGTTGCATTGTGCATTATGAATGAATGAAATGGGGTTTAACGTCCTACTATTATGCACCTAACGCATTGTGCATTATACATGCTGGTATAAAGGAGCTCCAAAAATGTAAAATTTATAGTTACATGTAAATTCAATTATAATAGTTACATGTATATTCAATATTATAGTTATATTTTATGATTATAGTTATTATTATAATAGTTATATTCTATAATTGTATTTTAAAATTATAGTTATATCCTATTAATATTATTATATTCTATTTTTTATGATTATTAATAATAATATAGTTATTTTCTATGATTATAGATATATGTTATTATTACAATTACATTTTTAGTTTATAGTTGTATTTTATGAATATAGCTATATTATATTCTAAGATTAGAGTAATATTTTATGAGTTTGTATAGTTAGCCTATATTTTATGAATATATAATGATTATTATCATTTCAAATCCTAATTATCACAGGATCCTTAAAGCCCCAATACCACTCTTGTTGTAACTGAAAAATATGTCCCAATCTATATTCTGGTCAACAAATTGTACTATTTTACAATATTCCAATTAATAAATGATACAAATTTCATCTTAACACACCTAATTTTAAAAATTGGAGAAATTCAATTATATGCCGTAACATGGTTTGAAAAGCTTTATGTAAACACTTTCAAATGCAACTTGGATTTAAACATATTTTCGAACCCTCTAGACAATAGGTAGGACACTTAGTAGTTAAAATAAGGCTATTTTTTTTTTGACCTGTTGAGCCAGCAAGAGTGTTATTGTCCCTTTAACATGCTTGCTAAGGTATTTGTTGAATCTTTTTAAAAATATACGAAGAGTTTATTAAAGGAGCTAATTCGCTAATATTTTAGACGTAGATATTGACACAAATGGGTCGCAATGTGTATAATAATGTAAGATAGGTTGCCAGGCAACTAAACATACGCCCATAGCAGCTAAATCGTCCGGGCAGTCAACAAGAATTGTGTATATTTTTACTTTTTTCATTAATGATGAAACATTTATAATACACTAAAATATGATTAAGAGTAACAACTCATTAAGAAATTATCAGAAAATCATTTGTTTGGTATTGATAAAGTTCTCCTCCATGCTAACGTTTAGTATATGAAACATTGAATACCATGGATTTAGCTGTTTACGTTTTCAAAACGCTATACGTACTGTGACATCTTTGTATTGTGACATCATTTTAGGTTGGTTCAGTGGCCATTTTCAAATTGACTTTTTTTTCAATAATTACCATCATATCAATATAGGATGTTATCAAATCATAAATGTGAGTGCAATTTTAGAATCCACGGCCATGAAAACATATATTTTAACATATTGGACAACTAGTTCCAATATTATCTTGCTTTTATGAGAAAAAAAGTCATTTTTTGGTCGCCATTTTCCAACCTAAAATGACGTCACAGAACAAAATGGCCTAAGAAAACACTTGTCACCAAAATTCGACCTCCATTTGCCCACCCCTAGTATCAATCTAAAGTCAATCGGATGATAACTTTAGCCTCTAGAGCGTCCACAAGGGTTTTTTTTAAGTGATCAAGGGCCATGACTCTGGCAGTAATAACTGGAAATTGCAGATAATCAATAGGGTTCTTTGTCTCATGACCTTCAACCCTGTGTATTGATTTAAAGTCAATCGGATACTAACTTTAACCTCTAGAGCGTTAACAAGAAATTGTGGACGAACGGAGGGGGGCGACGACAATATACAACTATATTTCCATGTGGACGTATAAAAAAGAATGTATATAAACTGATTTATATTTAATCATTTCTGTTTTTACTCTAATTTCTAACCAGTTATGTTTAATGTTAATCTCTATGACTGATTATTCTAGTCTACACCAAAAGTATTTATAAGAATATGAAGTAACCATTTGCCATGACTTGCTGAGTATGTCTAACCTTATTCTTCAAGTCTCTTGTTACAAATGGCACAATTGCATTATGGTACACGATTCGTGTACTAGTGGTAAAATGTTTATTTTGTTTTAGATATTGGATATAAGAAGCCCATCTTTTTCAAGTAAGATGACAACATCAATGTTGATTTAAATTGACAAACAATTATTTATGTTTTCATTGTCGAAGACTTTGGATGATATAGAATTAGATACTTGGCTCCTTTAAAAACACTAAAATCATTGTCAAAAAATTCAGCTGAGAGAGTAAGAAAATGGTACGATGTACGACAGACACACCAGGTGGCAACTCGTTCACTTAACATGTAGGTGTAAAAAATTGAAAGTTCTTTACCCATGAAGATCTTAGTAGATTTAGATACATACCTGTGTTTGCCTCATTAGTGGCTATCATTGTAACTAACAATGGCTGCTTATTAATTTGTACAACCTTGAACACAAAAACAGTAAATGAAACAAGGCATTCAATTAGAAATAAAAACATTGTTGAAAACAAATGGATGAATAAAACCCTTTTGTTTTTTTCTCAAATCAATATTAGACAGATATACATACATATTCTTTGAATGTCATAAGCCATGTTCATTGATTAAATGGACGTCATTAAATTGTATCTACAAAGTGACCTTCCTGAGTTACGTCAACTTGTAGAGCTAAATATAAATTTGTTATTTATCAGTGTCTACTATGAGAACATGTACATCTCAGGCAAAGAAATATTCAGACGAATGTTCAAAAATATATTAAATGTCAGATATTCATACTAACAAATGGAATCTTTATAAAAGGAATTTAAAACAAATATTTTACTCGGTTATATAAAGCTGGACAGATGACCCTACTTCTTGTCACATAAAAGACAGGAATTGAAACCATGCCACTTGACTCAAATGACAGAACCCTTGATCTAAAGGACATGTCTTAGACCATTCGGCCACCCCACTCCCTTTAAAATAGTATTTTTCATCAAAAATATGTAAGCAAAATATACACTATTGTAACATTGCCAATTGTTGAGGGTTTTTTTTAGAACAGAATTCTTAACATCATTAAAAAAGATAAATATATTACCTGGAAATTTTCATACAAAGAAAGAATAGATTTATTTGTTCCTAATCCTAATTTACTCGCTTGATCACTCATTGCACCAAATACAGAAAGAAATGGTGGACGGGTGGCTTGGTCTGGTACACTTTCATTTGCAACTAAAAAAATGTAATATCATTAATGCATTGACAATATTCTATGAAATAATCAAGGGCAATAATTCTATAAATAAGTATCCGAAATTGTTGTAATCCTTATTATCACAATACAATAATGGAAACTTTGGCAGTCCTTTTCATTTCACTCATAATATCAACCTTCTCAGGTGGTATATTTTATTGCTGAAATGTCTCCAAAGTTTTACACGTTAAAAAACAAAAACAATAACTTTTTAAAGTAACTAAGAGAAACAGTTCAAAATCAGTAGCATACTCATTTTATTAATTTGAGAAATGCATATAAATTTCAGAATGAAATCGTCTTGATGGTGGACTGACGGAGGCCATGACAATATACAACCACATTTCCACGTGGATCTAAAAAAAATCAACTAAAGAATATATGTAAATTGTGATAAAAATAAGTTCATGGGTCATATAGACTTAAGTTGTTGAGTAATGGTAATTTGATGACAAGATTATATTGTGTATCCTCAAAGTTATCCTTAATAAAAAAAACAGTGAGTGTTTAAATATACACAAGTATGTGTGTGGGGGTTTGTGTAATTACTTTCTTAGGCCATAATTAAAAGATTGTTTGTTTGCCCAAATGCTACCTACCCAAAAAAAAGCTGCCTTCTCAAATTCTTTTATTGCCGTTTCTAAAGGATTTTTTTTTTAACAGCATTTTTTTTATGCTTGACAATGACACCCAAAGGCGAAATAATTGGTCTGGAGATTGAACAGTCACAGACCCATCTATACATAGTAACACCAAACTCGACACGGGATTTTGTAAAATCTCGTTATTTATCTTCCAAGTCTGGTCCTCCCCCCCAAAAAAGAAAAGAATTTGCCTACCCAACTACTCATACCTAATCATCATGAGTCGGGTTTGGGCAAACTGAAATATTTTTAACCCTGGCCTTACATCAAGATTAAATTCACAACTAGTGCATTTATATTATTCTGTTACTTGGGCAATTACCAAACTACAAAAAACTACAAAAAACTAATTGTCTTTTATCAGATTGGCTAACAGTTATGAAAAGTAGTTATCCCAAATTTTCTTGTACCGGTACTTATCCATTCCTGTTCGTAACTGCATCTTTTATAGATTAAACACAGTGTGTATTGATATTTAATTACTGAATTACCTTTTAACATAACAACACCATCTCTATCTGTTACAACAATAGCATATAGACCATCAACACTGTAAAATATTATAAATCTTGATTGATTAATTTAATAAATATTATCCTCACAAGGCTGTATAGAGAAGAGCTTTTTATAAATCCCCTTAAATGACTTAATGAACCATGCAATTGCATACCCCCCTTAAATTTATATAAATATATATGTCTGGCTTGTATTTACTGTGTTTAAGCTTACTTTTCTTCATCTGATTATTCAATCAAATTTTTTTCCACAATAAAATCTTCAAATTTCACAAATTAACACTGAGACAACATTTTACACATACTGCACACAGCGTTCCACCTACGTCAATACCAGAATAGAACACTGTGCTAATTGGAGTCCATATTAAAACGCTCGCGTCATCATTTTGGGGCGGGGCCATGGAGGTGTGGGCGGGACTTATCGAACTTACGTCACCTGTGTTTACAAAACAGAGTGAAAATAGACCGTCGCACATGGTTTTTGTAAACACAAAGTCAAATTTCAAGTTCTGCCACTCGGCTAAAAACGATATATAATATGTGCTATGGGTAATATTGCAATACATTCTTTACCATTGTTAACTGTCAATATGTTTATCTTTCAAAACAAGGCCTAGATACGCCTAAATTTTTCTTCGCAAATAAAACCGCATCTGTGAACTTGTCGTCTATGGGGGCCGCCATGTTGAATAATTAAGGGACTTTTTTGTGGTTCGGCTCTTGATCAGTTTGACATCTTTCATACACACAACGGCCAAATAAACATATTTAATTTCATTCAATATGACAATAGAAGAGAAATAAATACTTCTCAAAACTTCTAAAAGCATACTCGGTGTTATCGACTAAAATCGTCGATGTAGGAATTAAAAATGGAGGGTAATTAGGTTAGGGCCTATTCTCAGCCGAAGCTAGCAGTAGATAGGCAGCCTAAGTTTGGGATGCATTTTACACTGATTTCACATGTAAAAAAGATGTCAATGTTCAGCCAATTATAAGACAGCACATGAGAGATCTATCAAACTGAATCATGTGCTACCGGTATGCCATGGAAATGTGCTACTGTACTTACTTGGCCATAACCTTCATCATATATCTCTTTAAATCCTGGAAAAATAATTATAACAGTTTAAAATCTTGTATTTATATCATATCCCTCCCCCTGCAAAAAAATAATACTGGTATCTATCTTTGCAATTACTTGGCAAAAAGATAATGTATTTGGTCTAATTATCTTTTGTTTCTGTCTCGTGTGGATCTTTTAATAAACTACATGTATCCTTGTGTTTT
This sequence comes from Patella pellucida, assembly GCA_917208275.1. Classification (NCBI taxonomy): domain Eukaryota; kingdom Metazoa; phylum Mollusca; class Gastropoda; family Patellidae; genus Patella; species Patella pellucida. Next base: position 71,327,456 of record OU795036.1, read on the forward strand.
CAATATGTAACCACACTAAAATGTCAGATTGTCAACCGTATAGAATTTGATGAAGTATATCCATATTAGCAAATCTATATACAATTAAACAAAAGGAAGGTTGCAGAATTCTGATTATTGATAGGGTTCGTCCTTGACGGACTGACAGACCACCAGAGAATGATTAAAATTGATAGGATTCATGCAAACTTTGTTTATTGCAATGCAACAAATGGTGTTTAAAAAAACAGTCAAATTTTATCCAACTTCTACAATAGACTTATCGAAAATGCTAGAAAATATTTGGTACCATACTGTACCTAGAAACTAGACTTAAATTGGTCGCAACAAATATATGTTATGACTGACATTCAATCTTGTCTGTTTTCACTGTAATTTCTAATCAGTTATATTCGGCGAAATATACCAGAAGTCGCAATTGCATGGCAATATCTAGTGTCTACACCAATAGCATTTATTGCTCATTCTCTTTAGATAAGAATATGTCGTCACAGTTTGAAACGGCTTGTGAAATATTTCTAGCCTAGCTCGTTCTTTGAGTCCCTTGTTACAAATTTCGCTATGGTACACAAATCGTAAAATTATTTATTTTGTCTTAAATATTGGATATCAGAAGCCCATCTTTTCACGGTATGATTCATGCATGATCACCATCAATGTTTATTCAAATTGACCAATAATTCGTGTTTTCAATGTCGATGACTAAAGCTACCGTACTTTAACAAAAGAAAAATTCAAACACATAATCTTAAACAGGGCTTCCATACATGAATTGCCAATTTGGAAAACAGTCTGCATTGTGGGAGAGAGGTGGTAAAACTTACGAGGAGCGACCATTGCTTTGCATGGGATTTCTCTGCTTTGCATGGAATTTATCTGACCAAATTTCGGAAAAAGGCCGATTTTACGTTGATTTTAGAGTGATGGGTTATATTTCATATGATGTGATAGAGGCACAGATAGTTGATTCACTAAAATTAACGTAAAATCAGCGTTTTTCGAAATTTGGTCAGAGAAATCCCATGCAAAGCAATGGTCGCTCCTCAAAAGTTTTACCACCTCTCCCCCACAATGCACACTTTTTTCCAAATTGGCAATTCGTGTATACTAAGTCACTATAGGGGAAAAAGAGTACTAGCGGCCAAATTATTTGGGGGGACCCCCTACTCTGCTGGGCCTGTTAAATTATCTTTTTTTAGTTTTTTCATTTGGGACAAACCAAAACAAAAAACATTTTCTTTCCCATAAATAAACACAACTTTCTCTCTTTAAACCAGACGTGTTCGGTAAAAAGGATGATCTAAAATAATTCATTTTCATTTTCAAGAGCTTCTGTACGTTCTGATTTGATCACGAGTCCTTTTTGGCCTTAGCTTATTGTAGCCGTTGTATTACTATTATTTATAGAGTAGGCCTACTAAAAAAAGAAAAGAAACAACAATGTTGACAAATAACATGTCAATAGAATCAAGTGCATTTATAATATGAGTTACACTACAGCATTTGGAATTTTCTTCTAACATTGTTAGTTTGACTGAGGTTTTTAAATATACTTCTAACTTCGTTGTTATGCGCTTTTAAAGATAAAACATGTTATAGAAAGACAAAATTATTTGTCACCTCCATCATCTTGAAAATCTTTGTCTTCCAGTCTTTTCTGATACGGTATAGGCAGGTAAGCATTTGTTTCCATCCACCGGAGCCTGGTATGATGACGTCATATGTGGATTCTGGGTTAGAATAAGGGTTAGGCTTAGCCCAGGGTTAGGGCTAGCCATGTCTACATCTCGAGACTCTGACGAAATCTGCAGGCCACAACCCTTACCCTAACCCTTATTCTTACCCAGAATCCACATGTGACGTCATCACATCAGGCTCCGGTGGATGGAAACAAATGCTTACCGTATAGGCAATGGGCGTATTGTCTTGGCAATCGCGTCTATCCTCAAAGAAGACCTTTACTGACTTCAATATAAAATCATTTCATGGGAAATAACTCTCTTCTTTCTCTTCTTAATATGGTTTCAGACAGCTAAGCATATTTTGCAGGAATTATCCTTATAGAGACATAGACTACACAAACAAACTCAAGGCAGAGCCATATTATTATGTGTTACAGTCAATTCGTGGTTAAGTGTTCATAAAAAGCACAAAACAGAACTGACCTACTATAATAATAACAATAATAATAATAAGAAGAATTATCAGAACAAAAACAAGAGTGTTTATCAAAGGCTACGCAGTGTGAAACCCTAATTAATTTATATAGCGCCGACAATTAAACTCAGACAACTGCTCTCGGACGCTTAACATAAGTACAACTAATATAAAATTGAAACAATTTCAATACATTAATCCATAAAAAATACATAAACAAAAAACGAAACTTCATTTGGTACGCATGGTAAAAGTCTGACACAAACACAGCTAGAACCGTATTCAATCAGTTGTATATTTGATTAAACATTTTGGTTTTGAGATACTTTTTGCGCTTTGGTTTCGTTTGATTTTGAATCCCATAGCTTTCGAGCACCGGCTGCGAAAGATCTATCACCCGAGTTGGTTTTTGCAAAAGGCTTAATTAAGAGTTTGTCTGATATTGTGCTCGAATGGATTCGCAAGGTTTGTTGGTGTTGAGAAGGTCTCTTGGATACTGAGGTGAAGTATCACGGACTGGAAGCCAATGGAGGTCTTTCAGAATTGGCGTCATGGGTTCATTTGGTTAAGTCTTGGTTGTTCTTTATTTCGAAGTCTCTGAAGTTTAATTTTATGTTCAGGTAGATTGTACGAAAGGGAATTATAGTAGTTGAGTCTTGATGTAACCATGGATTATAGAAAGAGATCACTGGTTGGTCGTGGATAAGGTAAAAAAAAAGAGGAATGTACAGAAACGATAGTTACGTAGGTTATATTATATTTACCGGGTTGTCAATAATTGGGTTAGATACGTAGAAACATCGACAGTCACGGATTCAGGATCATAGGAACGGTGTGATCGGGATTATAAATTTCCGTTTAAAAATATGCTGGTAGACCGGCCATATTTCATGCACCGGAAAATATTTCACGCACATGTAACAGTCACGCCAAGAGAACGACTAAGATATACTATAATGCTCTATTCTAATTCATATTTTATTCGTAAAATTGTTCAGCTATCAATATACCAAAGAGTGAATTTGAAAGACTTTGTGATTAGATTTTTGTCTGACGCACAGTGTGCTTACTTCTTCTAGAACACACAGTACCACGAATCATTCATTCACATGGCTAACAATTTTCCATTGTTGTTTTTTATTGTACTTAACAAATGCTCTTTTTTACTGTACCGTCAAGTTATTTTAGTTTTTCGAAATTGTATCTCCTTGTAACAGGCGTGTTAGTCAAAATATTTTTAAAGTTCAAATAACAATAAAGGTGATAAACCATTATACAGTATTTAAATATATAGCTGATGATTAGATGTGTAAACTGTGGTTTTCATGTTAAAAAAATAGCAGTATCTGTTAAAACAGTTTGAAAAACTCATATGTCAATACACCGCTACACCCCTTCACTACGAATATAATCGGGGCCGGATTAACCATGGGGCACAGGCCCCAGGGCCCCCCACATTAGGGGGACCCCACAAAAAAATCTCAGCTGCGTCCAGCCTCCTCCTCTAGAAATGTCATCATTTCATAGCACTCGCATGGATTGGTCCACTGAAAAAACGCGCTAATTTTGTGGTAGAATTTTTTTTTTTCTAGGGGAGGTACTTCTAAATGGCTCCAAACAAATGCCTGAAATGCCAGGAAACCATGTTTCCGGCCTCCAATTTCTGAAAATTTCCTGAAAAATAAGGCGCTCCCTCCAAAAAAAATGACAATCTTTCAATTATAAAATAATACACTTGATTATGATCACATAGTGGAGGCTATCTGGCGTCACCACAGGCGCGGACCCAAGTTGCGGACACCAGGGGGCAAATGCCTCTTCCCAAAAATCTGCCGCTATATAAAATACAAAATTGCCACTCACATATCACCTCAATGGCAAAAAACCGTGTTTCCTGCATCGTTATTTTTCAAAATTTTCTGAGGGAGGACCCCAGACAAGGGTGCCGCCCCCATAGGCGAAGGGCCTCTCCTATCACCTCTTTCTGGACCTTGAGGTCTTTTGGGCGCCGCCACCAAATGACATGATTAGAGATTTTCATTCTTGTCACCCTATCCACGTCGCCTTATGGTGTTTCGGACTAGTTCTAGTTTAAAGGATAAGGAGTTTATCATTTTGGTGTGCTTAAACTCACAATGAGAAATAGCGCTGCGGAAATTGACACACGACGTTGATTGCAGCTCCAAGTGGATAGAAAACGCGTTTGTGACAGTCTAAGTTTCGCACTCAGTAACTCGGTCATTATATTGGCGTCCCCAACACTCTGCTGCACCCCCACTTTTACAATCCTACATACGGCTCTGCCGCAGATCCCCTTGCCCCAGGGCCCACACCATGGTTAATCCGGCGTTGAATATAATATAAATTGATTGGTGCGTTAATGTGCCAAATCACTCCCTGGCTCGTGTTGTAACTGAATAATATGTCCCAATCATTAGTCTGGACAATGCTGGTAAACAAATTGTACTATTTTACAATATTCCAATTAATTGGTGATACAAATTTCATCTCAACCCACTGTATTTTAAAAAAAATGGAAAAATTCAATTACATGGTTTGAATAGCTTTACGTAAACCCTTTCAAATGTAACTTAGATTTAAAATATATATATTTTCGAACCCACTGGACAAGTAAAAAAGGATGTAATGGATAATTTGCACAACAGGTAGGACACTTAAACATCTAGTAGTAGTAGTTAGAATAAGGCTATTTTCTTCTGGAGCTGTCAGGCCAGCAAGTGTGTTGTCCCATTAACGTATAAGACTTCTCAAGATTATGATTCGACGCAGTCTAACAGGTTCATTTCGATTGTAGTTTAACTGTATTATCTTGAACATTAAAAAGAGAAATTAATAAAGGTGAAACAAAACATCAAGAGGATAAGCAGTGAAAAATAAGCCTGTCTTCAAAAAGTAACCGATAGTGCCAATTCGCCGAATAAAGCAACGATAGATAGGCTTTCGATAAATAAGGCACATTGACATTGGTCCGAGGGTTCATTGACATCAATGTCCAATATTCCATTTTTAGCTCCTTTGTATGTGAAACTAAAATATCAAAGAAACTTCCTGGAAGTACATAACACCTTGAAAATCATCAAAAACTCTTGTCTAGACATGGGCGTGAGTAAAACATTTATTTAATTAGTGGGTAAGCGGCTAGACTAAAGGGAACGCTTAATTAGCTTGATTTAAAGTTAGAGATTCTTGGAGGTCATTGATTGACAACCAGATGCTTTAGGTTTTTGTTTCTGTCGAGTTTTGTTGTATTTTGGTTTGTATGATGTAGACTGTGTTCGTGCAACGATGTGTGTGTGTGGAGTTATGTGTATGCAAAGGGTGTGTGTGTGTGTGTGGGGGGGGGGGGGTGATTAATGGTGTTATAAAGTCTGTATAATTTGACAGACATAGTAATAAATTTAATTTCCTATTGCTTCAACCATTCCAGACAATAGTTAATCTTTTGGGATATTAATCCATACGTATTTGTTAGTTACAACATTGTAATAATACTAGGGTAATATAATCTTATGTTATAAGATTGTATTGATCTAATAGCCATCAATATTATAGGTGCATGCAGTGTCTGAAGATTAATTTAGTCGGGTGATTAATCTGTTTATTGGTTTTCATGATGAAAATTATGACCACTACTCCGACGAATCTTGTTGATTTAGGGAAGTTTTAAATCTATAAAAGTATCAAATAGTTGTCTGGTTTTCAGTCGACCGTTGGTCGATACACGGTTAAAAATAATAAGTTAGTTTACACTAAATTGTCACTTTCAATATATAGTGTAACTTTCACCTCATATTCAGTGTGGACTGAATATGAGATTAGGCCAATATAGAGCTTGACTTTAAATAAAAACGGGTTGAGTACAGAAACACTTTTGCAATTCCAGATACGGTATAAAATTGACATTTACGGATCACATATGTTGCTGTGAATGTATAGCCAAGTTATACAATTGTATGGATGTAGCTTACCCAAAGACCCATACGGATGTTCATAAATATCAGGTACACTTGTTGGGTGTAGTTCATTTACTTGGTTACACTTGTTAAGACGACACGTTTTATTTGTTTTAATGGCATTAATTTTAACAGTGTATGTAATATATTTTAATGGAGTGGCAGTCAGTGTCTGAAGTTTGTCAGGACGGTCTGATATACTGTTGTTTTCCATTGCAAATTACATCTATAAACCTCTGACTCACCATATTTAACAATTCCTTCAGTAGTTGCTAATTGCCTATCTTATGGCTTGCTTGAACCCCGACACGAGACACAAACCATTACACTGGGAAAAATGTAGTGTTTAATGTCACAGTTTTTATTCAATAAAACCATTTTGATTGAGCTTAATCATTAGTCCCTTAGTTTTGCACGAGCCGTTAAGAAAGCATTGAAGCCCTACTTTCACTGAAATATTTCTTGCTCTTTATTTTATATACTGTAGCAATGACCCGCTGGCAAATAACTCATTCTGGACAGTTTATTGCAGCAAAGACTCTTGGGTATTATTATTGAAGCCAGTTATCCCGACTGACTGACGTCATTTTGTCCAGCTCAATGATCTAGCAATGAGTAAATTGGCAGCAAGTCTAGACACTGGTATACGGAACGGTATTAAGTGAATATAGATATCGGTAGTGAATATTAATCCATGCGACCAGTTTCATCAATAAGATTGGTTTATTTAACCAGTCTGTTTAATCAGAGCTCTCTTGCAACCTTTCTATTGGCTTTTATTGTACTTACATTGTATTGTGCTTCATCCATTTGCGTCTGCTCAGCACTAAAGTTCGATACCAATCGGTATGTCTCGTAAACGAAATAGATAGGCTGGTTAGACTTTCATAAATCTACAGACTGGACAAGGCAATCAATATTCAACTTATCGCCTTCCCTCAATATTTTATAGAAAACTACTGGCTGAAATGTAGTAAAATTTGTATTCGGTGACTAAATAAAGTTCGCCACCTTGTCCGCTAATCATTGACTTATTGTTTGCTTTTTTTTGTTTTCTGTTGTTATTTTATTTAAATATCTTATTTAATGTAGTATTTCCACTGAAGTAGACAGTAGTCTTAATCTGTACGCGGGTTGTTATCTTCTGATCTAAACTTACATCCTATTCAGCTAATGTTGAGGTGATTTTCCTATAGCAATATTGGTTTTAGCCAATTACAGTACATTGGTTCAAACCAGGCCCCGTGATAGGGCCTCCAGGCCCTGAGACAAACAACTCGGCAAGCGGGAGGGGTCAAAATATTTTAAAGATACAAGGCCTCTAGCGTAATCTTGGCGTATACCTTGGGCAAATACATTACACGTTTAAAACATCGAGGGTTTTTTTAGCGGATACTCTGACATTGACCCGAAACTCAAATAAAATACTCTTCATAGCACTTTGTATGGCGTATGCCCGTCTTTATGAGCCAGAGCAGAACAGTAGGACGTTTAACCCCATTTCAGTTCATTTCATTTCATTTGTATTATGTTTAAAACCTAAACACATGCCTGTGCCCACTAGAATTTGTGAAAGAACAATTTTACCGTCCAGTAATTGTGCATAATGTGATATACAAACTATAACTGGTTAAATTGATTTCAAATATAATTTTATTGCCATGTTTGATCCGTAACATATAATTATTTGAACACTCCCTAACGTAGAAAGGGATATCGGATATTATTACCGACTGAAGTAGTTATCCAAATTTTAGTAGATACTTCAATTTTGATTGGCTAAGCACTAAAATCAATCTAATATTATCCAATCAAACTACTAAAATTTGAATTTTATCTTAGTTAAAATTTCGTGAAACAGGCCCCAGGTACACCATCCTCGGTTACCCGTTCTACTCCACCATACCCTGAGTTAATCTATGGGGTGAGACACGTTTTCAAGTTGTCCGCCCTTAATAATAATAAAAATAATAATAATAATCGCGTCATTTTACAAGGGTAGCAAATTAGACCTGGGGCCTTTTTCCAATTTGGCCCTTGGCACAGATCATTACTGCAGAAAGAAACCGAAGTACTCGGGGGAAACCTTCCTGATCGGACGGGAGACCGAATATCCCTCTCACTTACAAAGATAAAGTTCTTGCCCTGAGCTGGGATTGAACCCTCGTTGCATTGGTGAGAAGCCACCTCTCTTTCGCCACGGCTATCCGATGCTTGTGCTATCTTTATCGACCAATCCCATAAATTGTTATTTGAAAAGGAAATTGACAAAGGGAAGTTACTCTCTTCTGACAGTGTTAGGAGTTGGCCTATTCTAAAAGCGTAATTATATATTATATTAATGGAGACCAGACGTTCATTTAATCATCTAGTCATTAGTTTCACTGAGAATCGTGTGTTCGTTCCGCGAATTTTATGTCCACGTGATATCGTAGACAATAAATTGTTCTTAGTGATAAACGTCCGCTTCCCGCGAAGGTTTCTAACTATTATTATCTCAGCGCACGCACATGGGGTCTTTCCTATCAGAGGAAACGGAGTAACCGGAGGAAACTTACGAAGTTGAGAAGGCGCCCCTATCTCCATGCCACATACGCTCACAGCAGGGATTGAAACTAGAGGTCGAAGGGCGACACTTTACATCACAAGGCCATCCTAAACCCCCTCAATTTTGAATTAAATTACTGAGTATACGTTATCCTTATAAGACATAGAAATTTATTGCACTGAAAATAAACACACTTATATGGATATAAGTTTGTTTAATTTTTTTTGAGTGTTCGTTCATTAATAATAAACATAACAAAACGACATATTATTATTATTTTTTCAGACAAAGAACGAATAGTAATAATAATAACAATACTCAAACATATAGATGTTATACATATTTGAGATCCACAACACATACTACAGATTTTGATAGTACGATTAAATATAAATGAATTATTAATATATACATTACTTACATAAACCAACCAGAAAATATACATGGATATGGCTATCTACCCTTATAAACACGAAGGCGAAACGATTGGTTTGTAAACTGTTTTCTGTCGAGATTTACCGCCGAGTGCGTGGAAACCCTATGGATTAACCCAGGGTATAGTGGAGTAGAACGGAATGAGTGCACTGAGTAAACGAGGACACAGGTACACAGACAATTTAAGCTCATTTACAAGACTAATAACTGACATTAGTTGAAAACACTTGTTTTATATATCTGCTTTCATTTTAAACGATAGTTTTACTTTATTCAGTATTCCTTATAAGTTAAAGAAAATTGATACCATTTTTCGCCTGTGTAGCTGTAACAGCTCTCTTTTTTCTGTCGGTAACATATTGCTTTTACACGCCATGACAGATGTCTCTCTGAATAATCTGTTTAAAAATTGCTGTTCCATCTTTTATATTGAGGCATTATCGCGTAACAATTACCCAGTCATGCAATAAAGAATTTTATATACAAATAAAAACAGTATGAGTGACAACTACGATTAAATACGTCAACGCGTTTACACAGTGTCGATTGTAGATTTATTATGGAATGTGAACTGTCTTATGACAGCCGTTGCCACAACTGTCTTATTCTCTTGAGTTTTGATTTAATAAAACTTTTATTTCTGCCTATTTGCTGTGCATTATGTGGTTTTGGACCAGGAATTGATTGCACTTATTTGTGTAAAACCCATCTAAATGAAAAACTAAATGCGAATATAAATGATTATCAGTTCTATACTCATTCAATAGATCATGTGTTCACATTAAAGCCCCCAACCCCTCAGGTGGCGTTGGGATATTTGTACATAAACATTTATATAACCATTTCAAAATAATGGTAGTTACTGTTGACAAGACTTTTAAAGGGATTCCCGGATTATCTTTTGACAGCAAATCCATCGAACATAAGCTTGTCGTATTTAGTGCTTATTTACCTCCGGAAAACTCACGCTGGGGACGAAATGCTAGTGATTTCTTCGCTCACCTTCTAACGCAGATATATTTGTTCTCAGAATCGGATGTATTTTTATGCGGTGATTTAGATGCGCGGATAGGGGAATATAGTGACAGTATTCTGAATATCGACATAGACATCCCCCCAAGACAGCATACAGACAAAGAAGTAAATCAGCATGGACGAGCATTTTTAGAATTTTTATCTGACGCCAAATTTTGCGTTTTGAATGGTCGTTTTGGAGAACCACGGGATAGTAGTGGGTCAACTACGGTTAGCGCAAAAGGTAAAGCAGTTGTTGTTTACATTTGTGTCGCTCACGATTGTCTTAAAAAGTGTTCTAATTTTAAAATCACTTCCCCTGAATCTATTGTTTAAAGTGAACAGCTAACATCGCTACTTAATTCAAGGTCACGTTTACCAGACCATTACTTGTTACAATTTGACTATCAATTAACACCTGAAATAGAACTCACAGACCACGTATCATCGACGACTACTAATCTTCGCAAAGACAACAGGTTTAAACTGAAACAAATATCTCCCTATTTCTTAGAATTCGAGGCTTCACGGTTGACATTCCTTGATACTATTGAACGTATTGAAAACTATTTTAAAACACAAGATGATCTGGACAGTACATATTCTCGGTTTTGTGAAACAATGTACTTTGAGATGGAAAAACATCCAAGCGTACTAAGAAACGATATAAGAACAATAAACCCTTTCGGAATGACGAATTGACTTCTCTGTGGAAAGGTGTCCAGCACAATGAGAGACAGTTTGTGAAATTCAAGGGACCCAAATCAGAACAAAATATACTACGTGAAAAGTTTAAAGCTGCTAAACAAATATTTGATCTCACTTAAAGGCGATCAGAGCGATTATATAAACAAAATGTTATGATCGAAATCGATGCAACATGTATCGAAAATCCTAAAACATTTTGGGATCATCTTAAGAAACTTGGACCTAAAAGGAGTAAGTCAATACCCTTCGAAGTCTATAAGCAAAGCCGAGAGACCACACTTAGCCCAGCCAGTTCAGATGTGGTATTCTACCCTTGAGAAGTGAGACTGGCCGTTATACTAGCCTAAAGATCGAGGATAGATTGTGTGTAATGTGTCATTCTGGAAGTTTTGAGGATGAATGTCAGTTTCTTCTTCATTGTCCAAAATATAATGACGAAAGAAGAAAAATGTACGAAGCAATGACAAAACTTTAACTTGATTTCGAAAACTTAAATGACAATACCAAAATGGTTAAATTAATGAATTACCCTCGATATTGTGCAAAATACATTACAAGGTCGTTTAATATAAGACGTGAATCCATATTTAATCCTATCTAATTGCACATAAATAATCTCTTAACAAAATAACTACAAATATTTATATTATTAAATTTACTTTACTTCATTATTAACTATATTTTTAAAGTGACTAATAGGCCCAAGAGGCCGGGTGTTTGAATTATGTCATAATTATATTTTGTATCACATAACATATGTCACTATAATAAAAAAATTCTTCTTCTTCCTCTTCTTGTTCTCGGAGAAAACTTGGTATGGTTGTCCTTTGGACAACTGCACATCAGTTGATGGACTTCGATATATATATGACGCCACAATTGCAAGATGGATGCGATGAGTAAAACATCGACATCACAACTGCAACTGTAGTGTGATTATAATTATCTTACCAGCAGTCATTCATGAAAGTATTACCCGGGTGCATGAAATGGTGAAAGGACTAACCCAACCTTAGTTTCCACTTTAGGGGTAGATGCCCCATCGTTTTCCACAGTAAAGAAGTGGGATGTGGAATTTAAACTGGCAGAGAGGATTGACGATGAACCTCGTCCCGGAAGGCCATCAACAGCAACCATTCAAGAATATATTACCCGGATGCATGACATGGTGATGGCTGATCGACAATTGGCTACTCGACATATTGCTTTCTGCAAAGCTCTTGACTGCAGATCAAAAACGTGTCAGCTTCCAGACGTCCACTGACAATCTGCAGACCCGGGTAATGTTTGGGCCAACATTGTAACCATAGATGAGACCTGTTTCAAAAAATGAAAAGGAACTAGTCGGTCAACATTTTTCTTGTAATGATGACGTCGTGGCAGCGGTGAACGACTCTTTTTTTTAGGGTGGATTGGAGAAATTGCTTCCTGACCTTGCAGCAACTTTCTTATTATAGCTGATGTCTCTTCCGAAAATTTATGTGTAACGCTAACTAGATTCAGATTAAATTATATATTTATGGCACACTTTCGAGCCAATAATTGTTCATTGAATACACCGAGTTGTGTTACTGTCTGTTTTGTTGACAAGTGCATGCATGGGCGAGCCATCCAGACGGCATAAATATTTCTTTTATAAATACCATTTAATAAACTGTGTGTGTATTTTGGTCGAGCGAAGAATGTGTTTATATTTTGTTTACTGCGTTTTTATGTTTTAGACAAATAAACACTTACGATTCTCTTCAACCGAGATTTTCAAGAATCGCACAGATCGCCATTAAAGACAGTATGATGTGTGTTACTTGATTTAACTTCATAACATCTTTAAAACTGGTATGTAGCTTAGGCATCTCATTTATAACTACAATTATTCTATTTAGTAATTTATGAAAATAAAATATATCTATTAATATGATACATGGTGAAACCATATGTTATAGGTGATATTTTGATTCAACTTTATTGGCGTGTTCTTTGGATGAACTTACCTACCCTGGTGAAGGATAAAACATGCAAGCACTTGCCAATATTCTGGAATATGGGGAGTTCAGAAGAAAATTTCTTTTGATAAGAATACACCAGCTGAATCGGGATTTCACGACCACTCGACACGAACTAGGCTATTTCGGGACTAACTTATGGCTCATTTTTATTTTAATAATTAATTTGCGCCATGGTTCTTTTGAGAAAACCCACGAAGTTTGACAGGCAACCATACTCCTCTCCTTGTCCGCGGAATCGAACTCAATGTCAGACCTTATAATACAACGCACAAGCGTTGACCATACGACCCCCACCCCACCCCTGACGAAGTTCCAAAAATACCACCCTACAAGTTTTCAACGTAATTCTTCTTTGTCGACACACATTTATAATAATTCAACACTATTTTCAAGTAGAATTTTGATATTTCGAATAACAAAATACGTTTGAATTGGTCCGCCGCATACCGCATTTTTTGAATGATTCCATTTGACGAACAAATAATAATTACGAGGAATAATAGAAGGTAGGGTTTCAAACCAGCCTTAGAACAGAGGCAGGGGTAGGGAGAGTGGGCGGGGACAGAGTAGTATTTTCATATTGTAACTTAATAGGGACGGGCAGTGGCGGTCAGGGACGGTCATATGATTTCGTCTGAGAAAACGTTCCGGAAGGAACTAACTGGGTCAAACAGTGTTAATGGACCAAGAGCGAGTGACGAAAAAAAAACTGCCTCATAAGTTATAGAAGGTTTGATCATATTAATTGGTAGGCATCGATAGGGTAAATTCAAAACGCACAGTCTTACAAGGTTTTAGTTGGGCATTTGGCAGGGAGGGGCAGATAAAAGAGGCCAAAATGTGCCTCATAAGTAATATGATCAGTACTATACAATTATTTCTAAAGTGTTGCCATACAATGTTTGTATATAGAAAATATAAATCTGACCAGAAAAGTGGGGCCATGCCCTTTTCTGACTGCCTGAAAAAGTGTGGATGGAGGCCAAAATTTGCCTCATAAAAAATATAGTTGAAATTGGCACCAAATGTTAGCTATGTATGAGTCGATTCTAAAAATATCAAATCTGACTGGTTTCAGTCGGGCATGACATGGCCTTTACCAAGTAAAATGGTAAGTCTGTGTAATAACAAATAACCATGGATAGGAACGACATAGAACCAGCGGTATTAATCGTGTTTTCTAGGCTCTTGTAAAATAAATATAAAAGAAGAACGTAAAACCCGATTCCGACGCGTAATTTAGTCAAACCAACAACCGAATCAAACATTGCTGCACGGCATAATTATTATATGGACTTTTCAAAATAACTAGGGGCGACGAAACGTTGGAAAATAAGTCGGATAAATACGTGACAATAATGGTACACTGTGGTACTTAAGTTATTACATTATGGATTTGATATTGTCATTTGATTTAGATAGTTTATTGCGTGTCTTTATTTCTAGGTAATGTAGTGAGAATTCATGTAACTAATGTTTGTACAACACGGTATAGCAGACGACAGCTGGTCAGCAATCATAGCTTATCGTTTATTCTATGTTCAATTGTAGAAGTGGAATGATAAGAATAACCCTGTACCAGACAGTAAATATAACACGACCTAACATATTCGTGTAACATTTAAAGACGCAGTATGCAAGAGCCAACCCTGTCTATTGTAGGTCTTTTTTCTTGTTTCAAATCTCTGAAATAAATTATTATTTCGACATTTATTAACAAGCCAATCGCATAAGTAACTCCCTAGCATATCGGGTGACTGACTTATTGAGTAGATTAGAGACTTCGTTTAGTATCTTAGCAAGTAGGCCCTACTTTGACTACGCTATTTCTTGTCAAAACTTCAATTATTCATAACTTCGCTCAGAATACAATAATTTTCAATATATTCATTGTTCATCATCTATTTTTAAACTATTATAACAAGAACGTCCATCTCTTCACCTTTTTTTTAAACTATTATAACAAGAATGGCCATCTCCTTATCTAATCGTACATAATGCCCCTTTCATACGGTCATTGTTACATCGTTTACTTCACCCTGCATTTTCACCGAACCACTTACATAAAGTCGGAGCCACTTAAACCAATAAATGCGATGGATGCATAGTGCATAGTGTTGTTTCGTAATGTGACACCATTTTTCCAGAACACCTGAAAAGACGAAACATTTATTTTTAATTATTTTCAAATCCAGAACAATGGCACTAACTTGGATACTAAATTCAAAAATAAAATGCATTACTCAAAGGTCACTTTTCTTTTTATCACTGGCCCTTTAAACTCATTTTGTGCTTACTGAGCCGTAAATTTATGGTCAAAATATCACAAAATGTCAAATATACGCGGTTAACCACTGTCCCATGTTGAACAGCCTTCAAGACTTTTAAGTACGTATGTACGTATTTCATTACACTCATGTGATTTAGCTATTTTGGATTTCCTGACGGACTTCTTTTCCGATTGGGGGGTTGGGATGGCCTAGTGGCGTTTCGACCTCTAGCTGGCTGGCCACCTCTGGCTTACGGCTGTGGTTTCGAGCCTTGGTGTAAGCGTATGTGGCATGGAGATAGGAGCGTCTTCTAAACCTCGTGGGTTTCCTCCGGGCACTCCGGTTTCCTCCCACTGCTAAAGACCCATACGCGCATGCGAATTAAACCATGTGGTAGTCCCGAAATGACCTAGTTGTGTTGAGTGGACGTTAAACCCCATTTATCTCTCTTTCTCTTTTCCGGTTACTATCTGTTGACATGTCATTGACCGACTCGGCAAATCTCGGCACATTCCAGTTCAGACGCTTAAGTTAAACTAGTTTTTAAAACCCGGGGATAGTTAAACCAGTTTAACGTTAGCGTCTGAACGCAAATGGGGCAAAAAAATAGTTTTAACAGTTTAAAAAAAATAGCTTTCGAAAAGGCTTTTTTATTTAAAACTGGTTCATCTTTGAACGAATTGGTTTCAAAACTCCGGCTCCAGCTTGCTTTGAGCATGCATAGTACGCAGTAAGTTACACTATTGGCCGTCACGACGGGTTGGTTTAAAAAAAAAACCACGGCTGCAGTTAGATAATATGCACAGCTCATTCTGCGTTTTGTCGACACGCATCTCAATCCATACTTGTTACACTGGTTCGCGAGCATTACCCACAAGGTTCTGTTTATCAAACTGTGGTTATGTGCTTCAATTGAGACTGTTCAACCCGGCTGCTTGTGAATGGAGATATTGTGAAATTAATACAAACAGTTTTCTAGTGTTGCACAACATTGGATCGCCATGTCTGTTGTTAAACTTCTAGCATCACGAAAATGTCAATTACCAAAACTAGAAACGTTTATGTTTACAATGGGGCCGACCGTCTGTACGTCATACACTGTCCGTTTATGCTAACCAAATATATTAGCAATTTGTTTTGGGCACGATAACTTGGATTCTGGTGAAGTGAGAGTGATGAAACTGTTGAGCTTGACAACGATAATTGTATGCATCGATTGACCAAATCACCCCTGTAGCCTGGATAAAAGGGGGCGTAACTCTGCAACGTTTAATATCGACAGGGTTCGTTCTTATTTTAGACTATTGCGTTAACAAAGTTTTCGGCAACAGGGGATGGGGGGGGGGGGGATTTCGGAACGCAATCTCGCGGAACGCTCAATATCATCGTTTTGGACCTTGTGTGAACCCAATGCTTCACACCAAATTTGCAAACATAAAAGTCGTAGTCTCTGTCGTGGTCACAAGGTTTTTCGCAAACGAAAGATATCCAAACGGAAGATCGCAGCCAATGCGTACCACCAAATTTGAAAATAATCCGTTAAAACCTATAATGTTTTCGACAAAGGGGGCACAACCCTGGTACGAAAAGTTGCGGAATGCTGATACTTTTTTCCCCCACCCATGACCACAAGACGAAAAAAACCTGAAAGACGTTGGCGTAATGGAAATTTACTGTCTGATGTTTAAGGAGGAAGGAAACAATGTTCCAAGAACATTGCAAACTGTGAAAGCTCGATACTGTTTTAAGGAAGTTTCCCACCATAAACAAGGATTCTAAGAAATTCTACAGTTTAAAAATCGCTCCTGGGTCTAAATCAAAACGTCTTGATTCTGCTGAAGATCCTTGTTGTGGCAAATGATTTATCAGAATTGTTTGCAACCAAAATTGAAAACATTCGACGTGATTTACATTCGCCATTTTCTGCTGTCGATCAAGTTAGACACATAATGTGCTGGGAACCACTTGTAAGTTTTGAATCATTCAATGAGGATGAGGTCAGAAACGTGATGCTATCGTCGAAGAGGACTTCTTGTTTAATCGATCCCATTCCTACCACCATTGTTTTTGATTATTTGGGTATTCTCGTCCCGGTTATAACATGTATCATCAATAAGACTTTCAAATCGTGTTTTCAAACAAGCTTTTTTGCAACCACTTCTAAAAACCACTGAAAAATTTCCGGCCTGTGTCAAATTTGTCTTTCTTATCGACAATTGCTGGGAAAGTCGTTAAAAATAGATTGCGATTCTACATTAGAATAACAATCTATGGGACAAGTTTCATTCACTCTACCATCACATAGCACAGAAACTATTTTTGTAAGAGTCTTAAACAACATCAGATCTTCTGTGGATAGGGGATATATAAAGGCACTATAGCTAATTCTATTGGACATTTCAACAGCATTTGATACTGTGGATCATAAAATTCTCTCCATTCGCTTCAGAAATGAATTAAACAGGAAGTGCACATACTTGATTTATGTCCTACCTTCAAAAAAACGCAATCAACAGTTTATAATAAATGATTTTAAGTCTGACCCAGTTATCCTTAAATGTGGAGTACCCCAGGGATCGGTTCTAGGTCCAGTGATATTCCTGCTCTACTCGTCATTCGTGGCTAACATTATATCAAAGCACGGCATCGATTATTCTCATACGCTGATAATACACAACTTGTGTCATTCTTCAGGACAAATCAGGTCACCACTGCTCTTAACACCATAACCTTACGTTCTCGGTATAAAAAAATCCTGGGTGACTTCAAATAAACTAAAAATAAATGATAACACAGAAGCAATATTGTTTGGAACAAAGAAACGATTACAGGAACTATCTCAAACAAGGTTAACCATTGGAGATTCCACCATTCAAGTTACTAGTACCGTTAATGATCTTGGCGTTATCCTTGACGCATGTCTTGCTGTACAGTCTTGGGTTGAGCATCTATGTATATCGTTTTACTTCCAGTTACGAGGTATTAACAGTATTAGAAACACCATCACCACAGATGCCACAAAATCATTAGTTCAATCACTTGTGCTATCGTTAATTGACTAATTGTAACAGTTTACTAGCTGGTAGTACACAAGCCATACTGTACAAACTCCAAAAAGTACAGAATACAGCCAGGAGCATATCAAGAAAAAATCAGCCACCACATGTTTTACGTACCAGTGTCTACATGGTACAGAACCACCTTGTGGTTCAGAACTACTTACTGCATGCCAGTAATCTCGTACTTTGAGATCCCAGTGTCCACGGGGTACAACACCTCCTTGTGGTTAAGAACTACTAACTGTATGCCAGACAACTCGTACTTTGAATTCCGCGCATCATAAAATTTTGTGAATTCGATCACCATTACTGTGGGAAAATAAACCTTAAATATTTGCAATAGCAAAACTCTTACAAGTTAAAAGTCCCAATTAAAAAGTAATTTGTTTCAAAAATTATATGTTGATTAATTTTTTTTGAACAGGCATGCATATAGATTATTCTTTAAAGCGCTTTTAGCATACGTGTGGGTGAATTTAGCGCTCAAGAAAAGAACACGTATTATTTATGTCTAAACTAACAAATTATGTCAATACGGATGCAAATCAAAGTCCTGTGTAGAGCTTTGACGCAAATTGGTCTATGATGTGATCAAAGTTAGATTCGCAGATTTTGCAGGAGAATGGTCTTACTTCAAGTACCTGCCCGTGACACCCCCTTAAGTCGCCCACAGGGCACGTTGCTGGCTCCGAATATTCCAAACATCGCCGACAATGATGAGTATAATATTATAAAGATGATATCTAAAACTTAAAATTAATTCAATTGATGTCTAAGTGATTTCATATTTTTTTCGTGTCGGTGATCAGTATTGCCCGCAATTCGCAATGAAAAGCGATGCAATTTTCTTAAAATTTTGCACGTTAGCGCCTCATAGCTTCGCTTGATGCGGACTCTATCTACCCTATAATAGGGTTCTTTTGCCAAATGAAGGTTTACCAATGCGAGATCATGTGATTTTCTTAGAAATATTGTCGAATACTGCTGAGGTCAGTGAAGAGTTCCTCTTGCTCTACTTCAAGATTATATTTGTTTTATAATATAATATAATATATTACACACGTCACATATGATATTAATCTAGACATGCTGAGCAGACTTTCATTAATAAGAAAATTTACTCTCGTTCTCTCTTTTCTGTCAGTTTTTTTTCCTACTTAGCAAGAGATCACTTAAAGTTCATTCAAACTCATAGTAGACATCGAGACCTATACCTCAGGTATAATAGATGATAAAATACTGTATATAATAAGTAATAAATCTGAGCCTGCAACTGATCTGATGAGATCCAGAAACTGGTAGATTGTCGACAAGAAACTGATTACTATAGAACATCAAAAACAACCATCACTTGTTTCGTTGCCCTATATATTAAATTTACGTACTAAACTACATTTATTAAATAAATGTTATTGAAAACAACACCACATCGTTAAAACATATAACGAATTCTGAGTTGGCTTGGAAGTGGGTGAAAAGCATAATACCAGCAACTCATTAATGTTCGTTTATTGT
The DNA here is from genome assembly GCA_917208275.1 of Patella pellucida. Taxonomy (NCBI): domain Eukaryota; kingdom Metazoa; phylum Mollusca; class Gastropoda; family Patellidae; genus Patella; species Patella pellucida. The sequence goes on from OU795036.1 coordinate 71,347,142, forward strand.
GTTAAAACATTATCATTCGAACGTGTTCAAAAAAATACGTTTCCGCTAAAAAAAACAATCACTAACTTGAAACCGAATTTCAATATGAGTTCGTTCTAATACAAGCATGGATGTGCAATATAATTAAAATACAGATCTATTATTCGTTTCATTTTGTATACTTTCGATGGCCTACACTACATGTGGATCGAGCAAGTTATAGTTGGAGTTCACGTCAGGTGTCAAGTAAGCGACGTATGGCCCTATAACGTCAGGCATTCGATTAACCCATCAGAATCGATGATGCAAGTGGCAATAAGCTTCGATTTGTTTTGATTTTTTTCGCTGGTAATGTCTACTCGCAGTTCCGCGCAAAAAAGGTCAAGCACGCGATTCGACAGACCATTTGATTGGCCGGCCCCTCATTTCAAGCAGAACACGAGTTAAATAACAAGTAATAATTGAGAAAAATGTGACTTAAGCTATTACCAAAAGAGCGATATCTATTGTATAATCTAACTATGAAATGTATTAAGTAGCCTATGATCCCTTGCCTTGTATATGGTAATATACTTATTCTTTCATGCATAACCTACATACCACAGGTATTTGTAACAATGTGTCAACTTCATAATCTTCTAATATAATTTATGGTGTTTTAGAGACATGGCTGCCAGATTCACCAACCAACCCGACTGTGTATATTCATATATATTGCTATTATTACTCTTACTGTGCCACACTAGAATTAATATTTTTCAATATTTGGGAATGTGAGGTAACCCTATGCCATAGAGCCACAATCAGATTAACCTACGGGTAACACCAGTTCCCTATGTGCATTTCTATAGTTAGGTTATTCATTTGTCATATTGACACAGTTTAAGGAAAATGATTTAAGAAACATGCAAAGACTGTGGGTGTTTAATGATCGATGACTCTCTCTAATGACTCTCTCTAATGTTATATTCCCCTTTATTGCACTGAACAAAAATGCAAGTCTGTGAAGCCAAGCCGCCTGTGAACACCCGAATAAAAAAAACTAACAATACTATAAACCTCCTGGATTACCTTGCTTAGATCATTAACGATACTAATTTTAAACACAATATTATGTGTATACTGTATGCCATTGCATTTCGATTGCTTTGATATCAAAGGATGTGCTGTATGACGAGAGAGAGAAATGGGGTTTAGCGTCCACTTGACACAAACTAGGCCATTTCGGGACTAACAAATTGTTCAATAATTCGCTTGCGGTTTCACTATTAGTGTATCAAAACACAAGACATATAGACATCACTTGATAGTGTCCTTGATAATTAGTCCCGATAATATATTGGAGAATAAAACTGCTTAATTTTGAGTTCAAATCCCTTAAAATCCTCGATCTCAAGGGCAACTAACTCAATATATGTGATACGTTTTCAAGCAACTTAAACCCGGTGTTCTTAGCTGTATTGTGCGGTGTCGGGTCAAAACCAGACTTTGTTTTATAAAAAATAATGTGATGGGGATATCTTTCGTTATCAAGTACAGCACATGGGACATTCAATGTATATACCTCTAAAGGAACGGGAGTCGATTATCCGGTCACCCAACCAAAAATTTGACCCAAATCATAAAAGTGTTACGTGTCCAGATAAGCTGTTTGAGCCTTAAGTCCAAACGACTAAATATTTTGAGCTGATATTTTGAGACAAGGTATTTATTTATTTATTTATTCTTCCAAGAGACTTGTGTCAAACATGACAATAGAGGTATTGATATAAAGTTACATGATAATAAAATGAGAAAGTTTTGATGAGAGAAAAAGTAATGATGTTCTTCGATATTTGGAGCTTAAATTTCATACGTACTACTACTTTTAAGTTTGAGACCATAATCAAATCGGGATAGTCCCTTTAAGATATACACTATAGTAAATATCCTTTATATGTAGTCTCGAGCCGAAATGATAATATGTTGTCTCGTGTGTATTGAAGTTTGAATGTTATTCAGTGTCTTATGTATTGGAACGTAAATGAGAAGTAGTCAGTAGGCTATCTATTGTCTTGGAGATGAAATTACATGCTATTAATGGAGATTACATGCTATTCAATGTCTTATGTCTTAGGGTTGTAATAATATAATTTGTCGGTGGCTTATGTATTGCAAATGAAATATTACGTTCCCAGTGAACCTGGAATGACATTGATGATTGGGTTCTCTATGAAGCTAATAAAATCACCCATTCTCCTATGTACATAATGTACCATGAGGATTGAAATCAAGTCGACTATAGTGTTTAAAAACTCTATAGATACATTCAATCACAAAACGTAGTGAGATGATGCTTCGTGGGTTGGGGTCGGTCTAATAGCTGATATAATGTACGAGTAGGCCTATCGGTAGTGAAAATTGGAGACATAGACCAATATTCTGTCGTGCAAAACTAAATAATTTTATTTATGTTGTTCTTACATGATGGAATTTCATCATCAGAATACGGGACCCGTCTCTTTAAAAACATTCTATATCCCTGCCATCAATGAATATTTTAAACATATCTAACTGGTGATAATGGCACAACCGTTTTATTTTTACCAAGAACATGTTGGCAAGTATTTCGAAGACGTTTTTTTGTGCGAGTTACAGAAGGAATTAAGTTGATAGGTATCTAAGATAAACTGGTGATTAATTTTCCTCTTGATTCAAGTAGATCTAGTGAGTTGTTTAAGTGGCCTACATTACATAGCACATGTTGAATTCTCGCACCTTGCTATCTATGTTAGTGACAGGGTTATCGTTCTAGCTCCTCCAAACATAGAATTCTCCATGTATCTTCCAAAATACGTGTTTTACAACCCACTTACTCAAAGAACCATAACTGTTTATTCCCAATTCATTCACTGGACGATATCAAAAATTTACATTGAAAATTCGGTTCTTAATGTGTCGCTCACTGTCATCGTGTATCAGCAGTGTCATTATCTACACTATATCTTAATAAATAAAAACATTGCAATTTATGTTTTGTTTTATGGCAATTTATTACATGAATATTAATATTACCAACATTAACAGTATTAACATAAAATAAAGGCATATATCTACAAAAATTGACCGTATATATATTTATAACGATAGGAAATACTGCAACAGACTAGTTGATAACAAATAAAAACCTTGATGAGCCTTTTGTTTATAATGATTATCTATATCATATGCATTATTTTTATATAATATGAATTTCCGCATATATCACAACCTCCAACGTGAATATATATAGACAAATAGCAAGCAAATAAACTATGAACTTTAATGTTATTGAACATCAGAGATAAAAACGTATAGTTATTATATACCAGTATATAATATTTTGATTAGCATATTTATCTAAGGGTAAAAATAGTTTATTCATTAAATCTTAAAAATATGTACTTATTTTATTTCGTTAAAATAATTATTTCAATTTTAATAGGTTTATCGCGGTTATTGGGCGTATTACATTTTTACTCTTTATTTTGTTTAAGCTTAATATCTAAGCAGGTTTTTAATATCCTGATTTACTTTGGTTATCTTGAAACATTTATTGATGTTTCACTTCTGAATCAGAAAGATAATTATTATGGATTTTTTTAAAAAAGAATAATTACCCAACACACTTGCAATAGCTTGGGGTTTTTTTTACGATGAACTTAAAAAAACTCAAACCATTAGCCCACATACACTACAGATTGCCTACTGAAGATAAGAGACATATCAAAAATAAACCCCGATATATTCAATTGATAATAATATACATATACTAGAATATGTAAGCCCTAATATGTGATATACGTGTACAAATGGATTAACAAATAAACATCTATACTATTTTTAATTCCATGAATAGTATGAACCATTTTCGAAAATTAGCCAATGATTGAAGATATAATATGTAATTGAATCTAGATTCCTTTATGATGATTCTTGATGTAGTCCTATAGAATGAGAAGTATTCAAAATGTGACGAAACGCTGTGTATTATAGAAACGGGGATTTTGGTGCAAAAGGACAGGCTTACTAGTTTCAAAAAGTCTTTTCAATGATTATCTGATTTTGTATAACGAAGTACAGTGAATATCAACGTCGTTTTAACAGTTTACCTACACAGTATAAAGAACATGTATCTGATTAAAACACGGCTAAGTAAGACCAATGTCAATCATTTGTCGGGAATGACCACGACTGCAATACGACTATAATGTCCACGGTAGCTAACAATAGCGGGTCGAGGTGCGGGGGGGGGGGGGGGTGACGTTAATCCGTGATATTAACTAATAGAATGTTTTGTCCAGTTGAACTTTGGGTGCCGGGTGCGCGGAATTTTAAAAGGTAATTTGGTATAGGAAATAAACCTTGATAAAGGCCTCTTAAAACCCCAATTCGAACCAACAGTTCGCCTAATACAAACTTACTACTATTGTAATCAGGTTCCTAAATATCTCGTAAGTTTAAGTCGGTTTCAATATAAACCCCGTCGAAGTGCACTTTTCATCAATCAAAGAATGCAAAAATATACGACCAAAATACCAATAGTCTAAGTATACATAGAATGTTACTACATGTGTAAGTTTTAGCCATGTCAAAAATATAGCAAAGGTACAAGCTTGCTGCTTATTCTATAGTCGCCATCGTTCCTCGTCAAATTACATCTCTTGCTATTAATGTAATTTATTTGATAATTTTATAAATTGCACGGAATGAAATGATGTGTTTTATGAAGGGGTGAAATTATAACTGGTCGACAGTTAGTAATGGGTGCAGTAGAAATAAAAGACCTTTATTTGATAAAATAAGATGATGGATACCCTAATGAATCTACATACTTGTATAGAAAAATCGTCTTCCATATCTCGTCTGATCTTTAACACAAACTAAGACTAAGATATTCCACATGGCCAGGTTGAAGCCGTTACTAATCACATCTAGATTAGTTTTCTTCTATGTGTTTACGCGTCGAATAAAGTCTGATGAAACGTGTATACATGTCTATAAGAAAGCCAGGCCAGTGACGGTTTAAACTATTAATGCTAATTTGCCATTTATTTTCAGGTCTTATTCTCTTATTTAAAAATATTTGTAACTAAAAGCTCAGATATATTTCGCTAGTTACAATTAATAGCTTTAAACCCAGACTCGACTTCTACTAATAAAATACCATCTTTGGATTTCAAGATTATAGACATGGTGATTGGTTGCGTTGTGGCACATTAGGACAAACACCAACATGGCAGTCACATAGAAATATTTACCAACCCAATATACGATGCGGATATCCACTATATAACATATAAGTTTTGGTTTATGTTAATATATTTATATACCATTCCTCTCGCACCTTTTTATAAATATAAATGTTGGGGGATGGGGTCGTAGTGTGTTTCATAGAAGAACATCGTTTTCCAGAACATAATAAGAAAACAACGAACACAGGATTTTTGTTGCTCATAAAATATTTAAGCATTGATAAAAATTAATTAAAATACTAAATGTATGCATTGTAGTTCACTCTCTGGTTAAGTACAAGTTTCATTTTTGTCATTATTAATATGGCACACACACGTACTTTTTACACTTGTCTTGGAAATGGCCTTCTGTTAGAAATGCATTTCACACCCTTGGGTAGGCCCCGAAATCCCCAGCCAATTGTTGAGCACTTCAAATGTTTACAATTTTATACAAATGCGTTTCCGCGTTCCTTGTTATCATAACTATCATACAGATTCCATATGTAATCAGATTTGTTCTATATACACGTTAGTTTCTGACACTTGACAGTTTCTAAGTGGGGCTTTACGCACACTTATCGTGCCTTTTTACCCTTTCTGCACTATTGAAGAGCATAATCAGTAGCTTAGTTCCTCATATTATCACCACATTCTTTTTTCAGTTTATCACTAATAATTCTGGTTTAACATCCACACTGTGCTCTAAACTAATAAAACACACGTTGTTGTCACATTACGCCAGGTCATATATATACCTAAATAAAGCGTTTATAGACCGTCCTTGCGATGTGCTGGAACACGTCAGCGATTGACGGGGACTAATTTGTTAAGCACAATTTATTAATGTATATACTCCGATATAAGCGTGCTATTTTGGAACAATTACCAATATGGTGTGAAACATGTTATAATCGTGGGTTTACCTTATATAATGTAAATAAAATATATCAATAAAACACATAAAAATCCCAGAATAAGCTCTGTCTGACCTCGGATCTGTTTGCAAGCAACATCTGCTTGTTCACCACCTTTACTACGGACATCTAGTTTTGCGCGAACCGTAAGCAGTACACTGGTTTTCAGATCTGTAACTTCAAGGAAGCTTTTTGCACAGTGGACTAGATTCACAATATTCACAAATGTGATCGCTCACACACACAACACAACATTAAACTGGCATTGAAGAACAGGCAGATTGCTCTGCTCGAAATATTTTATACCAAAAGCCTGCGGAAATTATCTTTCCAACTGGCTTTAGTCGGTTGTGAGTTTGGAACCAGCCCGTGTGGTGTCTCCCGCGGCTTGAGGAGTCGAAGATATATAATTGAGGGGATTTTCGCCATTCAATCATTAAGTGCAATCGGGTTTAGTCCGCGTAACGACGCTATGGTATGCTAATGATGCACCGATTCCCCTATTTACATAAACATCAAATACATAGTCTGTGTCAGATTTAAGTGACTTTACAATATATGTAAAGATTTCCTTGTCTCGATCTTTCCGTTTTAAACGTACGCACATTACTTTGTCTTTTTTCCTTCGCCCTGCCATTTCTAGACAATGATGACTTCTTTTATTAGAAATGGTTGGGGATTCTCGCACGTACAAACAGTATCTCTGTTTTAAGCTGGTGAGCGACCAGGAGAGAGTCACTGAATGACATGTCGACACACTGTCAATTACCTTTATTTCAGGGTTGTATGGCAACCTCGGTTTTTTGTACGTCGCCGTTGTAAAGAGCATCGACAACACCCTCTTTCTATTTTTATTGCCAGTTAATTTGACAGTATATACACCTACAGGGAGGTTCTTCATACGAAGCACTTTCATCCGAGAAACCACCGTTTGGTGAATGTTTTTATTACCATGGTAAATAGTAATAGGTATTTTACCGCGGCATGATTTCAGTTCTAAAACAGCCGAATCTAATCTTGACTCGACTTTAAACATAACATTTTGTTCGCTTGAACCTTTACGTAATTTTATGGTTTTTCTTTTACCATCTTGCAGCAACGCCTTTCTTTTTTCCTTTTTTCGTCGCTCGGTTTTCACTCTGGTGCCAGAATAAGCTGCAACTGTGTTGACTTTTCTGTTGAGAACAAACACATCTACATGATATGTCTTTCCTGGTTTAGCTGTCTTAAACGTGTACTTTGTCTTAGATCCGATACACTTATAAATTATTTTACCGCGGGCACCCTTTTTGTCTAATTGGCGCTTTTGTGTTTGTTCCCAACTGAATCCCCAACCGCCGGACGACTTGGTTTTGCGTTGCACCAAGACCTGTGCCATTAATTCACAATATGTTTTATAATTTTTCACTCTATTCACAGCCACACAATACTCCATAGAATCGTTAAATCCACGTTCAAAACTACTCTGTTTCCATTCGAAAGTAAACATTCTGTTAGATTTAGAAGTAATAGACACTGATTTATCATTAGGCAGTGATGGTTTTAAATGAACGGGATAAGACGTTGTACTTCCATATAAGTCTACAGTGGTATCACTTTCGAGAGATAATATCTCTATCATATATAATCCAGATGCAGCACGCCTCAGATAGTAGGTTGTAGGTTCCTTACCAGTAAAGTTACCTAGAAAAGTATAAGGTGATAAAGGGTTCTGATTCTTAGATCTTTGAGCATGGAATGGGTCTCGATCTGAAAAAGAGGAATAGTCATGATTTACACCTTAGATCCATTAGTCCTTGAGACAGCCTTCCGAAAATGTTGGAAATTGACCCCCAACGTCAATTACTCAAAAGTGGGGCTATTATTATACATTTATCAGAGTGAATTTTTAAATTTTAGGTTAAGATTAACATTAGCAAGATTATTTTACGTGGGTTATTTGCACTTGAAGTAATTTAACTGCCTGCAAAAACATCACCACAGTGATAAAGGCAATCAGAAGAACCTACAGAATAACATTTCAACAACAATAATTGTGCCAATTCCAGGAATGCCTGTATGGCATATAGGTTCTGAACCCAATTCCCTCTAAATATGCATTTACTTTTTCGTTTGGATCTAACTATAAATACTGACTTTATAGAAAATATAGGAGCAGGCGGTTGTTAGGTGCACTAAGTCTTGTCCAAGCAAGTGCAGAATAGTTTTACGTGCTCAAGTTGCTCTGAAGCCCGAGCACATATGAAGGTGATTATTTAATTCATGGGTTTGAAGATTCAAGCAACAAAAACAAGCAAATTGAGTGCAAAGATGTTTGGTATAATCAAATTGTCATAAGTTCTTAGTAATCGGTTTGAACTCGAGCTTGGGTTATTTAATCTGGAATTGTTCTGAGTAAACACACCTGTTGATGAATGCCACCTTGGTGTAAGTTATAATTTGTATATCAGATCAGCGGTAGGTGTTTATATATTAATTCATGTTTTACTGGATAAAGCTTTCAGATTATATATTTAGCCCTTTTCAATGTCGATATACTTGTATTGTGACCCGGAAGAAGATATATCTCTATCTAGCACTAAAAATGACATCATTATTATACAACGTCTGAAATGGATTGAACTCGACATGGTAATGGTGGAGTTTTGTATGTGTAATTGATCATGTCTAGACTTTAAAAACATCGGATACAGCTTCACAGACCAATTACTAGAATCTCGAACCCAATCAAGACGACCTTCTCTCTATATATATATGGAAAGTATAGCCTGGCTTACTCGTCATATATTGTGCATTTATTCTAGTTAGATTTGTGCTCATATCCAATACTATACTAAATAATGATTTTAAACAGCCAAAGCCAATACCGTATAAGCAAGAATGTGAAAGATTGTGATTTAGCCTTATTAGATTATAGTTTGTAGATGCTTTGCGACAGAAGATACCAAAGCCTACAAATCAACCATCGACTATAGCATATTCTAAGTTGTTATTTTCAAGTACAGAAGATACAAGGCACCACTCAGAAAAAAACGGATATTAAAATACTTAGCCTATGACGCCACACTGGACAGACGCCACATGCATTTCCATTATGCTTACCAGAATAACCACTCAACACACAGCCAGGTTTAACAACAAGTCATACGGTTTATGAAAATACACAAAGTAATGACCAAAACGCAACCGGTGCCCTTAAATCAGTTTCGAATGTATAGATATTTAACATAACTATCATATAGAACCTTAATTAGAAATAATTGTACATGTTAACATACAGTTTTAAATGTCACATATTTGTAATCGTGTCTAGTTATGAAGATCCTAGTGAAAATTTGTACCTTTATTATATTGGCGTCAACATATTTTTGCGCCCAAAACATAATGTTAGACCTTAATTGTAACCTAGTTTAACCCAAATTGCATTTGTAATATTACCGTTTATATCCTCATAATCGTTGCTGTCATCGTCTTCTATATCTGGAAGAATATCCCGCCGTTTTATTGACCAATTTATTGATGAAGAACATGGGGATAAAATAATTTTTAGGGGCAAATTATTCTTCTCGACCCTGAAAAAATAACTGAAAAAGAAAAAAGGAAAGAAATTAAAGCAACAAGTAAAACAGTTGCAGACAGATACATTTTGAATGACAATAATCATGTTTTTGTTTTTAATGGTTGACTTTTTGGGTATATTCGAAAATATTTCGTGAAAATGATGTTGAAGAATCCTAAAATTTGCGGGTAATTCAGATAACAACAGCATGGTCCTGGTAGTTATTAATCGGTTTCAACCAAAACATTGATGTTCAAATTTAAGGTCATTCGTAGATTAAAGGAGCTAAGTCTCGAACTCAATATTTTCCATATCATTTGAAATTATAAACACGAATTCGAATTGGGTGATGATTATTGATCAATTTCAACTAATATTGATGTTGTGGTCTTGCCGTGAAACTATAGGTTCCTAGTATCCAATATTTAAGACGCACTTAACATTTTATAATCAGTACACGAGTCATGTACCATATGGTTTTGGGTGAAGTTCTGTAATGAACAAGTAAAAACATTTCCTACAACACCACAAAATAATAATTTTAAAAAACGTGTAGAATGCACTAAGTAGGCGTAAACGACTGCCGTTCAATTTGAACTGTTCGCGTATTAAAAACCGAACATAATTGATTATAAATTACAATATTATTTTCACAAATTGTATATAAATCACTTTACATGCATCAATATTACATTAATATGTGCTTTTTGAACGATTTTTGTTTATTTCAAGGTTCCAAAAATTAGAGCCATATGCCCTTTAACCTTCCATCTTCTTTGCAATTATTAGTTCGGTCTTCACTTGATAAGGTATCCACCGATTATCATACTTTTGAAGATTAAAAAAATCTTAAAAATCAAACTTAACATGTGTGTATCTAAAACTTTACAACACCGTTTTACTAGCCGGGAAATTATATAATAGAAACTATATATACCAGACCTATTAGTTTGTAAGTTTCAGATATCCGTGTCTTTTAATGAAATCTGTTATAACATTTCCCATAACATTTAGATTTCTGCCCGCTGTGTTACGCGGTTAAATATATAGCAGTCCGGTCAACCATGACAAGCCTCACCATTTCTCCTAGGGTGCATTAAGTGCAGAAATGGGGAAAGCGCCTGGCGTAAAATCGTAGACATGTACTATAATGTTAAATAGTAAACGTGAATTGCCGGTAATTTGATCTAACGATAAGCCAAGGTTGATGTTTCGCTGCCAATACACACTGTTTAATACTCTAAGATATAGATCTTTAATTATTATACCCTCTTTAGTCGACTCCTGTTTATACGAAAAGCGAGATTGGAGCAAAACGAATATGGCCTGTAATGGTTTATAAGACATATGGAACCTATATCTACCATGACCTAAACGTCTATCAGGAAACTAACGAGATCAAGTCTGGTATTGCAACCCCATATCTACCACCCTGCTAAATTGCTACTTAATTTTCGATACAAACATATGCTCTCACCTCCAGCCATAGAAGTGAGACATAAATATGAAAAGCCAAGTCACAATACAGTTGCTAGTTTGTTAACATACGTTTGTGTTTGATTTTCTAGACCAAATATTCTGTAGTTTATTCAAAAGATTTTAAATGGAGGCGATGAATTCTACATTCGGATTCGACATACGGATACGCATAGATCTCGACTAATACTAAAAGTCCCATCTCCAGAATGCATCAGATGTGACTTTTCGTTATGCAACGGGTAGAATATTTTAGTATGATACGACCTATGACCAGTCCACCCATTCTAAAGAGCAACGTCCGGTTTGTGGTGGTTCCTCGGTGGAGTTGATCGCATTGGCGTTATATCGATATGGCGGAATATGTGCCTCCTGCCGTTGCTGAAGAGTTCCGGCATTGCCATTCATTGTCCACACATAGTCGACACCTATGACCCTTCCTTTTGTAAACATTAAATATAAAACAATGGCATGCTAGCAAAGTTTGCTTCAATCTTTGTACGATAATAATTTAGACAGTAAAATTAGGTTCACATTTTTAACTATGGTGCAATACCCATTAGATCTATTTTACAGGTATCAGTCTTAGATTTAATGTAGGGATGTCTCTCTACAAGTTGGGTATGTATGATATGAATGTAAACAAGAACGGTAAAGCGATTATTGTCTATTTCTGTATGTTAATATGGCACATATTGTCAACAATTGTAGTCTTAGTACATATTTAACGGTGGTTTCTAGAAAAAAAGGTAACAATACAAAAGATTTCTTGTACTATTAAATAAATGCTGTACACGTACACTGAAATTTTAAAAATGTAAGCGTACCTTGCCTGAGGAAGAGCTCGGATAGACGTATGTGAAGTAAAGGGGTCATCATTAGATTGGTAATCGTTAACACGGTGTCAATATTCTGTCGAATCGTTTAACGACATTTTTTGTATTAACAGCGCAGATGCAGTCGGTGTTTTTTGGTATAGATACATCTTCATTTACGGGAAACCATTCAATTAAATGTTTACTAAATGAGGACTTCTCCCTTGTCCATTTCTTACAGAAACTTGAGCTTCTTAATGACAATGAAGTTATATGGGAGTCGACAACCCGAGCAGTACGTTTTGGGATGGTGGAGGATGTTAACATTTCCTAACTCACAAAAATGTAACGTCACAATAGCTCGGTTATCACCGATAAGACATCAGAATATATAGAAGAAATTTCATGCCACCACTTTTTATCTGGAATTGTTTTTACATAATTCGGAGGATGGGATGGAACTCATTAAAGTTTGATTTTACAAAGAAAAAGTGTGGTGCATTTGAATGACTATCAAATCAGTGACAGTCGTCCGCTTTCGGACATCCTAACTTAAATATCTCACTGATTAGAATATGCATGCAGTGGAAGCAACCAAGCGTTGATTAATTTGTCATTAAAATGAATATTTCCGAAGAAAGATTATTCTATTCTATATGCCAAATTATATTAGTGTAATCTTCTGCTTGACGCCTCGCTTCAAAGGTTACCGCACAAGGAAGCCATTCTTTACTTTTGAATTATTTTTGAAAATCACATGGCTATTCTTTTGTACCGTATCCGAAACACTTCACATGAATCACATTAATTTACCGAAGAACATAACTGTATGTGTGTTGTTTACAAAATCGTCAACAGGGAGCATAGATTCTGCCATCACTTAATAAATACATTAATATTACATAACCATATGAATCGTGTATAATACTGGAGTAATATAAAATAACCAATGTTGTTTATACCACCTGCTCTACTAACATATCTATTTCATAGTGTTATCATTTCATGTATGTTAGATTGCGGTTTTAGGAAACGAGATTTGGTTAAAATGCATGACCCAGACGCTAACAGGTTCCTGAAACTATTCGGGTCAGTGCCAATACCTTTCCACGTGTTGGCAGTAATGAGTATTAAGGCAGATAATCAAGGTCCTGCTGAGTTTATTTTCACGTCTGAACATGTGCATAGGAGAGAACCACCTATAGGCTGTGACTATCAACACTACATCAAGATGTGAATGAGTTACTACTAACAGTTGAATGACTTAGCATCCTGATTTTTATAAGCCTCCTGGGAATATCAAGCATCGCCTTTTTGCCAGCTAGCTGTAGTTTAATAACAAGTAGTATATTTAAAGAACTTCACAACCCACATAAAACAAAATATCATAAAAAAGGCTGAAATGTAAATATGATGTATTATGCACAGTATTAAGATATAAGATGATTTATCAAAGAGTTGAACTATGGCTTAGTGCGAGTAAGAAATAACCCTTATCCGGTTCATTATGCAATTAATAATACAAATTTGACAGAAAATAAAGATTGGAGTGGGCGTTTTATGTTTGTTCGGTAAGAACGAAAACAGTACATAAATATTCTTTGTGATAGGAACGGGGCCTAATTAAAATTGTCAACGTTTATTAAGATTTATAATATAATAAAAAAAAAACTTAAACCAGATTCATTAACTGTCATGTATGAAGGAGATATCCTTGAACAGTTTTATTCATTTTCTTACAAACACGTGCGAACAATAAATGGCAGTATTAAATCGCGTGATCTTGTTTTAAAATGAACTAATAAAGATTTCTGTGTAGTGTCGATAGTTTGGAAGCGAATTGACAGATGTAACCCGATTCTTTTCAAACATTATTTTGCTTTCCTACAGCTCCAGAATACATCAGGTTACACTTGGGTAGCTATTGGCATTGGATATGGAGACAGTGATGTCATTTACTATTGTGGCTTATTTTAAAGGTTCAGATGCCGTCCGAGAAATTGAGAAGTAGTCGTCGTTCTCGGAAGACGTGGCACATTTTTACGATTCATTAAAATCCACATACACCAAATAAGTTCGCTTTAAAACACATTGCCTGAAAATGAATAGAACAAACAGTTCACGGTTTTAAAGCATCATTTCGCTTTTATTCGAACTGTCACAAAGTGCCTGTCGATTTGAAAGGGTTGTGTTTCTGTATAATTGTGAAACAGGCTGTCTATAATAGAATTAAATCACCACGGAATTCACTTACGACTTCAGAGGGTCTAAGACAATTTCACGAGTCAGTTCGTCTGCAACAAACGGAGAGGCCCTCGAGAACGGGTGGCGTAGCATGGAAAAAGGGGATCACCTCATTTTCGATTTGAACCTCTCTATTAAATGAATGGTCCACTTGGCATTGATGAGATTTGTTCCAAATGTGGCAGTATAATTATTGAATTTGTTGTGCTTGGGTCCTATTTATTATGACATTTGTGTATGAAATCAACTCAAATACATCAAACATGGCGATTATGTCCTCGGCATTTGGAGCCTTGCGAATTTCATAACTACCACCTTATGGCTCCATGCAGCTAAAAATAATCATTTACATCTTTGATTTCAAGATACTAAACTAACATCAATGGGTTAAGAATCCGTGCATATTCCTGAAGCAATGACCAGAGAAATCCCTCTGAGGGAATCTGTTTATCTATTTTTACCGTTCAATCAAATATATCCAATATGACAGCCCTTCGGTTACTCTGGGTCTTCCCTAAAACTTTGGACAGTGATTTAAGGTATTAAAAACGATGAAATTTTTTACATTATATTCGTGATTATAGCCTCGTTTGTCACAAAATTAGTTTTTCTGCAATATTCTGCTATGCACTGGTTAATTGGGCATAATAAAATCGTGAGTCAAGACGTAATGTTACAATACATATTTGGTCCAATGTGGAGTTATGTTACGCAGTTAGCGATTGGTTGTTAATCGGACTATTGACCAGTCATAATTAGAAACAAGAATTTGCTTTCTTTACAGCAGTGAGTAGTGGGATTAGCTATATAATCACACCAAACACTAAGAGGAGTATGGGTTTCATGAATGAGTCCCACAACAACCAGGGCCGGATTATGGTTTGGTCGGGCCCTAGACTCAAATATGGGGCCTATTACACATACCTCCAACCATCAAATACAAACTATCAAAAGAAATAACTGTGCCATATGTATGTACATTATACTTTGGATGTAGTACAAAACGGGTATATGAATTTGATATGATACCTCTGATGCCCCCTAGTTCCATCAATAGGAAGTACTTACTTTTGGGATTTTCCTTTATAAAGATACGTTGGCACCGATACACTCTCAGGAATCACATGAGTATCGTAAAATATATCTAGTTCGTTGATATCGAATTCAAACTTGTCCTCATCTTGAGATGGTAAATGTTGACATAATGTCCTCGGAATGTACAAAAGCAGCACGATTATATTTCCCACTGCCAGTAGATATCCTATCCGATCAGACAGCTGCATCTTCGACCACCTAAATAACAAATAAAAAAAACGATGAATATGAAATGTAATTTATTAAAGCACCATCCCTCTGACACATTGAGAAGAGGGGGAGAGGATGGGTTTTCAAATACCATTAAATCCATTTCATTTTTTTTTAGATTTGAAATTATCGCTGTTTACTTTGTTGTAAAAATGTTTTAACATGTCTCACTTTGTCACATTTCTCAGTACAAGGCCCTAAACTTTAGTCTTATGGGTAAGCAATCCATAAGTTGGCACCGAGGATCACCAAATCTCTGAACAACACTGCTCTGAAAATCGGTAAACAAATTAATTTTACTATGCATTTCGGTTGTTCTTAAAATATTGGATACGTAGGATTATCCGACAGCTCATTATGGTCAGTATACGTATATTAAATATGCTGTTATATATTCAATTAAAGCCACTAATCGGCATTTGAAAGATTTTTTTTAATCTTTGCCAACTACAATACTGTATAAGTTGAATCTCAAAAAGGAGATATCAAGACAAACAGGTTTCCATTCCGCTCAGTATTTAAAAGATATGAACAGAAAATTTCGCAACATTTGCCTTCCTGTGCAGACAAGCGATATTGTCAAAACGGTCTAAATTCATTTGACACAATTTGGATTATTGTTTGGTCGTTGAGCAATTGGTGGTCGTTTAGATCCAATTTTGGGCTGTTTTGATTCAAGGCCATAAAGTAAGTCAGTGTCACCTTTTTGGGCCTTTATCCGATCGAATCCAAGCCGGACGGTTGTCTAATGTTGATATTTAATTAAATGTTAAATAATCAATTAGAGTATATTAGTGTTGATTAAGCCGCGAAAAATTAGATATTGGATATTGATGGCATATCAAAAATAACCATGTCCAAACAATCGTAATATGGTACTCAAAAATAATTTGTAAATCAACATATCAAGCACCAGATAATACGAGAAAAACTAATTACCAGTGATTGGCAAATAGATAATCTTTAGATATACTGCTGGAAAGGGCATTATTTACTAATATACCCTAATCTATGGTTTAATTTCTACATTTTGAAAGAGAAACTATGTTCCGCTACTATTTTGAGACCAGTATTTTGTTATTATTTTCTACGTGGAAATAATCATTATCAATCCATATCATTATCAGTTTGTTGTACAATGAGACATCAGGATTCTACAAAGGGAGGGAGCGGGGTATTTATAGTTCGCCTAACTAGAATTTGACCCACTAAAAGTTCAGAGAATGTGCACTGTGACTTAGACCCACCTGTTGATATGTCTAGAATATTGTAACAGGAATATTTATAATCTTTAAAACATATGACTATAGATCCAAAATATATATAAAGTGGCGAACACAAGATTACCTCTTCCAAAAGACAATTTTCAATCGGAGGTCAAATCTAAACTTACCCAGTTTTCACCTCTGGGATGTTCTATGAATAGAAAATATTAGCTATTATTACTATTAATGACAAAGGGTTACTTATTCCGGACAGAAAGTACCACTTTCAAGCAAAGTTTGATACACAATGTTCAATTTACAACTGAAATAGACTTCATTAGTTTAATGTCATTATTTCCCCGAAAGGTAGACTACTATATACAAAATGCTCAATTCACAACTTAAATGATCCACATTAGTCTGAGGTAAATTCTCCCCAAAAAGGCAAACTAGTTTAGAAAACCTTACAATCATCGGAATTTGTATACTGTGTACAATGGATCTAGTTTAAAGAATGTCAGTTTGCATTCGCAGAGATATACCAAGATATTATATCTTAATAGATACGACTTTGGTAGTAACAGATTCATCCAAATTCCAGTTTCATTCACCTGTTCTGACAAGACAATACCAGACCACCAAAGGTATTTCCCAAAAAATTAAAAGAATAAAGATCTTTGGATTTTTGCCACTTTCGTCGATTTTGTTTTATTGCACTAATTAACTTCAGCATCTTTATCGGATTCTGCGCATTGTTTCAATCAATCTGCTAATGAAATTCCAGCCTCGGAACTCTGAGCCGCCTTCATACTTTAAATTTAATAAAGCAATTTCAACACACTATCTCTTTGTGTTGTGCATCCGTTTTGAGTCTATAGGCGCTTTCGCAGGACAATTACTGTTTATTTTTGCAAGCACGCTTCGAACAGACAGTTAAGTTAATATCTGTTAAGTCTGAAATCTCTGATTTATTCAGTATTCAAAAATATGTTTAGAGCTTAGTGTTTAATGTTAAAATTGCTACATATAACATGTTTACTCGCCCAAGGCTTGTCATTGTTGCTTCAGATCATTATGAAACCTGTCACCATAACCCGTTCTTATAGTCTAACGAAGTTTGCGCCCATTAAAGTGTATTCGCTAGGTTATGTGATCAGCTAAAATCCATTATGGTGTTTTGTAAATGACTATGTAGCCAGCCACTGGGGCAACAGAGAATATGAACATCCCTACACCTCTTCCAATTCAATTTCAGGACCTACGTTCGCCACGTTTCGGCGTTGAATTGAATATATAGCCTTTGAAATATCATTTATGATATATTTCTGAGTTAAAAAGCTCAATTAAGATCGTTTGTGGATAAACCACTTCCTTTTACTCTAAATTTACATGAAAAGTTATCGTCTAGTCTAATGGTTGTGTGGTTCTTTTTATTTTGACTCTACAGGTGGGACAAGATTTTAAAAATTCCTATATCTGCCCACGAAGCTCATCCATTCATTAACTTTCTGAATGGATGGTGTTTTTAAACGTGTTCTGTTTACGACCTTTGTGCCTTTTTTATCGCCTTATCTTAAGTTCTTAAAATAAATATTTTCATTTTTTTTCCTTTTCTGTATATAGATAAACCCTATATTCTGTATTGCTTTTACTCTGGTTCCATGAAACATGCATTGGGCGGTCATACATCCAGTTCCACCCACAATAAATAGCTTATTTAACAGAGAATAAATATATTCAACTGTTGCAATTCATTATTCTTTTTAACGCCCTGCCTAAATCCAACTTGAAGTTATCATCAACATATATCGTGTGTCTATCTAAACCTAAAGTGCTAATTGCCGATAAATCAGACAGTTGCTGAAAGAGCGATCTGAATTAAAGATACTGGTTAACATGATTGGGTATTTTAGATTTCAATCGGACGTGTTTTGTCAGTTTCTGAAGATCATTCTTCAAAGATTAGCAAGCAGTTGTTTTATTATGAAAAAGTTAGTTACATACGATTTGACATACTAACATTTTACAATGATGTAAACTAGATGAAAAGATTAACAAATGGGTGAAAGCAAATTATGTTTTTAAACCAGCTGAAAATATATGAAGAAATGACAAGTCTACATGAATGAATAACTCTCATACATTGTAACAAGAATAGAACCTAGTCTATAATTTTGTTCTGCATATGAAGTCTTGTCAACATTTACTTTTGGAAAATATGCAGTTGTTATACCAAATAAATCCTATGACGTAATCAAAGATTAAGTTTCGATTACACATCATAACAGTCATTAAAGTCATATAACCATATACATAATTACAAAAAGAACCCGGAGATAGACCTGCGATAATTGTAGGTCTCAAAAATCTCTAGCTGTGTATACATATATTAAAGTTGGGTTCCCAGCAAAGTATTTATCGGGTGGTTATTTCCAATAAAAGTATGTCAAATTTGGTATATATGGAAAGTATAGACCCCATCTTACTAGAAAAATACTGGATTACGCGAAAAACGCCCATGGGGCAAGCACTGGGCAATATTGTCAGGGAATCACTAACTAGCAACCCAACAGGTTTTGCTGGCTTATTGTCTGCCAGCTTAGGTCGGGAGCAGTTGTTATTTCTTGCTCAAATGGTTAGGCTGTTTGGGGAACATTGAGTGTTGTCAACGTACAAAAGACTCTGCGATTAAAAGGTCTAAAAAGAAGTAGACAGAAATAACTAAGAATTTACTTAGGCCTCAGTAAGTATGGTAAATGTACAGTAAGTATAAAGGATACATTCTGAAAAATGGACCCTCCCACAATGAAGTTAAGTTGGCAGACATTACGTCTAACAACAGCTTACCTATAGCTATAGGTACCCACGACGAAAGCAGAGTTTTGAAAGGGAATTGAAGCAAACTTTGGATAGATTGGTTACTTTGAATATGTTTTTAGTCCACATATATCGTCAATTCACAAAGTTTGTACCCGGGAAGGCATCTTTAAAAAGGTCACCATAAACATGCACAATATTTGGCACACAGGGTCCAATGCGTAATGCGAACCCCTGCTTATAACAATCAGATAAAGTAAAAATAACCTCACAGGGATCTTCCCATATTGGTTTATACCGGTTAGTACAGAAAAGTGGGTCGTTAAACCCCATTTTAACTAAAGGGTCAGGGAACACATAAAACATAATCTGTGTTGATTGTAGCGAAAACTATAAGCAGTGCTTCGACGCTTATAAAATTACACATTAACATAGACATGGAACAGTGCAATAAGTACCCCCAGTTCAGTTGATTTAATCTTATATACAATAACGTTAATAGCAAATAATATGAACTACACGTCATATAATTGTTGATGTTCTACGATATATTACCTATAATAAACATTTATATCTTTCCTAGCCTCCCCCGACTTCTCAATGAAATTAGCGCTCTTCTGTGATCGCTAAATGTGATAATTATTTGCCAACTTTTTTATGAAGAAAGGATGCTATTTGCAGCTAGAGAAATATGGTTATTAGATCATTGTTCTGTTTTAGATACCTTTAAGCCATGAACAAAAATTCCGTAGGTGTAAATATTGAGGAGAATGAGACAATGTGCCATTAGATGATGACCAACATAATTATGTCCCCTTACATTTTGCTCTAACACTGTTACATGAAATTCTCTTCCGTCAGAGGCAAATTGAGAAGTAATGACCAGCTTTGCGTCATGGTTTTGGGTTTTTGCGCCCCTTGAGTTTTTGCGCCCCCTCACAAATGGCAAAAAATCATGCGGTTGCAATGCGACTTTTAACATTATAATCATAATGTTGAACCAGTGTTAAACATATACCGTGGGTCAGATAAGCTACAACTCAATTATAAAATGTTTAACACAGCCTAATAGTATCCGGTGGTACTGGGAGGGACTACCACCCAACCCTCTCCTCCGCATATACATACAAAAATTGTTAGTGCGTGTGTTGGAGCCGGGCGGGGTCTTGTTCCTTCTGCTAAATCATGGGTCACCACGCCCCTGTCTTCCGCAAGGCACCAGTATCCACCTCCATTAAAATACATTGTAAGTATAGTACCAGGTATACACTGCATGATGTAATTTCGACATTCAGACATACACAAGTTCACAGTGCTTAGTGCTATGTAAATGATCCAAATTAACATTAAGAAGAAACTTTTCTAACGTTGGTCGATCTGTAAGTTATGATAAATATTAGTCATTTTGAACAAATTAAAGGCTTGATCACCGATGTCTACTTGTATATTGAGATAATAAATAGATTTACTGTGGATAACATAGGCTTTATACGGGGTTTGAGGATAAGAAAACAAGTATATATAGAAAATGGCATATCCGTGGTTATCTATTTGTGAATCCTGACATAAACTATAGTGTATTGTTGTAACCAGATAGCTCTACATATTTTGTGTATGTTAGCCGATGTTTCTGGATGATAATCATTCTCCTCATATCTCAGATGTAGAATCCATTCGTCTGCTAACAGATCGGCTTGATTACCTTTCGTTTTATTAGTATGAAAATAAAACAGCACAAGCAATCTTTGAAATGTTAATGACACAAGAACTAGTGAAAATTTCATGGTAATTTAGAAATATATTTTGTGAAGAACAAAAAAGAACAACTGTCACAATGTTACTTCCGTTGTTTCTGGTTTGTTTAATAGGAAGCATCCTTACAAACAAATTTGTCTAAAGCATCATTTGCTTCTAAAAAAACCTACTATGTTTTTATCCATAAAGCACTTTGTGTAATAACTTTATTCGCGAATTTAAACTGTTCCACGTCTCTGCCATTTAGGAAACCGGATTCTTAGTGGGGGATGGGGGAGTGGCTGTAAATCTCAACCACCTTATACGTTTTAGTTTTTCGTAATGCTTCAAGATCTTTAGCAGACAGTTGATCTACAGATGAGTAGATATAGATCATATTCCCAGTTTCGTCAGGTTTGGCACACTTTAAAGAATTGCGACTCTTGCAGTTTTCCATACTCGTTTCTGGGTATCGTCAAGATGTGTTACTTAATTTTTACGTGCGAGTTGTACCCCATTCCGTTCATACAAAGTTATTGGTACATCGTTTTTATATGGAATTCATAAATGCTTTGATAGAAAGATTGCAAATGTCTTGTTATCTGATTTCTGTAGTGGTGGTCTTATCACAGATATTAGATAAATACACATAGAAGACCCACAGTTGGTTACCAGGTCTATACACATGAATAATCTATCATCTACAATAATATGTATCATATGTCGGCACAGAGGTCCGACGACATTTCTTGCAAACTTATAATTTCATATAAAACGTTAACTATATAAATTATAAAGCACATTCAAACACTCGTTATTTTTAGTCCTTTGTTTTACTATTGAATACTCCATCAAACTGTCCGTAGTAACTACTTGTTCAAGTTAAAAATGAGTTATATTGGTGTGTTTATAAAAACACCCAAAAAAACCCTGATAGGCTAAGCCTGTTCCCCAATCCCATTCAGACATCCTGGATAAGAATTTTGCTTATAAAAAAAAAATACTCATACTAATGCAATGTTTCAAATCTTTCCGTATCGCAAATACATTTATCTGAATACATCTATAAAACATACTTACAATGTTTTATGAATAACGTTTGACTTCTTTTTGAAGGAGACCTCGGTTGGTAAAACCCATGTTGGTCGCTTTCGACCATATATTCTATTCTCAGAATGGTACTTATTGTGCACCTGTGAGATACAGTTTATATTTATACTTGGCCAAAAAGTAAATGTAAATACTCTGGGCTGGTACAGTTTTTATGTAAGTATTGTATAAGTATATATATATGTCAATAAATTATATATATTTCAATAAATTATTGGATGTATGAGAAGACGCTGTGATATACATTCATTGTAATTTACTTGCAATATTAAACTTAAAATATCACAGAGTATTCATTGATTTCAACATAAACTTGTATTTCTTTCTTTTTTCTTACGTATATATTCTACAAATGGTACTTAATTTGCACGTGTGAAATATGACTTTTTTCTTCCAGTATTTTGACTAAGCCATGTGCCCGTTTTCCAAAGCAAATATAATGGAACCGTTTGCATGAAACCGGAAACGAATACATGCGGCCTTAGCCTGTACGTGAAGGACTGTAAATCTTACTCTACGGTTTCTCTGAAAACTTGCGCCAGGCGTGTCAAATATATTTAAAAAATTGGTGCCTTCAAATAATTTATCGATCCTCATGAAAAATGAAGTTTTCCGTAAAAGCTGATATATCTAGAATCAGCCAGATTATGCAAAATAATTACTATTTAAAATACAAATGCGACGTCATCCTTTGGTGTTGGTGCACCATTATTTCAAATCACGGAACTGACAACATTATATATATTAATTGAAATATTGGACTCTCCTGACGATTTCTTTGAAAATGCATGCGGGATAGTGTCTTTTTTACGATGTTTAATTGTCTCTTGTAATAATACACATCCTCATTGCATTCCTGCCAATAAGCATTTTATGAAAACAGACAGTTGTGGTTTCATAACTAAACGCTAGCCATATTTCACTGAAAACTGTATGATAGTGATAAAGAAAAGTTGCCAGGCAACGAAACATAACGTGTACAGCAGCTAAATCGTCTAGAGAGTCGACAAGGTTTGTCACATATTCATGACTTTGTATGTAATAGGAGCCTCTACTAACACCGATATCACTTTCATAGAGAGAGAATGTCCACAATGTTCAAACAATGGAAACAAGGGCTATTACTGTAGAAGATATTAAAAGAAATTGCTAAAATTCAATAGGATCCTTCGTTTTATTACTCTCAATAATGCATTTAAATTCAATATAGATCGGACGATAACTTTTGTCATTTGAGCGGACAACAAACTGAAACAAGGGCTATAACTCTAGAAGTTAAAAACGTAAATTGCTTAAATCCGATCGACTTCTAAATAATGCATTTAAATTCCATACAGATAAAACAACACTCTCATGTGGGTGGGTGTTAACCTAATCATTCTGTGCTTTGTCTTGTAATATTTGTTGGTGTTTTTGAGCTATTATTTATGGTTTCTCTTTTTTCGCCTTTCTTTTATCATCATTTAAGTTGTGTAATGATGTGTTAAATTTGTCTGAATTCAACTACTGGTTTCAGATGTAAGTAAACTTTAAGCGAAACTATACGGAAGGGATCATTAAGTCTGTTTGCGGTGCCAATAAAGTGCACTAAATAACTGTATTCGAAATTATTACCAAAGCTTGTTGGAACTTTTGCCAGGGATTTACAAATTAGGAAAACGAAATTCATCTATGAAAGATGTATAATTGATAATACAGTTCTAACGACCCTTTTACTCTCACAATCATCCAAACAGGTGGACTTGATTTCAAGTACTATGGCGAGCTTTCAATTAAAATCAAGGTTAATTCAGTAAAATATATCGGTTGGTCTTATTATTCAATTATATTGTTTGTTATCTGTTTACATTTCCCCCAATAATTTTGATGATTATCCAATTAATCTAATAATTATATTGACCTGAATTGTATACATGTTGTAATAATCATAGAGGATAGCTCCAGAAAAACATTAGAAAAATATGAAGCTACATATGTAAATGACAACTATTATGGGATGTTTTCTTAACGTGTTAGGGGCCATGATGGCTGTGTGAGTAAGATGTTGACTCGCTAACCTGGAGGTCCATGTTCGGTCCCTGGATGGCAGAATGGTTAGCATGTGAACGCTGTATCATAAGGTCTGCCATTGGGTCAACTGGCGTTGTTTCGATTCCCCGTTTGTGCGTGACAAGGAGTAGGGTCGTCTGTCCAACTCATGCGTTTTCACCGGGTCCCCCGGCCACCTCCCACTGCTAGAGACCTCTTCGCGCAAACAAATTATTGAAATAAAACTGAACCATCCCGAGATAACCTAATTTGTGTCGTGTGGACGTTAAACCCCATCTCTCTCACTCTCTCGTCGGGATTTTGCGGCGTGGTACCCTCTTGTTAGTGGTGCAGTACGGGTGGCCTGGCAAGGGACAACGTGCAGTCGTTCGGGTGGGACGATAAACCGAGGTCCCGGGTACATATTGGCATGCACGTAAAAGAACCCTCGGAATTCAATAGTACTACTGTTCAGCCAAAATTTTAACCATAGCATGCTCATCTTTATTAGCCCAAACACGGGTTTAACTAACTGTCCCAGGGTTTGGTTGTGCAATCTTAACGCAGGCTATAGAAAATGAAATATGGAATTGAAGGTGCCAAAATTGCTGTGGACTAGCTCTGAGATTGTAAGGTAACTAACACTAACTAATCTTTTATGATATTGAATAGAATCGTTCCATTAATACGTACCCAACCCGATGAACAAACGCTCATAAAAGCAATAATTAAAAAATACTATAATGATATATTAAAAAAAAGAATTAACAATCTATAGAAACACTGTCTTTAACAGTATTGGTTGTTTACTGTAAATATTAGAATTCGTTGTATTCGTGTTATTATTAAATATAATCATTAATATAATGAATTATTTCAGTTATATAAACGTATAATAGTTATTATGTATCATTTTGATATTGACTTCAGAGTCCTTCAAGCCTGACATGGACAACCGTATCTTAAACAAAAGAATTTATTATATTTATTGTTTCATTTCGGGTCTATGACTATAAGTTATTTAAAATAGTAACAACACAAATTGGTGAATTGCTACCTGTTGTGAGAGGTAGTATTGTAAATTATCTAAGAATGTATGTAATATGTAGATAAGTATATTAAATTATACCACGCCTAACATGAATTTAGAACAGATAGACCAAACATGCCACCTAAAGCGATGAAAGATATTCTGTTTTCATTATTGCATGTTAAGAAATGTTGAAGGTTCTGACCCGGTATGAATTCCTCTTCAAAACAATTACGTCTGCTGATGCTTCTTTTGGATGTTCAGCAATTAGGTGAAAATTAGTACTGCAGTATCTTTAGAAGGTGCTCTTGACATATTTGCTCAGTTGTTTAATATCTTCAAACATAAACGTATTTATCTGTGGTAAATTGTCAAGATTACGTTTATTTGTTTGATGTGACATATTTGTCATAAAGAAAACAGTCAGTGCATATTTTCTAAACAAAAAATGATACGTCTTACCTTGGAATGTTGGTAGTCCAAGCATTCTTCTTGTTAAACCTATTTGTATTTTCGCGCCATATATTCCTGTATTTGAATGTCCATTAGCACCGACAAAACTATATTCGCTAAGAAATCAATTACTGTTATTTTGTTTGTCTACTATATTTTAAAAGTACTACGGTATACGTCCTTGGCCTGTTTATTACTACTTTATAGTAATTGCTATACCCCCTACTGACTTCTAGATGACGTTATGTCAGAGTTAACTAAGGGCATAGAGAGTATAACTACATGTATATGAATACGGTTTTCAGCAAATTGTATTACAGTAATGATCGTTCATTATTTTTAAGCCCAAATACTTAAATGTACATTACTGCTACATCAAATATTAAAGTTTTAACAAAAGTCACTGGCGGTTTTCAAAAACACAGTGGCTATTGTTAAGACGGGTCGTAAAAATAGTCCTCGGGCTATTGTCACAACGATGCTTTCATAGCGCTCCATCGGCTAGCGTTGGGTTAGGGTTATGTATAGATCGAGAGTTCCGTGTGTACAAATTTACATTGGCACTTGCTTCCCATCTCTTAATTGCTACCTTCAGTTCTGAAAACGTTGAAAATACTGCACCTTTTCAAAGCTGGTGTTGGGGAGATTGGCAGCCATTTTTGAATTCGTTCTGAACTTTGCCGGTGGAGGGCCCTGAAAGCATCGTCGTAACAATAGCCTGGAAACTATTCTTACGACTCGTCGTAGTCGTAACAATTGCCACTGCCTTTCAAAAACAATGATATAACTCAACAAAACTTCAGAGTGTTAGCCGGAGTATCAAATATCATTTACATTTACCTCTCTGGTCAACCCGGTCATAAACATAAGCAAATGAAATAAATTAGATTTTTAGAATTGGGAAACATTAAGTACAGTGATCAAGTATACCGACTTACTTCAAACGGAGTTACGAAAAATAGCCCTAACCAGAACATATAATTTTCACAACATTGAAATAGAATATCCAATGTTTCATGTTCAATACAAACATGTGACCGTTACAGGAGTCCAAATTACAGCGACGGATAAATTAACCTAATAATATTTTCGCATTTCGGCTGATTATTGCTGACTAAGCTTAATTTACCGACTTACTGAAATATTATGCCTCGTAGAATAAGAACCAGGTTAGAATAAAATACGATTTTAATATATTTCCCGCAAAAATTACAGATTCCACCTTATTTACTTAGAAACAATGTCAAAATGAGTCAACGGACATAGAAATAAGGCTGTGGTTTATATGAAGAGACATTAAAACACAGCAATGTACGTATTTCCCATGCATAATGTGAGTTTTTAAATTACCGCGGAAGTTTTGGGGTTGGAATGTGGAGACAAAAATGAACCCTTTTCAAGGTCACATTTTCGATGTATTGACGTCATCCTATTTCGACACTCAGAAACAATTATCGTTATTTCTTAATGCTTACTAATATAGGGGAATCTCGCCTTTCGGTTTTCTTTAAACAGTTTCTCTCTAATTTCCCGAAACTACTCATAAAACTGTTAAATTTAATCAAATGATTTTGTAAATTTGATCAGAGAGATATAAACCACAAGAGGTAATCGTTTCTAGTAAAGACATTAAATTTTTTAAACAGGTTGTTGTACATCTTTACATCTTGAGTTTAGATTAATTATTTATTCCAAATAAAGATCACCAGAGCACCCCATAATCTTATTACCTAAAGTATTTACGTCAAGAGAATATTTTTAGCATAAGAAATATTTATTTTCAATCTTTCGAGCTACGTGTGAATTGGCTTGTTATGTATTTTCATAGCCTGGTTTTAATGTGTAATTATTTTACACTTAAGATAAAGATCATCCCGCTGATCAGAAAATTGATTTACTTTTCAACTTGAATTAAGTATCAACCCAGTATCTTAACACAAATTGACATTAAAGTAACCCAGGGCTATCACTTCTATCTACTAATAACCATTTAAATATACACTTATATGAGTAATAAAATAGTTGTAATTTACCTCTTATATGTAGTCTACCTCCAATGATCAAGTTGTCATTTTTAAGAACGAAATATTACTTCGCGCGCTTACACTTCTTCATTGTCACCCACCAAATGCAAGTAACTAAATACCAATTATTGCCTCATCATAAAAATAATCTTATTAATAACTTGAAATATAATAGCATCAATCATGTATTAATCATTTAATGACAACGACATCGGGAAAACGCAGCTTGCTATTTAGTTCTAAAATACCGGACTTTCTGCTATTATAATATAATTTCTACATAAATTTGGTAATAAATAGCACCATAGAAAGCCAACTGCGTAAAAGAAACAAGAGTAAAGTTTTTTTTATTATTATTTTGTTGTTACATCAGCTGTTACTCAATATCACGACTATTATTGACATAGAACAACACTTTTAAACAAAGATTATCTGTTAATAATCCAGTCACAATTATTACAATATAGGCACCACAAAGTCTTCATATATTCTTGAAGAACATGTTAGCGTAATTAGGTTGAACAAAATATAAAGTAACAGTATCGTATGATTAATTGTTAAAATTGAAGTCATAATTCATGCATTAGTCATAAATGTCTTCAGAAACGGATTGAGGTTAATTATAAAATACCTTGGTTATTTCATCTTTTCCTCCAAGATGCGAACACACTTGGTAATCACGTATAGAGACAGAAATCCATGATGAAAAGGTGATACGGGGAGCACGATGCATCCATACACTGTGTAGACTCCTTTAACACCATACCGAATGGTACTAGAGTAGTGTTCCCAGTAATCCACACTTGGGTCGATGAGAAAGCAAATATCGGCTGATCTCTTAACACTGAACACTTTTTGATTACTCGCTAATTGATTCAAGGAAGCAAAGTAGCTACCCTCCGCCGAAACTCGGCCAACACACGATATGCCGTCCGTGAGACAACTTAGTTTTACCTCACTACCGACAGATGCTGGTAATTTAATAAGACTTCACAAGAACCTTTCTCCCGTGGAGACGTCTGCTCTAGACATTGTAAAATAACCACAATGCGTGCATCGGCCGTGGTAAACCACTGTGGCAAATTGGCAGAGCAATCAGCCTCCCTTTAATGCTATTCTTGTAAATATATTACCGTGGATTAAGTACAAAGAAGGAATATAGAGCCACCAAATGGCAATTCCGTCGAACATGAAAACTCACAGAGATACGTGGGGAGGTGTTTTGTCTAAACCAGGTAGAGAAAAAACACTTGCACTGCCAGAAAGTTAAACGTACATGAAATTAGAAACCAACTTGATAAGGATTACTCGAAAGTTTTAAATTTCAAAGATTAACATGGTCTAAATTCGTATATATTTGAATGAGATGGGTTTGTTAGTGGCGGGGTAGACATCTTTATTAATTCATCGTTTTAGTAAACTGTGAACTGAATGAACCCTGTTCTTCCAGATCTCGCTCCCCTCTCCCTTGAACTCAAATTTCGCCTCATTACCTGGGTTTTACAAGATTTCTTCGGATTGTCTTGTTGGTAAACAGCTGGCAAATATTAAGAAACATTTCGGCGGTTAATAGATGGTGTTATATAATACGCGGATAACGATTTTTTTATGTAACGTATACTGTGATTTTTTTTACCTTTATTTCGAGCATTATATGTACATAAAATGTTGATTTTCCCATACTTTAACATTAGACTACAAATTTAGTTATATTATGTTTGTCAATATCTAACACATTATTTAAAGCAGTTTCTCTAATTTCGTTAAATTGTAATCATACGTAATTGTTTATGTGCAGATTGTATTAATCCCCGTCCTGTGGTGACAATCCGGAGGTGACTCATATGTGATCGTAGATCTGTTGTTAAATTTAGCGTCCATGGATGGCTTCGATGGACGGATAATATGTGCACAGAATGATTAGGTATCTAGAAACTAGAACACCCCGAAATTGCTGTATAGAATATTTAAATATGAATAGATAAATAACAAGCCTATTCAGTTTATTCAAAGCATTTATGTATCAAAACAATCAAGGTTTGGTCGGATAAACCCACATACCAGACAACTGGTAAATGCCGATAATAATCAGTCCAGAACATTTGCCGTGAATTAGTTGTGAAATATAAATTTTATAACATAATATATAGCTCCTTATATCTATTGATTTTACGCCACCCCTTTTTCTGGGTACCTTCTCAGAAAATCGAAACTGCTTTAAAGAACAACTGATTGCAGTGGATACATTGATGTTTTTTTTCATTGCGATTTCTCCCTATAAATATATAAAAATCTTTTCAAGTAAAGTTGATATCGTTTTATAGCACTGTGTACATGCATAAAACATGAAGCTATTCAGCATCATATAAAATTCCACAGTAAAATCACGACATAAAGACGCCGAATGACTTTCTGAACGAAGGATCCGTTGACAAATAAACTGTGCCTTCTGTAGAATATTGAACACGGTGATAATTTGTTCTTCTTGTTCTTGGGGCGACGCACTTTAAAAAAAAAAGCCTTAAGACTCCGAAAATTGGCATTTTTAGACAAATTTGCATCGTCACCATTCCAAGATGGCTGGATCCTATTCATAATGCGTGGATTCTAGACACGATCAAAAATTAAAGTTTGAAATCTCGACAAGAATACACCTTAGAATGCACCAAATTGAATCTACACACATACATGATTTATCCGAATCTGTCTTGCAATAAATCTACGGATTAGATCTAGGTTCTAAGGGGTGGGGTGCGTAGTAAACGTACCCGACTTGTTTAACTATAAAACTCCTCATACCTGTTCGGAATACAACTACGCTCATGACTTATCCCATGTCTGGGTCTTTATAGTAGTTAGTTATTCTTGAAAAGTCACAGTCATACATAAGGTATTAGCTTATGATTACCATATTACTGTTCATAGTACATGTATTTGAGATTATTCTTTCAAACGTTCTGGTATTTTGTAGGCATTGTAGCTAGTAAAAAGGATAAACCCAATCTTAGTCGAAGGGACATCAGTTAAATCTCAAACACCCGGTCTTCAGAGCAATTGTAAAGATCTCCCAAGAAGTTTGCCAAACAAGCCAACAGTGAGTCTGGTGAAACAAATTAAATAATCGCACCTTTTTTCAAAAGTATCAAGCAATCAAACTGATTATCAACTATACACTAAGTTTCACCACTCTCTATCAGATAGAATCAAAGTTATTTTGTCCCAAAGCATCGACCAATGAAATTGCTTAGCTCTGCTTAGCTTTAGCTCGAAATGTTAATCATTGAACTCCGTCTAGACATTTACCTAATGAACATCGACGTCAAGCTCAAACATTCTACCTCAATTAAAAGCAGAGTTGTTATGTTCCAAGGTCAAATTGCTTATCGCTCCTTAGCTTAAGAAAAAATCGCACCATCGAACTTAGACATTGAAATGATATAATGAATCTATGTTCGGAGTTTCGTCACTCTCGCTTAATTGTAAGCAAAGTTATCGTACAGCAAAGCATCAACCAATAACATTGCTTATCTCTGCTTACAGTAAGCAGACACTGTTTATCATCGAACTCCATCAAGGCATTCACCTAATAAACACCTACACCAAGTTTGAACATTTTACCTCAATTAGAGGTGGAGATCTTGTGTTCCAATGTCACGACCAATCAAAATGCAGAAAATGCTCATGTATACACCAAGTGCCTTCACTCTTACTAAAGTTATCGTGTTCCAAAGTCTCGGCCAATCAATTCGCTTGTCGCTCTGCTTACCCTGAGCAGAAAGTGCTCATGGTCGAACTTCGTCAAGGTATGGATGTAATGAAACTACACGCCAAGTTCAATCACTCTCACTTAACTAGAACTAAAGTTATCGTGTCCAAAAGCATCAACCAATCAAATTGCTTATCTCGGCTTACCCTAGCAGAAAATGCTCATCTTCGAACTTCATCTTGGCATTGACTAAATAAACACCTACACCAAGTTTGAACAGTCTAGCTCAATAACGATAGTTATTGTGCTCCAACATTTGTGACGGACAGGCAGACGGGCGGACAGACAGAGGGACAAACACATTTTAATAGTCCAAAAAATTAACCTGCAGTGTGCTTATAAAGATTTCACCATGTGGATAGGTGTGACGACAAGATGTTTCATGGACAAGAGCAATCTTTCCTGACAAATGAATTTCTAGGCGCTTTACCTTTTTTGCTAATTAAAAAACACTAACACTATTTGAATAATTATGCAAATAATGTCGATTCTTAAAAGGTTTAATATCCAGCAAGTATAACAAATACATTAAAAAATATTTTTAGTTTTAGGCTGATTACAAGAAATTGGGCGGACTAGACTGATATTAACATTTACCATTTGGGCTTATAAAGAAAAACTATGGAACATTTCGAGAAAGTGATATATTTAGAAAAAACACAGGAGCAGTTAATAGGTGACTTCTAGCACACACTTCTAACAATAAAAAAAAATATTCAGTATGATATTTAATTTGTCAACATAGATTTCGAAGTTTAATATTGTCGAAAATTAAATCAGAACGTACTATATATAAGACATCATAACCTTGGGATTGTTTTACACGCAGTAAATTCTAGCCCACTCCTCGTCCGTCCAGTCAGATAAGGTTGGCATATTATAATTCGACTTCGGGAAAACTAATTTACATAACAGATGGATTCACACAATGTCACCACGTTTTGGTTTGACAAACCTGGTGCTGCTACGAGTCTTTGCATTCAGTTGGTGCGAATGATATGTTTTTGCCTAGTCTTGGACAGGAGCCAGTGTAAATCTTCTACCACTTGGTATTGAGAAAGTCAATGATTCTGGATGCAGGCCAAACATACACACATTGTTAGTTTTAGCGAGATTTCCAAGTACCGTTTCTGTCGATTGCGACTCGGTGTGAAACCATGAGAAGAGTAAACGATTTTGGATAGGGTAATTTCACTTGCCTTTTCTTTGGTGTTTCTCGAATCTGAAGACAAGTCCAGACGTATTATAAACTAATTATTTTGCACTGTATACAACACGAAAGCTAGACTTAGTGTTTTTTACAAGTGGTTGCCCTAAATGCCTGAACTTTCCGGGTTGGTGAAAGAGATCAAAATACAAAAATACTGATCACTTTATTATGTAACTCTTTATTTTAGACCTATAGAAATTAATCACATTTCATACATCGCCAACTCAGCCGAATTAAATTAAACCCTTATAACTAAATGAATTTTACTATGTTATCAAAACCAAAATAAGTTAAAGTAAAATAAAACTAAGTACGAACAATCCAAACCATTAGACAAAATTCGAAGTCCTAAAAAAACGGTATAGGCAAAATAGTGTAATCTGGCAAAATAGTGTAATCTACATAATATGGACTGTTCGCCGTGTACAAAATACAATTAAGTATAGTTAATTAATAATAGCCCAAACACACCACTTGCATAATTGTAACCATGCGACAAAACTGAAGCATATTAGGTACTAATTAGTATATGAATACCAATGATAACATGGTAATATGGACAACTGGTTGAAAAATATAGGGTTGCAGGAGGAATCGGTTTAGTAAATGTCGTACATAGATTACGCCGACCAGCAACTGTGTCGCCCAATAGCACCGCTAATGGCATCAACTACTAACGTTAGAATGATGGAATGTTAAAAAATTATAAACGTGCGCAAAAACTATGAAGCCTTCGAATTTAAAAGACCCATGGATAACTTGAAGGGGTGGTTTCTAGCGTTAAAGCTATCTTAAAATTTCAAAACAATTCATTATTTCATCATATTCCATTAGGGATAATCTCAGAAGTACAAATAGCTAAAGTTTAAAAGTGTATAAATTAAAATGTCCATCAATTAAAATAATGAAATTTGGAGGTGCGTCTTTAATGTGTTGGTAGAAACTATACAAAGTTCCATGATTATTTTTGAAATACTTCCCGATTTCACAAAGGCATAACAAACTATTGACCTTATACTAAGTTTAAGACATCGTAAATCCAATGTCTAGAGAATCCACGAAAAACTGAAAGACTCCGAAATATATAGAAAACTGAAACTTTTTCAAATCAATAAAGTCAATCAATGAAAATTAATTGATTTCATAAAATCACCACACAAAAAGTTTAGGGCGACTGTAACATGGCAGGTGTATTAAAAGGTCGGGTGGTAATTGAGGACCACAGAGTGTTTTAACAAGGTTTCGTTTATATCATACAGAACCACTTTTGTAATAATTACCACAGCCAGTGTGTATTGTATAATATAGAACTACTTTTTTTATAATTACAACAATTTTAACAAGGTTTCGTTATAAACTATAGAACCACTGTTGCTATACAATTACAAGAATCGGAGTGTTAACGGGGTTTTGTTGTATAATATAGAACCATATAGTTGTTATAATTACCACAAAGTGTTAACAGGGTTGTTTCTTTTTACACGTTTTATATTGTTATAATTAATGGGGTTTTTTAATAGCATTTTATCTAGATAGTTGTACACAATATTTTTAAAATACTTTTTAATCATGATTATGTTGTATTAATTAGTCATTTAAAAAAAACAGCTTCCATTCTTAATAATAACTATGTAAGATGAAAAGCATTTTAGAGTTTGAGTTTGTTCAAATCAAAAGACAGTCTTAATTATCCTGAACTAATGAATAAAAAAATCACATAGACCACACACACTTCTACAGCTGATTTTAAAGAAATTGCTCTAAATTCTTCATCGTCTCTCATGAGAATGGTGGGGGGTCGGGTGGCTGAATGGTTAGCACGTGCGTGCTTTATAATAATGCCTGTCAACTGGCTCGGTTTCGAATCCCGGTTTGTACAGGACAAGGAGTAGGGTCGCATGTCTAACCTCGATGGTTTTCTCAGGGTCCCCAGGTTTCCTCCCACTGCTAAAGACCCCTACGCGCAAGCGAATTATTGAAATAAAATTTAACCATAAGTTAGTCCAGTGAACGTTAAAACCCATCCATCTTCATCTTTCTCTCTCTCTCTCTGTCCCTCTCTCTCTCTCTCTCATGAGAATGTTAAAATTTTAAACTATTAACTAACGCTGGAACAAGTAATGGCTAAATTTGCCTCGGCCAGGCCCTATCTTCAAAAACTAGATCAAATACGCATACCATATCTTCTGCACGATAACAAAAAGGTTGTGTACCGGGCAAAGAATTTGAATTCTAAAACACGACAAAATTGTCAGAAAAGTTCATTTAAATTGAACATCACCACGAAACGGAGCTCGTCATACTGTGTAATAAGCTCTAAATAATATTTGTCCTTTCGATTATAAAATAATCTAAATCTAATAAAATATTGTATAAACATAGGGAATTACACTGGAAGCCAACTAGAAGGTATATATCACCGGGAATTGAAAGATCGAGTGCACTATTCACCTGTATATTTACATGACCATACAACTGTGTTTATTACATGATTTCATGAGTAAACATTTTGTTTTGTTTAGTCTAGTCTTTGAGAGATTTGCACAAAAATGTACGCTGCAGAAAACATAATTATCATCTTTTTCCTTTAATCTACCTTCTGCAATCATGTCAGAGTAACAGCGATGACATGGGATTTGATTCATAGACATTAATTTTGGGTGAGCAGGTTAAACAATCGAACCTTTAGCGCGCGCGATATGTAAAAGTAGAACATCCTAATAAAATTATTTAAATGCCGTGGGTAGATTTTAAGGATTTCCAAAGTGCAGTAGAACCTGTGAAACATTATCAAAAACTATTCATCCAAGGTAATTATTAATAGTCCTTTCGTTATGAAAAACTCGACCAAGGTTTCGATTTGCTAGGAACATCTGTGGGCTGAGAAGAGCTTTTACGATTCCAGTTAACGCCTGGTGTAATGTCAAGTAAATGTGTGTAGTCGTTGGGCACAAAATCCAAAGTCTCCTTTACACATAGGGAGTTCCTTTATAATTGGAATGGAAATTGTCGTCTTTTACAGCGTTCGTGTGAATACAGTAAATAAATATATGACATCATGTTAGTCTCAATGTTGACAACACATTAGGCTATACAACCCAGGTCAAACCCATAGACTAATAGACCACAACTGCTGTAATGCAGATACAACGTTAAACCATATTCAAATGACATAAGTTGTCATTGGTATCATTTGTGCTGACTAAATAGATCTGTCTACTAATTATCATGCCAAGTGTCTATCAGAACAAATCTTACAAAATATCCAGACATTAGTTCTTATTGGTTGATATTATGCTGGACTACGTCCACTATACCATCTGTTAGTTAAGTAGGCAATATGAGCTTTGAACTGGATTCAGAGGTTGGTAGTAAGATGTGTTTGACCTGATTAGTTCAACCACTCTATCAGTTAATGTAAATAATTATTGCTTGACTTGCTCTAAGTATTAACATATTTTCTCTATCAAAATATGTCTGCCTTCCATCTTGAGTTTTTACAGTGAAAGAAGTAGAGAAACGGGACTGGGTAAATAGTAGAGGAGAGGGGGGATGTATAGTTACAAATAGCGAAAGCAGTACGTGATTATTTAGAAAAGTTTACAGTTTTCAATTATTTTTCTAAACCTGCATTTAATACAGAAAAAGGGCGTTTATAACGTTTTTGTGACAAAATACCTGAATAAGGATGAGAAATCCCATTAATGATCGATAGAGAATTTAATTAAGCTATAAAATAACAATTTAATCTGCCAAATCTCAAATTTGTGAAATACAACATTATTTGAAAAGTGGCGTTTGGTGTTCTACACGGAGTACGATGTATCTCGTCCATAGCAACCTTTTCTGAAACGATAGTTTGAACTGGATTACCGGGTTATTACCGAGGGGTCAAAGGCTACCGAAAAATTTATCAGCAGCTTTTTTTTGTTAAAAAGGTTAAATAATTTACAAGGAATGTGAAGGTGAACAGCTTTGGCGGTAGGTGAGAACTATGATGAACATCTTTAAAAACCAAAAGGTTTTCCGCCATAGTCAAGTATCTCGAGTGACAGCCACTGTTGAATAATTGTTGTCTTTGTAATAAATCATCCCCCTTTACCATATACATATTTGTCTGTCATTTTGAGCTTATAAATAACATAGCTTATTCTTACCATGATGTATTATATAGTACAATATCGTCTATATTTATCGATAAGTTATTTATATATATACACACATATATAATTTGTACATTGTCTACATGATTGTTCATCATAGGTCTATATTTTATTTAGGGAACATGCCTACGTAATAATCATTTTGAATATTCGGTTAACGAGTTTTATCATTGAACAACCGCAACGAATGTCTATAATTCAACTGTCAAAAGACAGTAAACTACCGATAAAATAATCATCGACATAGCTAACTCAAAACATAAGGTTGGTTGTTCGTGACTCGTG
The DNA here is from genome assembly GCA_917208275.1 of Patella pellucida. Taxonomy (NCBI): domain Eukaryota; kingdom Metazoa; phylum Mollusca; class Gastropoda; family Patellidae; genus Patella; species Patella pellucida. The sequence goes on from OU795036.1 coordinate 71,384,514, forward strand.
ATCACGATGTTTCCGCAACACAACATACACAAAATCATGAATCAACAAATAAATATACGCATGTATTTTTACAATTTCACAATAGCGTTAATTTACATATAATTAAATATAACACAGTAACGAACTTTTGAAGTCTACACGCAAAATCCAAAGAAAATCATTTTGGGGAACATTTTTTGTGTTTATATATGGGATATTGGAAATTATACAGCAACTGTTTACAAATTCAGTCAATATTTCGATACATCGCATGTGGTCCTGACGAAAACAAATTACCATGTTCGCGCAATATGTGAACAAGGTTTTGGAGTTCCATTACACTAAATCTTGCTCAAGGGTTGCGGTCAAGTCAACTTTTAAATCTGATAGCATTGTATCGGTATAATAATATAGAAGCATATGCCGCTAAAGCTATATATGATGTATGTATAGATAAGAATATTAAGAGCTATGATACCGGTAAACGTAGAGAAGTGGTTAGCGTAAACACGTGTTGAACAGTCCTAAGGCAGAGGGATTTAGCACAGTCTATGTACAAGGCTCCTATACCTCAAAAAGTAAGTTACATGTATATTCTCCTACCTCGCCAGTGTTAGTTAATCCTATGTTCCGTTTCGCAAGTCCTGTGAAGGGTAACGGAATCTTCCGGGTAACAGCATTGAGACCCCCTCGTATTTGTGACTCGGTATCTGTGAGTGGTCTAGCATGGAAGGACGGCATCTTAATACTGGCGTGGAAAGAGTCACGTGACAGTGCCAGCTGATTTTCGATATTATTCCGGTGGCTCAAGGGGGAATCGCCACCCATGAGGAGAATTTCTGCGACAAAGTTTTTCTAGAACAGTTTTTTGCGTAGAATTCGATTCTCGGTGGTAATCGGGTGTTTGACAGTGCGTTTCCGAGATACGGGGTGGGGATTGTGTTTGGGTCGGTCCAATGTGATAATGTTGATCATCACTTTATAGCACGCTACATCTCTAAATAAGTACATAGGGCCCTCTTGGATGACTGATTTCTTTTGTATGCGGGGCCCCTTGGGGGTGGGGGGCTGTACGATGCCTAAAATGGCGAGAATGTGATAATGTTGATAAAACATTAATTTATCTATAAAGAAGCGTATGTCCTTGTTGGCTTTGTAAAATATTAAAGGACCTAAGTCCGTAACTCAACATAGTCCCAAATCTTTGACATCGAAAACACGAATTATTGGTCAATTTGAATCAATATTGATGATGTAAACTTACCGGGAAAAGATGAGCTTCTAATATCCGATATCTAAGATAAAATAGTTTTTTTAACATTTGTACACGAATCGTGTATCATAGTGCGCTTCAGCCCCAGTTGTATTGAGAGACTCGAGGGACAAGGCTAGACACATTGCACCAAACCAAACTGAGTTATGTAGACTGGAATAACTAGACGCTAGAAATGTGCGACCAACTTTTGTGAATTCCTTGGTCCTAAATGTTGTTTATTTAGCTCCTTTAATATCTAGCACTGTTCACTGGTCATCTCTAAGTGCGTGTAAAGAGTACAGATGGACAACCTATTTGTTTTGTAGGGGGGGGGGGTCTTTGTGTAGGTGCACTTGAGGGTGGAGATGAATAGGCCGAGATTTGGTTAAAAATATGACATTTGATGTAAGTGATGGTCATTTTGTAGATTAGTAAAACATTTGTTTCTATAGTACTATGTTGTACTGGATGCTCCTTGATAACTGTTTTGCGGTGAATGAGGGTGGGATGTGGTGTTAAGGTCCCAAATGTAATTCGGGAAACAAAAACGTCCTGTTCAAAATCAGTATTTTCTAAATGTTAATCATTATATTTTCAATATAATTAACAGAAAATAAATGTCTTACGGGTGTTTATTTTCATTTCTTTTATAGGACCGTTGCTTATCAAGGGGTTCATTTAATTAACCAATTTCGTAACTTATTTTGAATTCAAATGATCCTGAAAATTTACCGTAAAAACTAATTATCACCTAACAATAAGGCAAGATGTAATTTATTTCTAAAAAATAAAACAATGCATGAATTACTTTCCATGAAGATAATTTAAATTTGAACGCGTGCTCTTGCTGTTATCATCGATAGTTTTAAACAATTTCCACACCTTAACACCTTTTTTAATAGACCACCTACCACTGACATCTACAGTTTAGCATATTACTGTAAGAGGGCGTAAAAGATGTTTTTGTCCACAAAATTACAAGGAGTTGCCCAAGTGGCATCATGTCTACAATCTATGAGAGGATCAACATGTACGTCAACATGCTCACACTTCAAGAATTGTGCTTAACCGGCAAGACTATACAGTTGTCCAAAGGGCATCCTATACATTTCTTACCCTGACACACATACAATCCTACATTCCTATCTAATTGAAGACATTGGACCCACCCACCCCGATCCCCATCCCGTTATCTTGGAAACGCCCCCTCAAACACCTGATAATCACCCAGAGTCGACATCTACGCAAAAAACTGGTTTAGAAAAACTTGGTCTTATAAATTCTCCTCTCGGGTGTCGACCCCTCCACCCTCCCCACACACTTGAGCCACCGGACTATATATTTCATTTGATTTACTAGACGGCTTTTGTTTGATGGTCGTATAAAATTACTAACGATTGGTTTTTGACAGCACTATGAATTGATAGCAAATAATAAACAACGCTGATGATTCGGTGGTTTAGAAGGTGGGTGGAATCTATTCATGATACAGTTTTTTGTGAGCAGAATAATAAAATCGTAGATAAATCAATCACAAGTGTCTGTACAATTTAAAATATTGCAATAATAAGAGACGAGACTATTTTCAAATAGAGTACGATTAAAATTTTGGTTCCACTGCGTAAAATCATTCCTATAATAGGAATCTACTAATTGGTCATTTGACTCATTTTGAGTGGTGGGTCAATTCCCGTGGGTTTTCTAATCAATCCAGCCGTTTATAGCAGTAATATACTATACACGGACGATGAATCATCGGTTGCCAGACAGTATTTATGTTGATGGGTCGTTTATTGAGAAATAACTAACGATTGTAGACGTGTTGCTTAAAAGACATAATATATATTACCACTTCTTATTTTTGGACTTCGCACACATAACGACCGCATGCCACTTCATATTTTGAACTTAGGACATATAACAACTCATACCACTTCTTATTTTGGAACTTCGCACAGATACCACTTCTTACAACTCATACCACTTCCTATTTTGGAACTTAGTACAGATACCACTTCTTATTTTGGAACTTAGTACAGATACCACTTCTTACAACTCATACCACTTCTTTTTTTGGAACTTTTTTTGGGAGTTCTGCAAACCGTCATTGTTCAACGATTCAAGTAATATGTGTTTATAGCGACCAAAACTGACGGTTATATACGGTCAACCTGTTCACAGCAAGAGTTAGATATCTTTGTAGAAAATATGACACCACTTTCAATCATTTGAGAAGTTCACATAGCTAAGAATTTCCGCGGTTCTTTGGTATTAATGGTTTAATATAATGAATCAGTCGTGTATAAGAAATGATAATCACTAGCCGTTATTCTGGGTACGTGGTGTACCTATGAGAACAACCCGAGAGAGAATACATTTCATTTGTAACAGGCTGGTTTTATTTATTTAAAATATTTCAATGTGCATGAATGAGTAATACACAAATAAATATTGGTGAAACGTCATTACGAAAGTTATTCAACCAGTTTTCTACATTACACAAGTATTTTTATAATATTCACCCACAGATGTTTTAATAATCTTTACTAATAATAGGTAAGAAGACATTGTCTACATTTGATCCTTCACAATTTGTTGTCCCACCCATATGCGGTCAAACAACTTATTTAAACAGGATGTAAATTCAAGTCACAAATCTAGTTAGAAGTTCTTCAAGCGGCAAAGAATAAAACAATTCTTAATTCAAGATTCTCGATAAAAGTTTTATACAAATTATCCCATTATTTTCGGAGTGGTGTACCTAGAAATGATTTCAGCGCCAAGACGGCATATAACTGTTGCCTATAGCATCCAACGTGTTGATACATGACTGTGATGTGTTGTTTGAAATAGGACCTGTTTTCAACGTGTTTGAATAATCATAACTTAAGTGAATACAGATCAAAGATATAATATTTCGTGATCTATTTTCCATCCATTACATGTAATCGAGGGTGAACCCATTTGGTGACCCTAACATGCCATTTTCTGTAAACCTTGCGAATAACTTTGAGAACGCAGGTAAATCATTTAGAAATATTCCAGTACTACATGCACTAGACCCATGTATGAGACCAGTCATGTGCATGTAACTTTGTGTAATCCAAGTTCGTCAGCAAAATCGTGATGTGTAACGGTCTATGAAAAAAGGAAGACTCGAATATAGAATTCCTATTGGGGTGAGTGATGTTTTCGTATGTTTTTTTTAAATATTATAATTACGAAAAGGGCAGGTTTTGTTTTAGAAAATGTAATTGGGTTTAGCGTCTCATCAACACAATAATTCTGTCAGTATATCATTTGATGGTTATTTCGTCGAATTCTAACTGTCATGGTTGGTTTTGCGTGTCGTCCAGTGTATACATGGATGAAACTGTTTTTCGTCCCATTCAACCCTCACCAAATGGAAACCTAAATTGATATATGCCTCGAAATTCAATGACAAAGTTCAGATCACAAGTCATAACATTATGTTATTTTATGTAATATGTGTACTGTATTGGTACTTTTAGGGGAACTTTGGTGTGCGAACTTTTTGAACATTGAAAACGATACAATAATGATAGTTATTGTCAATTCGACGTCAATTCGACAAGCTTTGGGAAATGAACCGTGGTTCACGGCCAAAAGTTCTAAATAACGACAAAAACGGCGCCGCCATTATCAGACCCCTAACTGTGCTGTAAACGATTTATTGACCCCGAACCAGTGTATTCGTCAAGAACGGTAAGTGATGAAATACTCACGATTTGTCATAAGTTAGTTAAATATCACTGATAAAGTAGGTTCTTTGGCATTTGACCATATTGTCTAGTCTCAGAAAAGTACTGCTAACACTAAGTAATATATACTTATATACATAATTTTCGACTATTTAAATACGAAAACGTGTATGTCATCTTTAAGAATTTCAAACTTTTCTCTTATTACGAAAATAGAAGGCTTAATATGATTGGTAAAATTGTGTAGTATCCCTCCACCCTAAAATGGGTGTCGGGTGTTGTATTAAAAAAAAAAGTAGACATGCCCTGATTGTAACTCCGTCATTACTGATAACCAATCAAGTAAATGATGTGACCTGAATTTTAACAGCCAGATCTATCGGGTAAAAGATACACTCCAGGCCGAAGGCGACTGATACAATAAGTCAGTATATAAACAGGGAGAAAATCATATACATGTACATGTAATCTCCTAATATGTGTGATAAATGTCAATTGTCGGTGCCAAACGGATCTATTATGTTAACTACTACTCTCCTACACATGATAATCGACAGTAATTTGCCGTTTTATTTTAATACAATAAAAAAGTGTTGATACATTTCAAGATTTTGCTTCTTAGTTGAGATCAGACACATCTTCTGTCGTCATAAAATGTCACGGATTAGTCCACAAAGGAGAACGTCTGGCTTGTTTATGCCTTATTCCCACTTGTTCGATGCAGTAAATGCATTCAATTTCCTCTGGACTCAAGCAATCTGCTATTAGCGTTGCATAATGCTCCCACCACCGTCAATGGTAAGGGAAACACAAACTTATACGTTCTAAATCAATATGGTAATTTTGTCGACATGTATGATTTGAAATGTAACCAACAAGTCAGTCTCGATTTAATTTCTTTGAGTGAATATAATGGAGGCTTGAAATCAGATGAATTTGGTGAAGATTTATATTACGTTTTGAGTCAATATCGACATGTTTCAGACAAATTAAACAGAGGGGGATTACAGTGATAAATGTCATTTCTATTTATGTGTACGCCTACGCACAAACTTAACTTTTAATTGATTTACATTTACTACATTTCTTGATAAATACACGGAATACATGACAATTCATTTCGAAACTCCAGATCGTCTTTTTTTAAATTTCAGTTTAAAATATTTGTGCAGTAGAGGGTAGGTCACTAAACAATGGTCGATTGTGGAATAGGTCAATGACAATTTATTAAGCTGAACGCTGTTTGATATTCGTGTGTGAATCACATAGAAAAAGTACCTCTCGTCTGTCTACCCTCCGGGTCCCTCGCAGGGGCTTGGTGCTAATATACTTGCACCTAGCTAACATGAATCACTCGGGCATTAACTAAACAAAAAATATCTTTATATTAAAACATAGATTGATATAATTTGTGTTCATTCAGTAACGTCGCTTGTCCCAACTTTGTATGGATGCATTATCGCTACAGGGGTGGATATTTTCAATTAGATCTAACAGTATAAAATTATCTTAATTTTGAGACGTTACACCCATTAATAAATAAAGGTGAAACTGAATCAATTTCGAACGCCTAGCTATTATAACTACTATAACTTAGGTATCTAAACAGATCACATTAAGTCCCATTACAAAAAACGGGGCCATAATTCTGTTATAAATCTCAAAAACCCCAGTGTGAAGAATGTGCAAATGACTCTCGGGCAATGTTTGGGGATTCTACCGCAATAAGAAACAGTGCACACGGAGTGGTGGCTAAATTCATTTAAATCCCAAACCAGTACCCACATTCTAACCCACAATCTCGCCAACCTTATTTACATCTCAGAGACGTTGACGAAAGCCGGAGGTGGCATTAAGAAATAGATCTAGCCGTGGAAAACTTATTTCAACGGGCACAAGTATAGACCATAACTCAGTTCCGAATCTGTAGGTCTCCCAAGACTGACTTATTCTCAATTCATTCCTGACTGGAACATTAAAATTTAACATTCGGATGATCTGATAACAATATTTAAGTTGGGGGTATATTTTCTTCTAGTCCCGGTCAAACGAATCTGAGCTGTAGCATCAATTTGGGAGGTTGATTCTAATAGTAATACTTAGATATACATGTACAATGTGCAATACCAACTAACCAATACAATGCGAACGTCCCAAAGACAAGTAACAGCGGGATTCATCTAAGAAGGAATAAGACATATAAACATTATCATTATATATTCTCAAAGAAAACGACGATATTGTTGTCGTTTAACCCGAGTTAGCCAACCAACGGATAATCTTCCATTACAATAATGGCTTTACTCAACCACCGTGACTCAAATGAGACTTCAAAGAAACCACGATAACCAATAAAGAAGTAGTTAGAACTTATCCTCGTTTTTGCCATGTCTTACTTTAAACCACAAATGTGTACAGAATGTGATAAATTATTTTGGTCGTTCACAAGTGAAACACACAAAATGATTAAGATAACATGCTGTCTGTATTTACATCTGTAGCTTACCTCCGTAGAGCAGGAGCCCGGGGGGGTCAGCCTAGCTGAAAAGCTAACCAATTTCTATATGTGTCACTAGGTTCCCTAGGGGTCGCTGTCACAGGATATGAACGTCTGCCGCGCCCGTTGTGGTGGGTGTGGTCATGAGGGGCAAATAAATAGACCCCAAAAATAGGCTAGACTAGCTCATTTACTAACCACGTGAAACTTGTTGCAAAATGTTCGGCATACCAACGTGTATCAAGAATTACCAATGCCAGACATTTTCAGTGGTGGGGTACCCCCGCCAGACGTCCCTAAGGCCCTCCCCAAAACTAAGCTAGACTAGCTCATTTACTAACTACTTAAAATTTGTTGCAAAATGTTCAGCATATCCACATGTATCAAGAATCACCGATGCCAGACATTTTCAGTGGCGGGGTACCCCCGCCAGACGTCCCTAATTGCCCTACCCTAAAACCTAAGCTAGACTAGCTCATTTACTAACCGCATAAAATTTGTTGCAAAATGTTCAGCATATCCACATGTATCAAGAATCACCGATGCCAGACATTTTCAGTGGTGGGGTACCCCCGCCAGACGTCCCCAAATGACCACACCCCAAAAGCTAAGCTAGACTAGCTCATTTACTAACCGCATAAAACTTGTTGCAAAATGTTCGGCATACCAACGTGTATCAAGAATTACCAATGCCAGACATTTTCAGTGGTGGGATACCCCCGCCAGACGTCCTTAATGCCCTCCCCAACACTAAGCTAGACTAGCTCATTTACTAACCACATGAAATTTGTTGCAAAATGTTCAGCATATCCACATGTATCAAGAATCACCAACGCCAGACATTTTCAGTGGTGGGGTACCCCCGCCAGACGTCCCCAAATGAACACACCCCAAAAGCTTAGCTAGACTAGCTCATTTACTAACCGCATAAAACTTGTTGCAAAATGTTCAGCATACCAACATGTATCAAGAATTACCGATGCCAGACATTTTCAGTGGTGGGGTACCCCCGCCAGACGTCCGAGAATGACCACACCCCAAAAGCTAAGCAAGACTAGCTCATTTACTAACCGCATAAAACTTGTTGCAAAATGTTCAGCATACCAACGTGTATCAAGAATTACCGATGCAAGACATTTTCAGTGGTGGGGTACCCCCGCCAGACGTCCCCAAATGAACACACCCCAAAAGCTAAGCCAAGTTAGCTCATTTACTTACCGCATAAAACTTGTTGCAAAATGTTAAGCATATTCCCATGTATTACACGTGATCACCGTCAGACATTTTCAGTGATGGGGAACCCCCACCAGACGTCCACAATTGCCCTACCCCCAAAAGCTGAGTAAAGGGCGACTAGCTCTTTTACTAAACGCATGATAATTGAATCATTTTTTGGTCATATTAAATTGTTATTAAATTGGGTTTTTTTATGTTTAATTAGTTTTTCTTGTTCTCTTATTCGATTTGGCCCCTATTCAATTAGCCCAGGTTAGGTGCAGAACCGTAGGACGTTAAACCCCAGTTCATCATCGATTGGTATTTGAATTAGTAAAATATCATAGACCCTTGTTCAAAAACCTTATATTCTAAATATTGAGCAGTGTAATATGTATAGGATATTAACCTAACCGAGGTTGCTATATTATATGACCCGCGGGCGCAGCCCAAGGGTGATAATAGCAACTGAGGTATGGTTGGTTAATATCTGACATATACAACGCCCACCCTTAAATTAAATGGACTCTTTCATTACAGGCCAACGACGATTGGGCTACCTACTCGGTACTTTCCGTCAAATAACGAATATTACCGAATTAATCACGTGCAATTACGTGGTTGTTTTTGTTTACAATTCGCCATTTTGAAGAATTGAATAGCAAAAGAACAAAAAAAATGGATAAGAATACGAAGTCAGACGAATAATCAACCCCTTTAGCAAACAAATTGACGATGGAATTGATGTGGATGCAACTATCGATGAGGATCTATTCAAACCTAAAGAAAATTTGGATCGAAAGGCGTAGTGTGTGGACGGAAAGATGATTCTGAAAGTTATCTTAGGTCGAGTATGGATAACCGATTTAAATATGCCGATAAGTACGCCGTTTATTTCTGTCGTGAATGTTACAAACTGTACCATAATAGTTTTTAATTGTTACAAGAATAACAATTTATTTCTGTGTTTTTTGTATTATTTCGATCATCAGCGGTTGAAAGGAGTCGAATACATCGACCTGAGATGACGTCATTAGCGGTTGATATTTCATATCAACCTAAGATGACGTCATGACAGGTTGTTATGAGATATAACTGCTATACACATCAAAGAGAAAACTTCCGCCAGTTGTATATACATGTATATATATAAAATATATGATACTTATATAATACACCATGGAACAGATAATAATTTGGTTACAATTTATTGTCTTTGAGAAGTTAATGAAAGGATTCTTTTCAACAAGGCATAAATTTAGGCATAATGTTATATTAGGCATAATTTATAGGAAGAAAATAACTATATTTGTTGTATTAATTATGTTTTTTAAGGTTGAAATGAGCGATATCTCTTATTAGGGGTTATTACTGTCTATGCTTAGTATTTTATTATTTTTTGTTTCTGCTTTATCAGCATTAAAAATATGTATCTGAGGCTTCTGTTAATAGATTGAACAAATCTCGAGATACATTAACAATGATGAGTATGTTAATGATCTTATTAAATTGTGCATTAATTGATTAATGATTTTATTTAATACCATAAAACCCTTAGACATTTGCAACCCTGACAATAACCACCCGGACTCCTGCCATCGGATTTTTATCATGTCCTATGTTGGCAAAAGCCCGGGAGGAAAATGTCCTGGGGTGGTATAGCATCAATCTGTGTTACAGATGACTGTCTCCAACACTGGCATTGCCTTCACGTGGCGTCAGTCATTGGCTAAACGGCTCGTGCGTTGTTTACACAACACTTAACTGCTTCGGGCAAAATGATGCCTTTTACTCATTTTAATACCCATTTACACTAAATAGGAAATATTTTTTAACTACAGTTACTACGGGTGGCAAATGTCCAGGTGGCAAATGTCCTAGAGTCTTCCTGTAGAACTTTTCCTCAATTCACTTAACGTACTGAGAATCTAGATCTTCCTGTAGGTAATATACCGTGCTGAGAAACAGGTACGTAGCATGGATGGGCCTTATTTTGTGTGAACATTTTCAAAATGAAATTGTAATTAATATTTTAATGGTATATATGTTTCTTGCCAAAATTTGTCAGACATACCGTGTAAATGTGGCTAGGAACATATATACCATTAACATATTAATTACAATTTCATTTTGAAAATGTTCACACAAAATAAGGCCCATCCATAATACGTATTAGTTTCTCAGCACGGTATATTTATTACCTACAGGAAGACTCTAGGACATTTGCCACCCGGACTTATGCCATCGATCAGATTTATACCACCCCGGGACATTTGCCCGGGGACTTTTGCCAACATAGGACATGGTAAAATCCGATGGCAGGAGTCCGGGTGGTTATTGTCAGGGTTGCAAATGTTCTGATACTACAGGAAGATCTGGATAGGTCTAAACGCTCACTACAGTGAATTGTTGGGTATTGCCTACATATTGGTCTAGATACCCTGGAAGGTAGACTAGGAGTTTTAAGATATTTAATAAAATAATTAATCAATTAATGCACAATTTAATAAGATCATTAACATAATCATCATTGTTAATGTATCTTGAGATTTGTTCAATCTATTAACAGAAGCCTCAGATACATATTTTCAATGCTGATAAAGCACAAACAAAAAATAAGAAATCCGTTATTTTGATACTAAAAATAGACAGTAATAACCCCCAATAAGTGATATTGCCTATTTCAACCTAAAAATTACGCCTAATATGACACATATTGTGGTATTAAATTGCAATAATGATAAAAAAAAAAGACTATTTAGAAATCAGTCTGATTTAAGTTTAGGAATGTGACCAACAGAATAATTCTTTGTTGAAGAGAATCCTTTCATCAATTTCTCTAAGACAATAAATTGTAACCCAATTATTATCTGTTCCATGGTGTATTGTATAAGAAATATATATAATATATATTACACTGCTCCATATTTAGAATGCGCAAGCTAGAAGAGTTTGGACCAGGTTCTATGGTATTTTAAATTCAAATTCAAATCGAATAACAAGAGAACAAGAACAACTAATTAAACTTAAAAATTAACCAATTTAATAACAATTTAATATAATGCGTTTATCATGCGATTAGTAAATAAGCTAGTTGCCCTTTACTCAGCTTTTGGGGGTAGGACGATTGCGGACATCTAGCGTGGGTTCCCCACCACTGAAAGAGTCTGAAGGTGGTCATGTGTGATACATAGGAATATGCTGAACATTTTGCAATAAGTTTCATGCGGTGAGTAAATGAGCTAGCCTGGCTTAGCTTTTGGGGTGTGGTCATTTGGGGACGTCTGAAGGGGGTACCCCACCACTGAAAATGTCTGGCATCAGTAATTCTTGATACATGTTGGTATGCTGAACATTTTGCAACAAGTTTTATGCGGTTAGTAAATGAGCTAGTCTGGCTTAGCTTTTGGGGTGTGGTCATTTGGGGACGTCTGGCGGGGGTACCCCACCACTGAAAATGTCTGGCATCGGTAATTCTTGATACATCTTGGTATGCTGGACATTTTGCAACGAGTTTTATGCGGTTAGTAAATGAGCTAGCCTGGCTTAGCTTTTGGGTTTGTGGTCATTTGGGGACGTCTGGCGGGGGTACCCCACCACTGAAAATGTCTGGCATCGGTAATTCTTGATACATGTGGACATGCTGAACATTTTGCAACAAGTTTTATGCGGTTAGTAAATGAGCTAGTCTAGCTTAGCTTTTAGGGTAGGGCATTTAGGGACGTCTGGCGGGGGTACCCCACCACTGAAAATGTCTGGCATCGGTGATTCTTGATACATGTGGATATGCTGAACATTTTGCAACAAATTTCATGCGGTTAGTAAATGAGCTAGTCTAGCTTAGTTTTGAGGAGGGCATTAGTGACGTCTGGTGGGGGTACCCCACCACTGAAAATGTCTGGCAACGGTAATTCTTGATACACGTTGGTATGCCGAACATTTTGCAACAAGTTTCACGTGGTTAGTAAATGAGCTAGTCTAGCCTATTTTTGGGGTCTATTTATTTGCCCCTCATGACCACACCCACCACAACGGGCGCGGCAGACGTTCATATCCTGTGACAGTGACCCCTAGGGAACCTAGTGACGCATATAGAAATTGGTTAGCTTTTCAGCTAGGTTGAACCCCCCGGGCTCCTGGTCTACCGATGCGTTATTTGCACGGTTGTGATCCTGTTCGGCATTGGTTGAAACACTTTGATATTATGAAAAGTAACAACAAATCCGGCGATACTACAAAGAAAATTGAAACTAGTAGTATACACCTTAGAGAGAACTGAACATTTATCTTGCAAAGAGATCAGAAGGTGAAAAGTGATGAAATCTATCAACAAATTTCCCGATTTAATCTCCAAGTTTACCATTTCACGCAACCATAGTTTTTCGTCCTGTGTCGACAAGAAGGTGAAAGCTATCTATATAACCGAAAACTGCAATATCCATATCTTTTAAGGTTTTTGAAGGAATTGACAATACCACCCCCCCCCCCCCTTTCACCACTTTCCATAAACCAATCACATCTTTTTCAATTAACAATGCATGCTAAATGTTTTCTGTTATACAACTATTTTGCTGCGAGGAGGCAGACATGGTTATTGGTAGAGACAACACTCCTCCGGTATATAGTGTCCCCTTACCTTAACGTATAAGTAACCATTTGCTTAGCACTTTGTAAAGGGAAGGGGTGCTACAATGTAAGGGGGCCAATGCATGCGAAATTTTTGGTTCATGATTTAAAATACTCCTAACATACCGCTCTAAATAATCATACCATTCGCCGTACGACCTCAAATCGTGTTAAGGAATTAAATGCTTAGATAAATAATTCATAGGTTACAATTGCAATACTTTTACTTGATACACCAATAACGGCATTGAAATATATGTAATCGTTGGAAACTATTAGGCCTCTTGCACCGCATTTAAGAAGAAATAGCGGTAACGTCACTATAAAACTGTAACGACAGCATCATAATTATTACGCCGCGGTAAAAGCAATTATCTGTAACGACAGTTTTGTGCAATTATAGTACCATTAGAATTATCACTATAGGACGTCCGTGAATATCTAAATCGTATGCGATAAATCTCCTTACCCCACCCCCGGCAACTTTGTATGCACGAATCTGCATTATGTAGGAAAAGCGCAGTTTCTGAATAAATAAAGGTTTATAGAGTGAACAAAAAGATACATTGGTGTGGAATGTACTCAAGTATACCACCAACAAATTGTGACGTTACCGAGAGAGAAATAGTTACGTATATAGTTATTACCTTGCAATCACTATACAGTTGAACATAATGAATTTCGTAAACCACAGGTCAACCTAGCTTGTCAGAGTAACCTCCCCTAAATTCGTTTGAGGAATGAATGTGCTTTCACTTTTTTGAATAAATCGTGAATGAATTTGTGTTCCTACCACGCAAAATAAGGTAATTAGTCGTTTGAAGATATAAAATGCAATAATGTTATAATCAAGTCATTCATAACTATGCTTAATGTAGAAAACCAGGGCCTGATTAACCATTGGCACCATGGGGCACAGGCCCCAACCCCCCCCCCCCACAAAAAAATCAGTTGCGTCCAGCCCCCTCCTCTAGAAATGCCATCATTTCATAGCATTCGCATTAATCCCGGATTAACCATGGGGCACAGGCCCCAGGGCCCCCACAAAAAATCTCAGTTGCGTCCAGCCCCCTCCTCTAGAAATGTCATCATTTCATAGCACTCGCATGGATTGGTCAACTGAAATAACGCCAGAATGCGTTCATTTTGTGGCAGAATTTTTTTTTTTTCTGGGTGGGGGGCATTTCTAAATGGCTCCACACAAGTGCCTGAAATGCAACGAAATCATGTTTCCGGCCTCCAATTTCTGAAAATTTCCAGAAAAATAAGGCGCTCCCCTCAAAAACATGACAACCTCTCAATTATAAAATAATACACTTGATTATGATCACATAGTGATGCTTCTAAGGCACTGATAAGTCGGTTGGTTTTAATGGCGCCTACACCTGACCCAAACTTTATATATCTTTTGTGTAGGCTATCGGGCGCCACCACAGGGGCGGACCCAAGGTGCGGACAACAGGAGCAAAAAATGCCTCTCCCAAAAAATCTGCCGCCATATAAAATACAAAATTGCCACTCAGTTATCTTACATACGGCCCTGCCCCAGACCCCACGTGCGGGCCTTCGCGCCTTCGGCGCTCGCGGTCGGTGATGAAGGCACCCCCCCCACATGTTCCAGGCCCTAGAGCCCCCACCATGGTTAATCCGGCGTTGTAGACAACCCCCACGTAATACACCATTGATAAAGTAAATGTATTCAAGGTTCCTGTGTGTATCTTAAGACGATAACAGTTAAGAGAGTCATGAATAAAAACAAACAAAAATCGTGGTTCGAGAATGGTTATTGCTTATTAGGTCCACTTGGTTAGTACAACACATATTTTAATAAATATGTCGGTCCCTTCTTTTTCTTAATTTCTTAAACTCTTGCCCTGATAAACATCTATACGATGCGTATCTGTAAATGGGGCAGTTTTCATTATTAAAAATACATTATGCAAGAGATAAATCTGCTTTTTACAGGTCTTTCTTTAGGCCTGAAATTTTATCTAAATTATTAATTAATTAACTTATCCAGGTCATAATCAACTCTAGATGTCAACGCTAGCCTTCGAAATAGACTAGATAAGAATCATTTATGCTGCTAAACGCTCATTGATAATTAAATTTAAAAAATGGATAATCGAGACTATGCTTTTTATCGTACTGACTTTAGTAATGATTATAGAGGCTAGGCAGTTGGTGGACTAGGTAGAAACTAGCCACTTTTCTTCAAATTAAGGTATGCGACCTCCACTGACAATACAGTTCTGTTGAAGAGAATCCTGTCATCAACATGTCGAAGACAATATGTTGTAGTTTAAATATTTGATACACAGATGATGTGGTTTTTAGGGCATGTTGAGTATCATATTACTAATAATACATTGCTCTATTTTTAGATGGGTTTGGGATCAGTTCTATATGGAAGAGACTTTTACTTCACATTAAAATTAAATGTAGAAAAAACAAAATTAAAATAAAAATGAAATAAATAAAAATAACATTTGATTCAAATATTACATAAAGTTATACTAAGCTTATAATATATTAAATTAGAAAAAACTTTATTGCATAAAAAAATTACAGGTTTATGTGTATATACAAATAACCAGCGGCTGCCAGGCAGGATACGCCCAAATTTTCGAGAGATGGATAGAGAACAAGCAAAACTGAAAGTGATTTTTCCTACAATCAAAGGCCATAATTCATTAAGTTACAATTTGATATGCGCAAATATCGAAAAGTATCAAGATATTTAGGTTATAAACACGCAATTTAAGTTTCATTAAAATCTAAATTAAAATTGTGACCTCTACAGGGTCACCAACCTTGAAATACCATTTTTTAACAGTATTCGTGTACAAACAGCAGCCATTTTGTATTGTAATTTTGGTCCAATTTTTCCGAAATTCAAACTCATCCTTCCTTAGGGTGTAACTGTGATATAATCAAACGATTTTTTAAATCGGATAATAATTGTGACCTCTAGAGGAACCACAAGCTAAACAAAGGCGATTTTGCGTATAATCAGGGGCATTAATTCAGGAAGTTGCGATCCGATATGCGCAAATATCAAAAGGACCCAAGATCTTTGGGTAATATCCATGCATTTCAAGTTTCGTCAAAATCGAATTAAAATTGGGACCTCTACAGGCTTGATGACCTTGATATACCATTTTTCAACAGTATTCGCATACGAACGGCGGCCATTTTGTATGGTAATTTTGGTCCAATTTTTCCGAAATTCGAACTCACCCTTCCTTAGGGTGTAACGGTGATATAATCAAACGATTTTTTAAATCGGATAATAATTGTGACCTCTAGAGAAACCACAAGCTAAACAAAGGCGATTTTGCGTATAATCAGGGGCCATAATTCAGGACGTTACGATCCGATATGCGCAAATATCGAAAGGAACCAAGATCTTTGGGTTATATCCATGCATTTCAAGTTTCATCAAAATCAAATTAAAATTGTGACCTCTTAGGGGTCCACAACATTGATATACCATTTTAAATAGTATTCGCGTACGATCGGCGGCTATTTTGTATGGCAATTTTGGTCCGATTTTTCCGAAATTCAAACTCAACCTTCTTTAGGGTGTAACGGAGATATAATCAAACGTTTTTTTAAATCAGATAATAATTGTGACCTCCAGAGGGACCACAAGCTAAACAAAGGCGATGTTGCGTATAATCAGGGGCCATAATTCAGGAAGTTACGATCCGATATGCGCAAATATCGAAAGGAACCAAGATCTATGCGGCCATTTTGTATGGACCTTCCTTAGGGTGTTACGGTGATATATTCGAACGTTTTTTTTTAAATCGGATAATAATTGTGACCTCCAGAGGTACCACAAGCTAAAACAGGTGATTTTTCGGACAATCAGGGGCAATAATTCAGGAAATTACGTTCCGATAGGCGCAAATATCGAAAGGAACCAAGATCTTAGGGTTATAAACATGAATGTAAAGTTTCATCAAAATCGGTTCAAAATTGTGACCTCTATAGGGTCCACAAGCTAAAAACATGATTTTTCGTACAATCAGGGGCCATAATCCATGAAGTTTTGATCCGATACATGCCAATATCGAAAGCAGCCGAGATCTTTGGGGGATAAACCTATATTTCAAGTTTCGTCAAAATCGGGTAAGAATTGTGACCTGTAGAGAGTCCACAAACAATTGTGGACGGACGGACGGACATCCGGACGGACGGACATCCGGACGGACGGACATCCGGACGGACGGACGGACAGGGGCGACGACATAATACGTCCACATGAAAATGTGGGCGCAGTAAGCAAAGATATATATACATGGACATAATTATACAAAGATCCCTTGGGCGTAGGAATTCGATATAAGAGTAAGTCATGGTGTAGCTGCCGGGGCAAAATTTCCCTTATAGCACACTGTATGGCATATGCCTGTTTTCATTAGATAGACAGAACAAGCTTACAAATGCGTTTTTTTTTTTACAATCAGGGGTCATACTCTAGCAAGTTACGGTCTGAAGTATTAACATTAGGAATCCAGATCTTTGGGATATAAATATATAACTGGAGGAAAATTGTGACCTTTAGAGGATCCACAAGCTAAAATCGAGACCCGGTCCGATACATGCAAATATATAGAATAAACCAGGATCTTTGGGAGATAAGCCCATTTTCAAGTTCCGTAAACATCGGATAACAATTGTGACCTGTTGAGTGTCCACATTAAAATAATGGGCGGACAAATGAACAGTTGGTGACGGCAGTATTCATCCACAAGAAAATGTAGTTGTCTAAAAATCAGGACCGGATGAAATGAACCCTCTCAAATAAAAATAACAGCTCTGGTCTGGTATCTGTGTTCTTCCTTAAATAATAATACGTCCACATGAAAATGTGGGCGTATAAAAAGGAACTCGCCCAATGGCTGAAGGAGGGGGGGGCGCCACCCGAGCTGTGAATTTATGAGACTAAGTTTTGCTAGACCAGTTTTTTGTGAAGATTCCGGATCTGGATGGTGATCAGGCATTTGAGGGTTTTTTTCTAGGGATATAGGGGTTCAAATGTCTACCAAGGGGAAGGGGGTGTCATTATTTTGACATATATTAATAAAACATAAATTGTGATAACATGTATTTTGTGGACAGAAATTATTTAAGCTTAAAGTATTATCTTGTTAGCGTTTTCGTTTCAAAATATTAAATTATAATGGTAATTTTCTGGAAATGTAAATCATTAACACAATTTATTAGTTTATTCTTAGTTTTTATCACAAGATTCAAAACCAAAAGTTCATATGAGCGAGATAGATATTTTCTTGGTTGCTGGCCAACAGCTTGCATATCCTTTGGATATGTTTCAGAAACCAATTCACATTGTAAATCTTTATTCCAGCAATGCAGCAAAAGACCACGTATCTGTTATTTTTTCACCCAGAAAACCTTTTTTTCTAGCGTCATCTAATGATGTTAGTGGCCTTTCGCGATATTTTCTACCTTTGCCAGTCTCATTATCGATTAAAAATTTGTATATTTGGATCATCGTTTGCAAAGAGAATGATTGGCATGTCTATTTCGCCAAAGCAAGAACACATAATACAGTGTGTTTAAGCACCTCTATTAATTTGCAATGCAAAGAGTAGGCAAGATATTTTGGTGTCCTCGTGGTTGGTTGTCAGTTCTAGAATATCCAATCAAGAATAGTGTTTAAAGTTTCGAGAATATCTCGCCCTACGGTACATGTACATGCTTTCAGTGGTAATGGCTATCTGTCTTTCTTTTTCAAGATAATCCCAACTTTCTCACAATATTTAAAGAGCTGCGAGAGACCAATAATGTTTCTGATGACACAATTGCTTGTTTAGAAAAAAAGGTTTGTACCTTGTCCGACGAAAACAGACTTACACCAATAGTTGACACTAGAAAAAAACATCTTCTGGAGGAATTTTAATTGTTATGAAACATAACCAAACTTTCTTTCTTTATTACCATCTTGCCTAAATACTCTTGTGTGTACATTAAACGCAACACAATTGTTGCAACAATATGGAGACAGACTGCAAAATCAATGATCAAACAAAAGTACCCTGCAATATTTTACAATATGAATTAGTATCTGGAGCGTATCCAAAGGATATATGCGAGTTGCTGATCAGCTATCAAGAAGATATCTTATCCCGCTCATATTATAAGAATAAACTTATATATCTAAACATGTGTTTTTGTATGTACATTTCCCCCAGATCTCTAGGAAAGCACCATTATAATTTCATATTTTGAATGACGATATTGGTACCGAACTAAAAACTTGAGAAAACACTTTTCAGGTTAATTTTGAACCAAGTGATTTCTGTCCCCGAAAATACATTAACCCCCCTCCCCATACAATGGTAATCGTATACACATATTTAGAGGTGTGCAGTGGATTTAAAAAGTTATGTTTTTACCAAGCTCTTAGAAATTAAGCATTTAAATCATTACTCTAATTTAGAGATGGGCAGTCCTAAAAAATTATGTTTTATTATTAATATATCAAATGATCATCATTTATGTCAACATAATGGGACCCCCCCCCCCCCCCTACACATATACAGGTACACCTACACCTGCTACCCCCACCCACATCCCCACAATCAAAATACTTGTCCAGAAATTATACCAATTATAATAAAAAGCTTTTTCATTTTAAAAATCAAAGTGTTGTCATTTGATACCCCCAATAGCAGGCAGGTTTATAACTGTCAACATATAAGGGTAATAATGTTATCAAGTGGGACATATTGTTTAGATTAACATACCAGCCAATTAAATTTCAGTGAACTGGACACAACACAAACATCCAAAATTTAGCCACTTTTCAGGAGCTAGTCTTACCACTGAGGTGGAAATTCCTTGCGTTAAAGGCCGCAAGTCAGGAGGTGGTATTATCTCAGATTCTAATTAAATTTAACCTCATATTATTTTCATGATTTATGACTTGAAAGATATCTTTTGTACTGAACTGCAAAAGTGTATTTAGCGAGTTTCTATCGGCTTGTGATTCTTAAAGCTACGAGATGCCAATTTGCATTATGAAATGTGTATTATATTTTTGAATGTCCATAACATGTATTCTATTATGTTTGCTAGTAGCATGTACCCGGACGTCAAGTTATATGGCAATTTTGGTCCGTTTTTCCAGAAATTTGAACTCAAGCTTCCTTAGGGTGTAACGGTGATATTTTTAAACGATTTTTTAAATCGGGTAATAATTGGGACCACAAGCTAAACAAAGACGGTTTTGCGTATAATCATGGTCCATAATTCAGGATGTTACAATCCGATATGCGCAAATATGAAAAGGAACGAAGATCTTTGGGTTATAACCATGCATTTGAAGTTTTATCAAAATCGAATTAAAATTGTGACCTCTACAGGGTCCACAACCTTGAAATACCATTTTTTAACAGTTTTCGCGTACAAAAGGCGGCCATTTTGTATGGCAATTTTGTTCCGATTTTCACGAAATTTAAATTCAACCTTTCTTAGGGCGTAACGGTGATATAATCAAACGATTTTTTAAATCGGATAATAATTGTGACCTCCAAAGGGACCACAAGCTAAACAAAAGCGATTTTGCGTATAATCAGGGGCCATAATTCAGGAAGTTACAATCCGATATGCGCAAATATGGAAAGGGACCAAGAGATCTTTGGGTTATAACCATGGATTTCAAGTTTCATCAAAATCTAATTAAAATTGTGACCTCTACAGGATCCACAACCTTGAAATACCATTTTTTAACAGTATTCGCGTACAAACGGCGGCCATTTTGTATGGCAATTTTGGTCCGATCTTCACGAAATATAAACTCAATCTTCCTTAGGGTGTAACGGTGATATAATCAAACCAATTTTTTAATCGGATAATTGTTACCTCCAAAGGGACCACAAGCTAAACAAAGGCGATTTTGCATATAATCAGGGGCTATAGTTCAGGAAGTTACGATCCGATATCCGCAAATATCGAATGGAACCAAGATCTTTGGGTTATTACCATGCATTTCAAGTTTCATCAAAATCGAATTAAAATTTGGACCTCTACAGGGTCCACAACCTTGATATACCATTTTTTAACAGTATTCGCGTACAAACGGCGGCCATTTTGTATGTCAATTTTGGTCCGATTTTCCCGAAACTCAAACACAACCTTCATTAGGGTGTAATTGTGACAGAATCAAACGGTTTTTCAAATCGGATAATAATTGAATAATTGTCACCTTTGGGTTATAAACATGCATGTCTAGTTTCATCCATGAGGTTTTGATCCGATACATGCCAATATCGAAAGCAGCCGAGATCTTTTGGGGATAAACCTATATTTCAAGTTTCGTCAAAATCGGACAAGAATTGTGATCTGTAGAGAGTCTACAAACAATTGTGGACGGACGGACGTCCAGACGGACAGGGGCGACGACATAATATGTGGACGTTTAAAAAGGTTGTTTACTGGTCATTGTGTGGAGTCATTAGCAATGGCTGAAGAGGGCAGGTTGAGCCCCAAAGTCGGATTGTTCACTCTAGAAATTTGGTATCTGGTTGGAGGAAAATACAAGAATTCCCCAAAACCCCAGCGCCAGGTGTACACCCAGAACAGTCGATGTGAACATGGGTAAATCGAATTCGATGTTCACATACATCCTGAAGTATGACCCAGTGATATTTTTTGCGGTTGGTGATTCGATTGTCCTTAATTTTGGATATGAAAGCCACCGACAGCTCCGATTGTTCCGGGAAATTTAAAATATTCAGCAAAACCGTTATAAATTTCTCGACGTTTGTGGGGTGATGACAATTGAATAAAAAAACAAGTACGAACAATCCAAACCATAAGACAGAATTCGAAGTCCTAAAACGTTATAGGCAAAATTGTGTATTCAAGCAAAACAGTGTAATCAGCAAATGGACTTGCTCCTCGTGTACAAAATACACAACAAACAGTGGTAACAGGCGTCCGGAATAGTTGTTTAATTAGAAATTCTGCGGCATACACAGTGCGTTGCTGGTTTAGATATTCGAAATCTATCGGATAGTGTGAGAAATGGAGTAGCAATATTCCACAGAAACACCACTGCACAGGGGCAGGATTATCCCATGGGCAGTGTAGGCAGCTGCCTAGGGCACAGAGAAAATAATTTGACCACTATTTTGAATTTGATGTATTACATTATTTGAAGAAAATAAGTTTGTTTTAGTTTTATCCAATAGTTGGCTGTTGTAATGTTGGACTGAGTTGTAGTGCTTGACATTATTCCATCAGTATATCCTCGGAATCAGCTGTCTTACTTTTACTACGGCAAACAAATTCAGCTAGGTAATGTAATATCTCCCACGGATAGTGTCCGCGCTCTGGGGGCGTATCCAGGATTCCCCTAGACATATCCAATTGGTAATCAAAAAGCTTCATGCCACGTGTTCCTCTATATTCATTAAGAAAATGGGTATTTTCATAATCACTGAAACATGATTGAGTAAAAATGCCAGGCAGCTAACAGTTCTAGTAGAATTGGGATATGACTTCATCAGAAATCCTCGTTGGAATCGCAAAGGCGGGTGAGTTGGTGTTATTGTTCGTCAGGGGCTCACGGTTCAGATTAATAGGGGTGTTTGCTCTGTGTCATTTCAACACTTCGACGTAAATATCTTGTTAACATCTATAGATTTCCGCAGCTAAAAAACAAAGCAAAATCGACACAAAAGTTCCCTCTGGAGTTTGTCGCATTTCTAGAATCTGCAAAAATATCTAGTCGAATTCTTGTAATAACAAGGGATTTCAATCTTTACCTTTAAGGTGATATTTCGGACGTTAAACAGTTTAGAAACATTCTTGATTCATTTGGACTAATGCAGCATATACATTTTTCTACTCACGAGAAAGGGCAGCCGTTTCAATGTAGACTTCTCCCTCCCATCAAATCATGGGTTGACCAAGCCTGTCCGCAAAGCATTACATGTGTCCACAGAAACTTTCGCTCGGTTACTCTCGTACAACTTGTATCGTCTATAGAAAACCATATCCTATTACAACCAGAGGATGCATCTGTCCACGAATGAGTACAATACCAAACTATCATTAGTGCTTGATGTACTGGCTCCCACCATTGAGGTCATTACAGCGAAACTCAGAGCACTTGGTTTAATGACACAGTTTTCAGGACCAGGGCCCAACTTCAACCGACTGGGAGAAAATGGAAGCAGCATGATCACAAGCAGATCTTTCTTGCAAGGGGCACCGAATATAATGATCTTACCAATCAAATGAAGGTAGAGTACTTCAGGCATTTAAAATTCTGATAAGCGTCAATCGACTACGGATGTCTGGCCTATGCCAATGCAAGTGATACACTCAACAAACTAAACACAATACAAAACAAGGCTTTAAGACTTATAACAAGAGCCGCCATAGGAACCAAAACAGTTGTCCTATTACAAGAGATGGGAGAACTTTCGCTTGACCTCAGGCGGGAGGAACCGTCACTCAAGTACTGGGGAAAACTACAAATGCTAAAAGAAAAATGTCCAACATATAAATGCCTCAATCAATTTAGACGTATAGGCTCTAGGAAAAATACCCGTCCAATGACATTCGGGCAGATGTCAAATGACATCCTAAATAAGCACAGTTTGAAAGGAACAATCATACAAACAAAATCCTATTCAGCCACGCCACCATGGCAACTAAGCGATCCTATCACTAACACACAGCTAAGCCACACAACGAACAAGCATGTTAATCCCACAGAAGCTAGAGCACTAACAATGGAACTAATAGACACCAAATGGGCGGATCATCTCAAAATCTATACTGATGGATCCAAAAATACTACAAAGGGATCAACGGGTTACGGCATTCATATACCAAAAGCGAAGCTAAACATCAGGAAACGGTTACCAGAATACTGTTCTGTGTACACCGCAGAACTGATGGCCATTAAAACTGCAATAGAATGGCTAGCCACGCAAACACACCATAAAGCCGTAATCCTGACCGACTCCCTGAGTAGCATTAAATCTATAAATTCAAATTCCTCAAAAAGCAGGCAGGAAATAATCAGTCAAATTAGGGATATTAATCAAATAATTAAGAATACCGGAAGAGAGGTAATCCTTGCGTGGATCCCCTCCCACATCAATATACTCGGCAACGAACAAGCCGAGAAACTAGCCAAAGAGGGGATGTTACTAAAGGAATTAGAACATTTAGAATATAGCAATCAGAAATTTTCAAGTATAGCCAAAAATAAAATTAAAAACCGTCTAAAACAAGAAAATACTCATCGCTATCAAATAGACAGCAATCTTGTCGACATGGTTTATATCAATCATCCCTCAATCAAAATATGCAAATTAATCACTAGACTTAAAACTATAAACGTAATTAAAGACTTCACTTACACACCAATTAAATGCCCGTGCGGACAATTCGCAACAACGTCACACCTACTAATCAACTGCAATCAATTAAACAATGAACGACAGCAAATGGTTAATAAACTGACAGAGAGGGGGAAAACTCTCTCTCTGAAATCCCTTCTTTCTCCATCACCTGATGACAGATACTGGGCTTCTCAGCTTATCTGGGACTTCATTGAAAACATAGGAATGAACAAACATATGTAATAAATAAAACTAATCAACCACATCACACTAAGTAGGGTGAAATCGTATAAACGTCCCCAACGAGGGAAGCGCAAATCACCCCATCTAAACAAAAACAAAATACATTTAAAATAAAAACTAACGAAATTTTCACACAACTTAGGAAGGCTGAGTAAAAACGTCCTCACGAAGGAATCCCAGCCATCCTACACATAATTCCAAAACAAATCTAAATAATTAAAAACACTTAAAAATAAAACACATGTAATAAATAACACAAATCAACCACGTCACACTAAGTAGGGTGAAATCGTAAAAACGTTCCCAGCGAGGGAAGCGCAAATCACCCTAACTAAACAAACAAATTACATTAAAATAAAACTAACAAACTTGTCACACGAATAAATATTATATTATAGATACTATTATTGATACATATGTCACAAATGCAAAGTCTCCCCTTTAAATTTTCTCTTAAATACCTTTACTATTACTATTATTCTTACATCATTGTTCTTTTATTACTATTATTATTATTCTTATATCACTATTATTTTATTACTATTATTATTATTCTTTTTTCTTTATTATTATTATTCTTTTTGCCCCCCCCCCCCGCCCCAGAAGCCTTACTAGACGAAATAAACCCCAAAACACCATAAGCCCAGATACTCTCTTTTCTCTTTCTCTCTTTCCAGGTGCTGGATTCTTTCTTCAGAGAACCAACAACAAAAGGAATGAATTAAAGAAGTAAAGATGAATCAACACCACCATACCGGACAACAAACCCAAATGGAAGGAAGAATGGACCAGGACTTATACTCACTAACAAGCCCCAAGGAAGAGTTGCACCGCCCTGCCATTCAACCGGACAGAACGACCAGACCGACCAAATTGACCGGAAATATATGTTTATAATATGTTTATATGTTTGTCCACCTTCATGTCTGTTTTGTCAAATGTCTATGTAAATGTTTGTCCGCGTCCATGTCTGTCTTGTCATATGTTGTGCCTGTGACTGTCCCAACTTACACCTCATTAAATTCCGCACCTTATTATATCATGTTTTGTTTGTACATATATATATAAAAATTATCCTTATTACTCCACTAAACACACTGTAAATATTATAACCATATATGTATAACATGTAATTGTCTGCGATATCACTTCGGTGGAAGCGGACGTAAAATAAAGCTATTCCACACACAATTGTTCTCTCTGATACTGACAACATGACTGGTGACAAATCGGTTTGCAGTATACTTCCAGATCATACTGATCCCGTAGAACATCACAAATATGTATAATCCCTGAATATTTCAGGGAATATACATACTCACTGGGTAAATCAGGAAATATACATAATCACTGAAATTTTCAGGGATTATACATCAGGCCCGGATCCAGGATTTTTTCGAGGGGGGGGGGGCATTCATTGTAACTAATGGTATTAATTAGAGTGCCGCATACATTAGTGGTTTGGTGTAATTCCCAGAGCCTTGACGCATTGCCTGGACATAGACAATGCGAAAATCATGTTTATATCATCAATTAAAAAGCAAAAATTCCAGTCTCGCAGGGGCTGAGGGGGGGGGGGGGGCACGGACCCCCTGCCCCCCCCCCCCTGGATCCACGCCTGTACATATTCCTTGATTATACATCTTAACTGTAATATATAAACTGATTTACATTCAATCGTTTTCGTTTTATTCTGATTTCAAATCAGTTATGTTCGGCGAAATACGCCAGAAGTCTCAATCGAATGGCTATCTATAGTGTCTGGTTATTCCAATCTAAATAGTATTTATTGCGCATGCTCTCCAGATAAGGAATATGAATCACCGTTTCGACATTACCTGTGGAATGTCTAGCCTCGTTCTTAGAGTCCCTTGTTAAAAATGGACCTGAAATGCATTATATATACTATTCGTGAACCAATGTTAAAATGCTTAATTTGTCTTAAATATTGGATATCAGAAGCCCATCTTTTTCCGGTAAGATGACAACATCAATAATAATTTAAATTGACCAAAAAATGTTTTGAATGTCAAAGAACTTGGGTGATTTTGAGTTAGACACTTAGCTACTTTAAACATCCGTAATGAACCGTCACTTTATTTAAATGTTGGTGTTGTTCCGAGTTATTTCTTTTAATTGTGGATCTACCTTAAAGAATTTGTTCTTTATAAAAAAAAATATATCTTCTTTTTTCGCCAGACTTTGTATAATTTTATTTTAAAAAATAATTCAATTTCGCATGTCGACATAATCTTGGTTTTCATTTCTGGTAAATGAGAATAGTTAGCTTTGTGTACAGCGTTTAGAGTAATACCCACCTTGGACGAGATGTCAAGATAAAACTACGAACATTTTAAATATATTCTCAGTCCCATTCGCTGACGACAAAGTAGTGTTTTAATTAACAAATATATTCATTGCATTCTTTTATCAGCAAAAAAAATGAGTTGAGAGTTTGTTTCGGCATTCTTTGCTTGTTATTCTTTTATTCCATATTGTCTCTTCAAATGACTAAAAAAAAACTTCAAAGAACAGTCAATGTGTTTCATTCAACAATAAACTCCAGTGCTGTTAGTTTGTTTATGACCTGTACAATGCAGATTCTGTCCCGACAATTAAAATGTTTACATATTGTCGCACGCCAAACCATGGGACAGCCTCTTGCGTTGATCACGAACAAAACCTATAACTCTACAGCTACTTATAAACGTGACAAGGCCATGTTGGACAACATGAAGCGTAAATACTAAAATGTAAATTAGTGTGTTGAGAAAGCAAGTAAACAAACAACAGTATCTTTGATGTCCATGTAAATTGCAAAAAGAATGTTACATCTGATTGTCAAAGTTAAAGATAGAGTTGTAGCATTTACAATACGGGGACAACAATGGTAATAATGTGGTGTTGCTCGCAATACATTTAATAGGCATGTTTTTCTCAAAATCGGACAAAATCACAACAAAAAAAAATAGTTAATAACTCCAAAGAATTCCGCAGATGACGGGCTGTCAGTTTCAATGACAAAATCTCAGTTTTTTTGGAAATGCTAGGATATTTAAGATTGATCTTAAGAACTGAAATGCTCGTAATAATTGTACGTAAAACCATTAGTCTAGCGACATAACGTTATGCCCTTAAAAACTATAATCAAATTTTGATCATATTCCGTTGTGTTATTTGATCTTTTGTTAGGGTATAGTAGAATGAACTTTAAGGGGATTTAGACCGTGATTATTATGTAGTAATAACACTGACTTCTTTGTTCGCTTTTTCATTTATTTTACAAATGCATGTAACAATACAATTTTTTGTTGAAGGCTCGTATGATGGAGAACTTTTCACCCGTCTTGAACAGAAATACACTATTTTACAAATATCTTTTAAGTGAATAACACTCAGTACAGTTAAATGTAACCAATGGACATCCATACCACACCGCTTGAATACTAGATAAGACTAGTCTAAGATTGCATTTAAAGATTGTGTAGAAAGTATTCCAAGGTATACACCCTTGCGTTAGACTGTTAGAGGAAGATTGAAATTTGATGACTTGGGTTACGGATGGTTAATAAAAAGATATTTGGCCAGGGAGACAAAGACAACTAACATGTATTCCAACTAATTATCCCTTAGAAACAACCTTTTGTGAGAATGCATGCATGTGCGATCAACTACAATTTCGCATAACCTTGATTTATGTTCAATACTCCAGAAAAATTATGAAATATAAAGCTGTACGGAATGTTTTATTTTGATGCCTATAGTACCGCAAAAGGTCGAGCGATTAACACTAACATAAAAATAAAGATGGATTGTTCTATCAAACATTTGGAACGGAATACATGGTTACAGCAATAAGGGCATTTACATTATCTTATTCTATGGTGCTATATACATGTATGATAAAGTGTGAGCGTTAGATCTCAAAAGTATCAATCTGATGACAGAAACTATGCGAGGTACTGATGATAGAATGTTAAAGACATTGGATGTACGCTTTGTGACTAATCGCGACTACCAGATATTGCATCAACCATAGAGCATAACCTTTTAAAACATGGTTTAATTTAAGTTTTTACTCTACAGTAACTCCATGATCTACTGGCGTTTCTTGGGTCAATTAATAACTCACACCATATGCTATTAATTTTCCTTTGGCGACAAATTTAGGCAACATCACCCCACTCTGATTTCAAACCGTTCTACTAAAATAGCTACGAAACCAATTGCAGGTGGAATATGTTCAAGGGTATTTATATATGTTAAAACGCCTTGACATGATCATGTCAACCCTAATCCTTCTATTTTGACGCATGTAGCCATTGGCCAGTTTTCTGCCATTAAATTTATCACATCTAAATACAATTTGCACACAATGTAAACATATGATATAAACATGAAGGTGCCAATAACCAACTATGATTGGGGGAATGTATTTAGCTCTAAGGTAAATTCATATGCAAGGCGAACGATGGTGGTAATAAAATGACGTACTGTTGTTAAATGTTTCTCAATGACCTCTATACATGAAGCAGGGTTAATTATTATATAAAAGAAATACAGACTAGTTGTAGTTAATACAAAAGTATACTAATCATTTTACCTTCATTAAAATATACTTTCTAGTTTTACTAGTTGATTAATGACATAAATCATAAAGTTAAATGTTGAATGTTTTGAGCGAGAATTGTCGTCAGATTGTTTGTGTCATTATTAAAAATAAATAACTTACCTTATTAAAAAATAATCCAATTTGAATAAAAACAGAACTAGTCATTCTCCGCATTCTTTCATACGTGTAAAAGTTATCAGTAACAAGAACAGAAGAGATTTACGACAATCACTAGACGCTATCTCTACATAATACCGTTATGTATATATTTGTATGTCCGGATACAATTGTTATTCCAAACCGCTTGTCTGCTGACATAGTGAAGTGGTTATTTTTTGGTTTTTAGAAGAGAAAAAAGGCAGAAACAATTTGTTTGCGAAGAAGAAAACTAAACTAAACTTCACTCAACTATTAACAGAAATATCCAAGTGTAGGTTATCCCATGGTATAACAAACGCATATGAACACCGATACTCCACTGTATATCCTGTACAACATATGCAAGCTATAGTTTTGTGCGTACATAATTCTCCTACACATCACCTTTAAACCCTATAAGTGTAAATTATTTTTTTTAAAAGTAAAGAACACGCATGATACTGCCATAGAATTGTATAACACAAAAAAAGAAGCAAATCCCATATTGCCACAATGTAGAGTGTCTAAAATTACTTAATTGAGGACACATCAGCGGTACTGCTCTCTTTTGGATGACATGAGACCATAAAACCATCAAAAGGAAATTCCCCTGTCTATGTGTCAACCTTTACGGTCTATACTATGAATATAGAAGTCTATACTATGAATAAAGTAAACTATATTACTTAAAGCTGAGTATAGGATTGGCACGAATTTAGACCGGTGGCTTTGATTTACTGAAAAAAGGAGTAATAATTGAAGTTTATTTCATTGGAATGATAACTTTTTTCTGGCTAGATATTCCAGGCTGCTTTCAAAAATGTAAAAAAAGTCAACGGTTGTTTTTCTTTTCAAATAATATAGAAGTTACGCAGATTTAAAACGATATTTACAAACACGTATGTAAGCATAATCTTAAAATTATTTCGATTTAAAATTATTTCGTTCCACTACTGATGTATTTTGTCTTGCTCCAGCCACAGTAGCGGGTCGTTCCTTTGAGCAGGTTTTGTCATGATTTGTTGAAAAATAAATGTTCGTCGATACCTCCCTTAATTTTCTAATTTTACCGACCCAAACCGTAGTGCACATCAGGCGCAGATACCCCCCCCCCCCTCAGCCCCAGCGAGACTGGTGTATCTGCTTTTTATTTGATGATATAAACATGATTTTCGCATTGTCTATGCCTAGGCAATGCGTCAAGGCTCTGGGGATTACACCAAACCACTAATGTGTGCGGCACTATAATGATTACCATTTGTTACAATGTATGCCCCCCCCCCTCAAAAAAATCCTGGATCCGGGCCTTCGCCTATCATAAACTATTTCCCATTGAAATAAAGGTGAAACAATACCACCTAATATATGATTTGATTTAATCCAACCACTTCATGAAATTTCTGCCCATTTTTCAAATAGCCGTCGAAGCAGAATTAGACCACGCATGTGGTTTCAGGTCATCTTGAAAATACAGAAAACCCGTCCGGTAAATTAAGATTTCAGTGTTTCAATCTTCACTATTTGTAACATAATTACTTATTTCCATGCAAACTGTGATGATATGTGTTGACATTTTTGAAATGTTAACCTTTTTTACTTGCGCAAAGGTAAGTATTGTGTATCAATTGTAGCGGTGATTAACAAAATGGTCACCGCGAGTCCACTACAAATAAATTATTGCAGCTAGTTGTTCAGCAGAATTTAGACCAGCGACAACGTTATTATGCTGTGTCTTTGCTCCACCGATTATCGAAAAGAGGTAAAAATGTGATATGACGATCCAGTATTCAACGGTCATTAATTATTCCCTATCTGGTTTGAGATTGAGAAAATTTGCAACTACTGGATAATTAGTTTTCAATACCTTCGCACTGTCTGGTCTATTATCTTTAAGTGGCATTAAGCGATCGGGAAACACATTAACAGAACACAGTTTTTATGGGATACAATCACTAGTTTTATTTTAAAAGCGCGAGGTTTCATTGTGCTTGATAACGATAAGAGGATACTTGTCGAAACGTCGCGCTTTTAAAAGTGATTGTATCTCATAAAAACTGTGTTCCGTTAATGTCATGACTATTATCTATTTTATCACAAATATAATGATTTATACTGGCTTTTAAAAATTCTACTTCTATAGCTTACATTTAATGTCTTAAGCCCACTTTTGTTCACACGTGTTACGATTGTTGGACTAGTCAGAAGGATAACCGCTATCGTAATTCAGAGTTAGCGTACACGTGTGTAAGTGCATTTAAGTTAAGTACATACAATAATTATGTCCATTTAAATAAATCAATCATTTTTTATGCCGATACACGTAAAATCATGTGTTCCCGTTTAAAATTAATTGAGGGTTTTCTGATGTTAAAATGCATATTTTATAATAATGTATTATAATCTGTAATACGACATCATGGGAGTATAGACGTTATGCCTACAAGTACTTAATTTCAAATATTATTCCGTATTTACCGCGGTGAACTTACTGTTTGTTCCAGGTGACACTACGACACGAAAATTGCTTGCCAGTTCTTCAAATTTAAAGATACATTATGGGAGATTAGATAAACAGCTGGTAGTTCACACAATAATAGTTTAAAACTATATGATGTAAAGGGAATTTGCTGAAAATTTCAATCCAAATTATTTACTCTGGACCGAGAATTAATTTAGCGATTGACTTTTCGGCCTAGCATTGACAATAAAAACATAGTTTCAATTATCGATTTCATAATTAAATCATGAAAGAAAGTTGTGCAGCAAATCGGATCCTATATCAGTAAATATCACAGGCTAGCGATGACATCGAGAGTTGTTTATGGCCTGGATATGTTCATTAATGTCTAATTAAAGATTGAGATAACAATTCGGGCCTAAAAAAAGACCTGCAATGGATAAATTTAGCTCTTGCATTATGTATGTTAAATTAAAACGGCCATAATATGCGTAAAGTCATTGCGGGTTGCATAGTTTTTCCTTTACTTATGATTTTGCCATGACAACTCCCCGAAATTCTGAAGTTGAATTTGATCAAACTAAATGTATATATAACCTAACGTCTCATGAGGCCGTTAACAAAAGTAAAATGATTCCCATATAATATTATAACATATAGGCCCATATTAAATAAAGAACCATAATAATTATGTCTGGTGCATTATCGCCCGGTTGCTGCTGGTGTGGCATTTAACATAATAACATCATTTCATTCCATTTCATCAATCAAGTTATAACAGAACCCGACACATGTGTCTTTGGATATTGTCTCTTATTATAA
This sequence comes from Patella pellucida, assembly GCA_917208275.1. Lineage (NCBI taxonomy): Eukaryota > Metazoa > Mollusca > Gastropoda > Patellidae > Patella > Patella pellucida. The sequence goes on from OU795036.1 coordinate 71,417,477, forward strand.
AATTGTGTACTTTAAAGGTTGTGTAGATGGGTCCGCTTTTAAAGTCAATTTTACGTATCAAAAATAATTCGGTTTCTCGAAATAACTACATAATAGTTTGGTACATCCCTTGAAATCTCGCGTTATTCATCTTGAAATAATAAATAGTAGATAACAATAAATAAATTCTTCAAGGGGTTATATTTTCTAAGATTCGCCTTTTTTTTCTTTTCTAACTTAAGCGAAGTTGTTGTCGATTAGAAATTCTGTGGGGAATATATTGGTAGCAATGCAATACTATAAATAAAAAGATATCGGCATTTATTTTGCAAAAAAAAGGTTTGGAAATACATGTAGCTCATTTCCATATTATGAGCATGATACACATGTTAAAAATTTACGCGAAATTGCCATTTATGAAAGCATACTGACGTATGGAACCCTAACAAAGTGAATAATGCGAAGTCGGCCATTTCTAGGCATTGGTTGGGTTAAAGAAATTATTTTGTGATATGTGCTAGATGGTATATGTACACAATATTAATTAAAGCAAATGAGTAAACAGTATTATTAAAGGGCATTGATTAACACCCTTTCTTTTAAAAATAAATAAATATTTCTAACCCAATTTATCCGGTTTGGAGATCCCTGTCTATCCTTTATGCAAAATGCAAGTCTCCCATTTTACGCAGACACACTCGTAATGTTTGTGTAATGAGAATATAACTATGAGCTAAAGGAGCTAAATCGCATATATTTGTGACCTACAACTCAACACAAATGGGTCGCAACGCATAATAATGTACATGTAATATGAATGTATATAAACTGATTCACATTCTATTGTTTCCGTTTTTAATCTAGTTTGAAAACAGTGATATTCTACGAAATACGCCGAAAGTCTCAATCGAATGGCAATCTATAGCGTCTGGATATGGCGCATGCTCGCCAGATAAGAATATGGCGCCATGAGGTCACTGAATGATATGACTTGACACACGATCAGCAGTAAATATTCGCTAGGCCGCTACAGTCACTGTTAAGGGTGTCATGTATGCGACCTAATGAGCCAAAAATATTAACTTTTTTCCTCCGACAAATTAAATTCTAAAACATATTTTTTATGTGTTAGAAAAATAAATAAAGACATTTGAGGTATTTGTAGGTAAAAATTATTTCCTATTTAGTGTGAATTATTAAAATGAATAAAAGGCAGCATTCTGCCCGATTCAGTAACGTCTTGTGTAAACAATGCACCCGCCATTGAGCAAATGATTGACTTAAGGCGTTCCTTTGCTTTTGCGGCTGCAGAACTATGGAATTCTAACTCAAGCACTGTGCATAAATTGGCAGATTTAAACGGAATCTTTTTTTTTCAATTTTAATAACCCAGAAATATGACAAACTAAGAGTTTATATTTTATGAACAATGCAAAATATGCCCACCAGCTGCTTTATTTTGTAAATAAAATTAATCAGTGCATCTAATTATATCATAGAAGACTGCTCTTTAAAGGAATCGACATATTTACGTTTGGTAATTAGTACAATTATATCTATATTTAAAGAATGCGTTAGGAAGTTTGGCATTCCTGTCAATTTAGACCTGGTTGTGCACTAGCGTTCAAGATCAAACTATACGCCACTTTTATTATTTGTAATTGAATTATGTGAGTTTGGATCATTGTTGATTTGTCATTTTCATCTTTATAACCAATACCGTACTAGTCAAACAATCCCAATGATAATGGTATAACTCTACAAGTAATTGATGCAAACCTCTGAATTTTGTCCTCAAATCAAACATGATCAACTAGTTTGAAATAATCATTTTATTTATATTATTTGGCACTGCATTAATCGGTTAAACTCGACAGTTCCACACGGACAACCGGGCAATTCCACTAAGATTTAACACGAAAGATGGTTTTACAAGGAAGCGAGGAATAACTCTTACAATGTGATTCGGTAATTCATTATTATGTACACCAAATAACTGAATGGGACAATGTCATGTTAGATCATTCCTTATATTAATATACAATGTATATTATAAAGACTGTTTTCCTTCAATGCGAATGTTATACAGGTTATCTGGAAACGTTTTAGTAGCACACTTGAAGAGATTATCTTGCAGACATCAGTAGGAGGTAAGGGCCAGACATAATTATTGATTAGCTCTTGTAAATATGTGCACTGGGTGATAATTGTTTTATACTGTGTAGTGTAAAAGTGATATGAGCTATTAAACATATAACCTATCAAATGGTGTACAGAATGTTGATCGTACTACCTTACTAGTAATCACGACAGATTTGAACAGGTTTCATGTCGTCGGTAAGACGAGGTGTTAGTATAAATTTAATAACATAGAATAAAACGATTTTATAATCCTTGCGGTATTTACATTCACGCCTGCTGGTGGTCAAAATTATTATCGTTGTGCCCCACGGTGACTTTACAAAGTATTGCCTAATCTCTCGTCATCATTTATCTATTACCAAGTCTGGTCGCCTTGGGAGAGGCGTCTGATATTACACCTTACCCCACAGCGTGAACGTATATTTATGATCATAATTAGATTAGTTACGGATTAAAATTCCAATTTTATAATGCAAATATTTCAGGTGATATGCGTATTTCACGTGATATGCGAATTCCCTGTGATATTAGGAGTTCACTTGGTGTGATACTTGTGAATTATTAAAGTTATAATCGTTTGGATGATGCGATATACCCGGTCATAGATCGTAATACCAAAATGACATCCCCAATCCCCACAACCAAGAATAATCAAAGACAGCGTTGTGTGCCGTTCTAAGATTATAATCTCCTAGTATTGCAATTGGGATATAATTCGTTTCTTTATTCATTTGTGTCTTTATTAATTAAGTCAATCAATGTCCAATGTGTTGTTTAAATAACTTACATGTATAAATTTCAATAGATTTCTTTTAATAATAATTTTCCTGAAGCCATTAATCTTGTTACTCGGTAATCGATGGACAGTCAACTCATTAATAAGCCTAAACCTTATTTTTTTATATTATTTGTAATCATCGTCTACTTTTTTATTGTTACCTGCGTTCGTTAAGAGCGTGTGCAGGAGAGCACCACGCAGAGGGTGATAATCCTTGCGTCAGGGATTTGGATCAATTTTTTCTGTGAGATGGGTTAGTACCCAGATACATCCGCACAAAATATTAGATTGATTCAGTTGATACCAACCTGGCAAATTGGAAAAATATGTTTTTAATAGAAAAATCTCAAAAATGGGCTAGTTTTGAACTAAATTTGTATGATCTGTTATTCGTAAAATAATTGATTTGGACAGACGAAATTTTAGGCATTAGTAGGACTACCCAGGCTCCTCCTACACACAGAGTTTTAAGTTTCTACTGCCAATGATATCTTGGTACTAGCCAGATACGCAACTCGCTCTTAAAATTTAATTTAATGAAAACCAAAGTTTGAGAGGCTATAGTTCGATCTTGGCAGGGACTAGGACCAAAGTTGAGTATTACGCACAACCAGCAACCCTCCTACTAACAATATAAAAAATAAAAATGACCGGCACAGACATAATAAAAAAAAGCAGAAATAAATTAAAAACACCAAAAACTGGGATAAAATGTCCTGATTGTCAATATCCCAGTATGATTGAGAATTGAGAGGGAGAAAAAAAATGGGTTTAACGTCCACTGGACACAAACTAGGTCGTTTGGGGACGAACATATGGTGATGCACATGTTTGGTCATCTTTGTAAAGTTTATATTATCCATTCAGTCATCATCTAGGATAATTTTGACTTGAGAGAGAAACGGGGTTTAAGGTCCACTCGAAACACAAACTAAGCAATTTGGGGACTAACATATGATAAGTTTTATTTCAATAATTCGCGTGCGCTAAAAGAGAGAATCCGTGAGATTGGATATTTACAAAGAATGAATCTAATATGATATAGTAATGAAATTAAACATAATATAAGTAAGTAAACACTTCTGCTCAAATATAGGTAAATGCCGGATGTTGGCATGTGTAGTTAGAATTATCCCTGATTGTCTGGAGTGACACCGCCAGATATTAAATGATTCTCCATGAGGTTCTTCTTACATGAGAATGTGGATAATAGATATATCACGTTTATGATAGTCGTGACAGCTCATAAATCTATACGATGATCTATCTGCCCCTAAGTACAGATCTTACCATGGACCCTGTATAGATGGACAGGCAACGTCCACGAAGCCTTTAGAACAGCGTTTCTCAACCTTTTCTCACCGTTCACCCCTAAACTAATTCCCAACCGACCCATTTACCCCCCGAGTTTTGAGGAGGTTACTGACCGTCGTCCACAGAGGAGGGTTTGGGGCGGGTCTCCCCCAGGAAATGTTTAGAAATTGAAGCCTGCAAACGTATTTTCCAGCCATTTCAGGTCCTCTTCCAGGCGTTTCAGAGGAACTTGAAAATGGCGCTTTTCTATAGAAGCCATCCGACATGAACCACATATCCTTGCACGGGGCCTGCACCCCCTGACCACATTAACAAAACAATATTGAATATGGAATGAATACAGATCGAAGTTAAGATTCAATGAACACCAAATTTATATTTTAATGAAAATAGTTGTTTCCAGTTCAGTGCGAAATTTGCTCCTGGTGATTGTCACATATGACCATTTTTGAAGTTACACTGGGAGTGTGGTCATTCACCCCCTGGACGCAAGCCATTCCCCCCTTGGGGGTGAATTCACCCCAGGTTGAGAAACGCTGCTTTAGAATTATGTGCCGTGGCAAAAAGCAGACCTGACAATCGTGACTAAAATAACATTACCCCCCCCCCTCCTCATGCAATTACCAGCGTTCAGTTTAAAAGCAAAAAAAAACCCCCAGAAATCAATTCATAATATTTCTATTAATCTTGCTAATCTTTTTTTAAACCTATACATAGATATACTAGTGGTGATTGGGGTGTAAATATACCAAAGCATTGTCTTGTGTACTTCGGACTGCGAACACGCCCATGTGAATCCGAAAAAAACCATGTCGAGTTTTCGTTAAAAGCAAACCTACTAAAACACCCTTTTAATTTTTACTTCTGTACAATTGTTCATCATTTGGGACATTATTATGCCTGAACTCTATTTTCATAATTTTAAAATCTTTCATACTAACGGGAATTTGGTTTATTAAAGTAAAACACAAAGGCTTACAAAACTACGAAAATATTGCAATCATTCATTTGGAAATTTCAAAGTTCTAAACTGGAGAAATTTGTCACTACCGTATAGAAACTTATTATTTGAAAAATTACCGTGTAACTATAAGAATACAGTAAAATCTAATGAGGTTCGAGAAATTACTCTGTATGAAATCCCGCAATGTCTAGAATCCCTTCGCTTGGTTTACCGTTGGCTGTCTATCTTTATACAGGCCATGATCTTACTAATCGTGGTCTGATCACTGCCGAATTATGCATGATTTATAACCTTCCCAACAGCTATCCAGCGAAAGAAAACGTTATAATTTTATACCAAAGTACCCTATTTGACAGGCCTGTTCAAATAACGAAATATATAGTAGTTTTAAGTAATGGTTATGATCAGTGGTCATTTAGAAATAATCGTTGGTCATTGGTTAAAAAGCGCTGCTTTGGTTAGATTGTGCTGATATAAAAGCTTGCCATGCCAGCCCATACACTTCCCTGCTAGTAACTACAGAATACAAATGAGAATAATAGTTGTCTGATTCTGCAAAATTGTACACCAGTAATTTTACGCCCCCTCCCTACGATGATCGTGAACGTCCGATTTTGTTAAAAAAACTTTATGATTTTTACCAAAATAACATATTTGGTACGAGGAACGCTCAAATAACAAAATATAGTACTAATGTTGATAATCGATGGTCATTGTTACTCTTTAAGATAGTCGTCGATCATCAGTAAAAGAAAAATTGCATGCAAAATACTGATTTTTACACATTTTCAAAATATTGTAGCATACTAGTGGGTTTAGTTCCGGTCAATTTGTTTCTTCTGACATATACATGAACGAATGCCCTTCATAACCACACCCAGCAGTTCTAGGTCAGACCTGCCAAGAAGCCGCTACATGCGTTTTAGGATGACACAGTTTTCAACATACGTAAAATGACCACTTTAAGAAAACTCACAGAAAATTCCACACGATCCATTTATTCCCAAACAACTGTAGGATTTTAAGTCGACCACTTGGCCTATCATACCTGACAAATATCAAAATTTTACGATCACGCCATTTCGAGTAGGAGCGTTTTGAAATTTGGGCAAAAAACGGTCGAAATATGTCAATTTTGACCCAAAACAACAATTTCCAGCTATACCGGAAGTTGTCATTTAATTTTTTTTTCACTGCATCGCGTGACTTCTGTCGCCTAGGGGCCCCCATAGACCAAGTATGATTGAAAATTGCTGACCCCCGGGGTTATAATTTTTTTCAATTTTTGCATGTTCCTCTCGCAGACACGTTCTTAATTGTGTATATTTAATTTAATGAATACCGAATTGTACATTCATTCAACATTCTGGGGTTTATTCCTTTCCAGGGCAGTCACTCTGTCAGCCGGACGTGCTGTGCTGGTCTGTGTATGATATTTTATGGTTTCCGATATTAAACGGTTTAAAGGACAATTCCAGTGTATGTTTAATATTGAAGATTCGCATTGCTGCAGTTTAACTCGATAACCAAAAAGTTATTGCTGATCACGCTAACGTACGATGTTGGGTCAATACAATACAGGGGCGGATCTAGGAATTTCGGAGGGTGGGGGGCGAAAAAATGAGGGCACGTCACTGAGGTGAGTGGTGGAAACAATCTGTTGCGAGGGTAGCGAGCTCAAAAAATTTTGGGAGGGGGGCGTGGTCTGTTATGAAAATTCAATCCTTATTGGTGTATTTTTTGAGCATTTGCTGTATTATTTGCTTCAGTGCAAATCAATTTCTATTTATATATTCAAATTTATATAAGCCTATTCTTAAAACGGTGTTTGTGTTTTATTTGGGTACAACGAATTATGACAACAGGTAGATATTGATAATTAAAACACGCTGTTTTGTTTGACAAGTGTCTCACAAATTATATTATTATTACGGTGGAATGGCAATCAGGTCAAACAAAAGTTGAGAAAACTCTCATCGTCCTCTTAGCCCTACTACCGGGCCGTAGCAAATCCATGATCAACACAGGCAAGAAATAAAAAAGGAAACATTGACATTGTGGATAGGCTACGATTAACCGTAGATTTAAACAGTACCTTCAAAATTGATCGTAAAACCGAACGTACGACACCGTTAACGACATCTAAACCTTTAACATTGGAGTGCCGTAAAATTTGGATGCAAGGGTCTACTACGGCACACAAAAATAAATAATGCCGTGGCAGACATGCTTTGTGTAGTCTTTTATCATGGCTTTGTCGTTTGCCGTGGTAAATTTCGAGCGCTGTGTTTGTGTGCAGAGAAGGACGAAGTCGAGGGGGTTTAAATACGACTGGGCGGCTTTTTTCGATTTTTTTCTTTGTGCCCCTTGCGCCCCCCTCCCCTTAAATTCGCCTCTGCAATACACGTCTCAGAATTGAATGGCTTGGCTCTTTGAATATACATATTCGGGAGAAACATCACTCGATTTTATGTTATCGTTGATGATAATGCTTTACGGTGCACGCTACTCAGTAACCATAATGCGAAAATAGTATACACTGTATTAACGGACCCACAAACTTTAGTACTTTGTAACACAGTCACGCGCACTTAAACCTGATAGATTCCCGTGGGTGACAGGGGTTTCCGATAAACAATGTGTATTCTAAAAGTAATCAAAACAAATCTTAAACCTTACTACACTCTACACATTAATAGAAAAGCAATAAACACTATCAAGTATTGGGCTATAAAATGTGTCGCCTATTTCCAATCAGTATAGCATTTATTTAACGTCAAACGTCAAATTCCCCAAAACTGAATGTATTGTTAAGAGAATGCTGCAAATGTTAGAAAAGGGTGAATTCTGAGAAAGCAACTTAAACAAATTATGATTCTTTGCGGTTAATTATTAAAGCTCTTCAAGTGTGAGAAAGTCATCAGTTTCAAAAATTTGATCAACGTTAAAAAATTGAAATCATAATAATATTCTTACCTTTACATTGTAATTATGTGAACACCGACGTTCCCGTTATTAATCTAAATGAATGGTGTAATTCACAACATACCGTATCTGTAGGTTGTTCATTGGTATCGTATTAAATATCATAGGGTCAGACCACACTAACGATTATTTGTCAGCAAAAGTTGGGGTTTTATTTTATCACCCAATAATACATTTGGCAGTAGATATCGCTTGTGTGTTAAATGTGATATATACGCAGTGTGGTGATATCACTTTACATAAATTTGATTGGTCAATCAAAAGGAACTACTTTCTTTTATTTTAATAAAACCACTTAGTTTAAGTAACGAGTGACTTTTTAAAATAAAAAAAAGAAACTGCTTTTATTAAATTGACCTTGACGGAAAAAAATGGGTCAGTATACAGGGCTATACAATAGCTAAACTGCTGTCAAAAAATGATGTATCACTACGCTGTAATGTAATTCGGTTCAGTAAAAGTGAAATCTATACCAAAGAATTATATTTATTTATTTGTGCATGTAAGAAAGGATTGGGTGATAAATAAAATCTCTAACTCGGCAGAGCCTCGGTTTATTTTACTTTATCAACTTGTGTTGATATTTTTTGATATCAAAAAACACCCGTAGGATATTCTCTATACCAAACACTGGCGCATAAAGTTAAATTCGGGCAAAGAATATTATGTCATTGAAAACCGTTCAACGCTATGCAGTCAACGATGCCCCTCGACTGATCGCATGGTTGGTGTATAGTATAGAAGACAATAATATTGTAAATCAGGGATATTATGTCGCAGACACTGTGACAAGATTTATAGCTATAGTACACTACAGATTACGACTTGTGTGTGCTGGTCTTGATAGTATAACCTGTTGTGGGATTCCCACGTGTCCGCAATCTATTTATAGTCATCATCGACCAAATTAGACATCTATTAATAGAAACTGATACTATCGTTTAAGACTATAATTGAGTACAAGTCATAATGTAACCCCAAAATTGTTTTGACGCAATTTTGAACATACGGACAATAATATTGATTTGAAGTCTACATTACTCGGCTGTTTATACAGTTGATTAAATGTTGGGTTTAGTGTGTAATTTTTACACATTTTCATATCAAAGTATCTTTTCAATGCAATTTATAAACTATCATTTGGAAACAAGAATATAGCATTTCTAATATACATGTAGTATAGTAAAGGTAAAGTAATGCAACATGACATTAGTAAGGGCACATAACTTACTATTGAAATTCATAGTGAGGGAGGCTAAAACGCGCAGTATACAAACTGTATTATACTTTCATGTTATGGTAATTTGTTGTAAGCTGAGAACAATATAAATTATATATCTCAAGGATTTATAATATAAAGTACTTTATTGTATTATTTATGAATGATCAATACTCATTCATATTTCCAAATTCATGGAAAACTACAGACGTATTATTCAAATTATCAATTGGTGATATAAATTGCATGGGAATTATATAATGGGAATTTGTCATTTGAAACTTTTGTGAATAAAGCTCTTTGTTCTTTTGATTACTCAGCCGTGTTAAAATCGCAATAACTTTGTTTTACTTATTTAATTTGAAAATGCTCACATTCCATTCCCCACCGTCCTCGGTATCCCTGGCAGGATGGAGGGTATGACAGTCGTTCGGATGGGACGAAACCCCGAGGTCATGTGTACACATTTGCGTGCACGTAAAAGATCCCTTGACAGTTGGAATTCGATATAAGAGTAGGTCATAGTTCCGCTGTCCGGGGTCATGGCGTCGTGCCCATTGGGGCCCTGAGAGGGGAGGCCTTGGTCCCCCCAAATTCTCAGGGAAATAAAAATATTTGTATTCATATTATTAAGACAGAAGACCTGTCAGTATGTTTTAGTCATCCCACGGTCTCCATGAATTGTATAATTTGTCATTATCTGTGTTTGGTTTTTTGCACTTATAAACAATCTCTGATAAATGATGAAAAAATCTTTAGCTACATAAAGTTAGAGTTTTCTTTAGCTACATAAAGTTAGAGTTTTCTTCAGCTAGAAAATCCCTATTTATGATCGTATGTAGTATTTCATAAAATGTCAAAAATAAAGACTGAAAGTATTTTTTTTTATTAAAATACAAATAGATCTGAATACGTATTTGACCATAACCCTGGCATAGGTTGGGATGGAGGAAGGAACTGGGTTTTGAATGAAATTGTTCGAAATGTCCATTCAACAATTAAATCGAAGTTTAGATGAAAAAACAAGTGATAAATTACAATTATCGCTAAAAAAACTTAATTGTCTCTAATCCATCGAAATTGTGTTTCCCGGCTTCTAATTTTAAAACATATGCGGGGAAGGGCACCCCCCCCCCTTTGCATGCTCATGCCTACGGCATTCGATGTGGTTGTCGCCCACGCGCTTTGCAGTCAGTAAATTTAATTTACCACGAACACACTTGCAGAACACCCCCCCCCCCCCGAATTTTTTTTTGGCACGACGCACCTTTCCGGGGTTTATCTATTGGGAAGACACGTATTCATATCTGCCCTTGGTGTTTGTGCTATTTTTATCGACCAATCAAAGAAATGATCAAGTATATAATCTGTCATAAAAATAACACCATTCCAATGGTGAATGTCACTTCTTTTATTAAAATTCTTGCAAACTTTCTCATAATCAAGCAAACAAGTCACTCGGCCCCGAGTTCACAAAGCATTCTCAGACTTAAAGGAGCTAAGTCGCTAACATTTTGGACCTAGAAATAGACACAAATGGGTAGCAACACATAATGAATATGTATACCTGTTTTGCATTCAATTGTTTCCGTTTTTACTCTAATTTCAAAAAAGTTATGATCGGCGAAATACGCAAGGTATCACAATCGATGTGCTAGTGTTGGCGTCTCGTTATTCCAGTCTACACAGGAAGTGTCATGTTTGGCCATGGACCACACACAAAACTTCTTCACTACAGCATTTGTGTAGAATCCGCGTCCAGTATATGAACAATCGCATTGACTTGTGGTATATTTTAGCCTCGTTCTCTCAGTGCATGTCATTTCGGTGGACGACCGTGACTGTAATGAAATCACGTGATTGGTATACCTAATCCGAGCCTTCGACAAATAACATAAATTTAAAGTATAGTTTATTTATAGTAATTTGGTTACGGTGGACAGCAACCCATTTCTTTCAACAATTCAACGACGAGTTGGCTCTTCTAAAGTACGCAATCATGAAAGTGTCCGGAAAAAAAAAATGAGGGAAGGAATGGTCGGGGTAAAAAATCCGGGGACTAATCAAAAATTCCGTTTATCTTTACTGAAAAGTACAATAAGGGTCTTAATACGAAATTCCATTTATCCTGTCATACATCACTGGAAAGTATGTTTGAATCTATCAGTCATTTCCTGGTACGTTCGAGATAACGTACTTAGAAAATAAAATTCCGCGTTGTTTTGTCGAAAGAAATATGTCGTTGCCTAACAGTAACCTGATTACAAAAAAATAGACTATACTTTCAATTTGTCGAAGGCTCAAATCAGCCATACCAATCACGTGATTTCGTTGCAGTCACGGTAGTCCAGCGAATTTCCTATAGTAATCGTGTCAGCTTAACGTGTGGTAGAATCCTTATAGTGTGCTGGGCCCTATTTCTCGAAATCGTAACTAAAGATAAAATCCAAATTTTAATGGATACTTCAATTTTAATTGGTTCAGCACTAAAATCAATCTAGTATTATCCAATCAAATTACTAAAATTGGGATTTTATCTTAGTTAAAATTTCGTGAAACAGGCCCCTGGCTTATAGTGTGTCAGACTGATCTCCGCATATTGTTGTGAACGTAAACAATGAGGCTATGATTTGTTTGTAAACTCTTTTTTAATTGGTTTCAAGACTCCAGCTGCGATCAGGGGTAGATAATTTGAATACGCGAATACACCATGGATTAACCAAGGGTATAATGGAGTAACACGGAATGAGGCCACTTGGGTAAAAACGATGATCACACAATGTTTGAAACATAAAATGTACTTCTAAATGCATTTAAACCCGCATTGAGATATAATTGACACCGCTGAATACGATCATTTATGTTAAATATTGTCGATATAATGTATATCAAATTGTTGGTCCACGAGGGCAACATAGCAACACCACAGGTAGCGTATGTTTCATTGCCTGGAAATCTACATATACTTTGAGGTAAACTAATTTGTGGAATAAACCGCCTAGTAGTTTACAATATTCTTTATCTTAAATTAATAAAATAACAAATTACCCCTTTTAAAACGATTAATACGCTTTGAACAGTGGGCGTACGTTTTATATACTTACCTTTGAGTTTCTCTTCAAGAATCGTTATCACAATAAAGTCATATCTTTGGAATTACATCTGAGATAATACCATAATGTATCATTAACTAATATCATTTCGGTAAGTATCTTCAATAATATCACTCGGTTTTCTTATTCCCCCACATCCATCTGGAATGCTAATCTTTTTTATACTGTTACTTAATCCCGTTACAATATCTTTCAGATTTCACAATGTATTCGCAATGAGCCAGCATTTGCTAACACACAAAAAATGTTAATGAATCGGTCATTGCATTGCCGGTTGCTTTTAATGATAAGAGTTGTATCATAATGTAGGCGTAATTGATTGTTCTTATCGTTATCTGATTTAATAATTACTGTATAGTAGATTTAGTGTCATTGTTTAATAATGCCATCGCCTTAATAGTATTTATGATTCACTATTAAATATTGAAAGTATACATTGATTCGCATCTATAAATATCAGTATTTTGTGTATAAAGGATTTACATGTAGTATATCCCTGCATGGGAAAATCAGTTATAGTGTATTAAATTGATTATGAGTATTATTCATCATTTAAATAGAAACTTAACAGCATCATATCGACATTCTTTATAAAGTATTTTTTTTAAATGTTAATAAGCTCCAAACAGATGTCATTCAAATTACAGTGAAATAAAACATTCAAGCGTGATATAGCGTAACGTAATTGAAACTATGAGAACACAAAGGTGTTTGCAATCTCACGTTCAGATGAATAAAGGTTGCTTACTCCAATAATGAAAAAAGTATCCAAAACCTACCACTTTAAAACAACATTATTTATGGTTGGGTGCACAGCATATTGAGATGCCGTTACCTTTGCTAAATAATAGAATAGTCCAACAGAAATACAAGATAAATCATTTATTGATATTGTTGATATACTTGTATATATTTGTACTTTTCATGACATATTCACGTGTGAATTGTATTGAAATGAATAATTACATGGAGATGAATTTATATAAGCTTCGTCTTGTTTTCAAATCCATTATATCAGTATTGTAAATACTCATGTTGTACTTGTGGCACAGTCTTGTGATTTATCCATAGATTCTCTATAGGCTAATTTGATTTACTCTGTATGAATGTTCCAATCGCTTGATAACTTTCACAAATCGGAAGATGTTGGGATGGTGGTGTGGTAGGTCTCCATTCATGCATCTTCAATAGAAGGCGTGAAGTGATCTCTCTTCAACGCCGTACATCTTCATATTCCTGAAGCAATGACCCGAGTAATCCCTCACTTGCCATTGCTGGATTGGCTTCTGATACTTGAACTTTTGAGGGAGTGTGTCTATTCTTCCCTTTCAATCAAATCTACCACTGGCACTTGAGTACAGCAACATGACAGTCCTTCGTTTAATCTGGGGTCTTCCCTAAAACTTTGGACAGTAACAGTATTAAAAATGGTGAAAGTCTGTTCGTCTCTATACAGTATTGTTTACTTATGTCAATGTTGATAGCCTCGTTTGTCACGCAATTAGTTTTACTGCAATATTCTGCTATGCACTGGTTATTTGGGCATAATTAAATCGTGAGCCATGACGTAACATATTTGGTCCAATTTGACGCCCTGTTTTAAGGGTAATGCCTTTGCAGCAGTTAGCGACTGTTAGGTTATCAGACTATTGACCAATCATAATTTAGAACACGAATTTTTCCTCTTTCCAGCAGTGAGTGTGTATATATATCGGCACATTACGATCAAACAAATTTATTATACATAAATAGTCATAGTGCGGCAAAGAACGTCATCAGAAATGACATCAATTATCAATCAACATTACAGCAATACAGGCATCATACAGAATATCTTCAATCATCAGTACAAACAACGATATAAATAACGAACCATCGTGACATCGGTTGAGATTAGTTTAGAAACTATCGATGTTTAAAATTACAACATATTAAAAGTTAAATCTCTACCTCGCGATCTAAATGCAAAACACAAAGTCAAGTTCTGCCTCGAACTGTCAATAGAATGACGCCTGCTTTTCCCCGCGGAAGCGTAGACTTGCCCTTCCAGACTCTAATTACGGAACGTAAAAAGGGTAACCACAGGAAGCGTAGACTTGCATGTCTAGACTCTAATTAAAGAATGTAAAAGGTAGTCACACCAGCCCCTACATAAAAGCTATAACAAGACTTTTATGTACAAAATTATACATTGCTACCGTAACAATACAGCAGGTCAAATAAACAAACAATTATAATTACCATATATAAAGTTAAATTAGTTGAAACAAACATGAGCCAATCAGTCTGCGTGTAATTCTAGAAGACCAATTTTAGTTATTGGGCAAGTTAAAATAATAGAACCATCTTTACATTCGCTGGCCCTGGAACGTTTAGCGCTTGTCGCAACGGATGACGAAGTATTCACTTTAACAGTTCTAACCAATCCATCGTCCGAGGTAATCACATCAACGACCCGAGCAAGTGGGCATTGTCCTCTCAGGTAGTTATCCTCAGCCAAAAGTACAATATCATCGACTCTGATATTGTTATGCTTTAATGTCCAACGATTCCAAAATACACCCGTTAAATACTGAGCTTGACGACACTTTCTCCTAAGGTACAAGTCCTTTTGATCAAACACTCCAGGTGGTAAAGTAGAACTTGTCCTAAGATGTAGAAGGTGGTTTGGTGTTAAAGGTGATTCGTCCAATACATCATCGCTTACCCTTGCAAGTGGTCGATTATTAATAATGCATAAAGCTTCTGATACAACAGTTAACAAGACCTCGTCGCAGACAAGCTGTTCTTTCAACACTGATTTAAGTACCTGCCTAATTGAACGGATCATCCGTTCCCATATTTCCCCCATATGACTGGCTGCTGGTGGGCTAAAACGCCAGCGGATACTTTTATTGACACAAAAATTTGAAATTCTTGACTGGTTGAATTCTTTGATACAGTCCCGTAGTTCTTTCTCAGCGGAAACAAAATTAGAACCGTTATCACTAAACATTTCTTCAGGACAACCTCTTAAGCAAATGAACCTCCTTGAGCAATTGATGAACGAGTCTGTATTTAAAGAATGCGCAATTTCCACGTGAACTGCTCTGAATGCCATACAAGTAAACAAACAACCATATCTCTTTACAATAATTCTACCCTGCTTTACAGACAATGGACCAAAATAATCGATTCCTACATAAGAGAAAGGGGGTTTATCTGGAGTCAAACGCTGTTTAGGCAAATTTCCCATAAACTGCGCGTGACAACGTTTGGATCTCTCCTGACAATCAACACATTTCCGTAAAACCCTACGGACAGCAGATCTCCCTTTGACAATCCAATATTTACATCTCAATGAAGACAAAACTGATTCCTGACCTAAATGACAAACTTCCAAATGATGTGAACTAATAACCAAATCTGTAACATGGCGTTTATACGGAAGGATAACTGGGTGTTTTACATCTTCACCTACGGGTCCTTTATCCAATCTTCCTCCAACCTTCAGTAACCCATCTAAAAGTTGTGGATTCAGCTTACGAAGTGAAGAATCAATCTTCGAAGGGTTAGATTTATCGCCAACATGACGCAGAGACTTTAAGCTGTCGTGAAACACCTTCCGTTGAACAAACTTGGTAATCTCTGACTCCGCTTCTTTGATCTCTTTAACCGTCAAAATCTTCTCAAATTTATTAGGACACCCCTGTCCTCGAAATCAAATCATCAATAACATCATTGTCAACTGACGTAGTATAAATGTTTGCTTCTTTCCGAACTGCAGGGTCGTCATCCTTCAATTCTGGAACAACAATAAGAGAAGGCCAACAACGTTCATTCCCCCTCAGGAACTTTGGACCAGTAATCCATCTATTGTCCTTCACCATGGTCTTTAACTTTAATCCCTTGGAACCATCATCAGCAGGATTCAAATCCCTATTTACATAACGCCATTCTGAAATCGTTGATCCAAGACGAATAACTGTTAACCTATTCGATTCAAACGTATGAAACCTTTTACTATCATTATTGATACACTTTAAAACTGACAACGAATCTGTCTAAAATACAGTTTTCTCTATAACAAACACCTATTCTTCCTCTATTTCTCTTCTCATCTTCACCGCAACAACCGCAGCAGATAATTCCAGCCTTGGAATAGACACCTCACGAATATGAGCCAACCTACATTTCCCAAATACAAAAGAACAGTGAACCTCTCCACTGGAATTGATGAATCTCAAATATGCAACAGCAGAATAACCAACTCTAGAACCATCGCAAAATATGTGTAACTGGACCTCTCCAATAACACCTAATACCTTAGGTTTCAAACAAATATCAACCTTAATTTCAGACAACCTATCTAAATCCTCTAACCACCTGACCATTGAAGCGTATCTTCCAAAGAAACAGGATCATCCCAACCTAGATTTCTTCTACTAAACATTTGTAATAACAACTTCGCCTTCATAATATATGGAGCGATAAAAAAATAGGATCAAACTATGAATAAACAATTGACAAAATACTTCTTCTTGTTATAGCCTTCTCATACGAATACAACAACTTCTCACTGACCTCCCATGAAAAGACATCTGATTCGGTATCCCATCTCAATCCCAGAGCACTCTGAGTGGGCAAAAGGTTATCTAAATCAACAATAGACTGGGCTCTATCCTTTTCTGGAGCGTTCTGAAAAAACCTGCGATCATTACAACACCACTGAGTCAACCTAAAACCACAAGTAAGTAACAACTCTGACAACTCGTGGAACAATTTAACTGATAAATCTAAAGAATCAACTGACTCCATCGGGTCATCTACATACATATTCTTCATAATGGTCTTCACAGTTTCAGGATCGAAGTCGCCACCATAAAGCTCAGCACATTTCTTGACACAATAATTAGCAATAGCAGGTGAAGATATCAGTAATGTCGTTATTCCTCCACCATAGGAATCTCAATACATCACAATCCTTTGGTTCAACTCTAACTTGGTGAAAATGAGCCCCAATCTCACCCTGTCTGAACCGAAAGTGATTAGCTAAGTCTGGGCCTTGAAATAACTCACTGTTTAGCGATGTTCCATGGTGTTGAGCTGCAAAGTCGAAGACTACTCGAATTTTATCTGGCTTTAAAGGATGGGTAACTGGGTGGTGTGGTAAATACGAAATAGGTCTTTCCTTTAAATCAATTTCCACCTCTGGAATCTTCTCAGCATGACCCTTGGAAATATAATCATTAATTGTGGTCTGGTACTTATAGAACAAATCCGGTTTCCTTCTAAACCTCTTAGACAATCCATCCAATCTGTTCAAAGCCACAGCTCTATTGTTAATCAGATCAGGAGGAATTCTCTTTCATGGTAGTGGAATTTGAAAATGACCATCAACAATCTTTAATCCATCATAATACATAAAGCCCTCTTATCTTCAATTGAATAACCTGGTTTATTTTCAACTTCAAGATCTTTGAAATCTGTATTCCACAATCTCTGCAACTGTCCCTTTAGATCATCTTTAACTCCAGTATATTCATGACTAATAACAGAGCTAACAAAATTAAAACAAAACTCATTAAAATCTCTTGGTCGATCAACTGGTCCAATAACAATCCATCCTAACCTATACTTAATAGCAACTGATTCATTTTCACCGCCTTCTCTATAATCTAAAGGGATAAAAAGTGTTGGTCTTTCTTTAACACCAATAATAACAGTAACCTCATGAACCTGCACTTCAGGACAACCAATATCTTTCAAATGTAACCATTTCTGTAAATCTTCCATCCTTGGAATCGTAGTAGTGGGAAATGGTAATAATAGTACAGTTCTAACATCACTGTAATTCACTGATTTATCTCCAGCTGAAGACTTGATCACAATATCAACTAATTCACTTTCAACTTCCTTAGATCCTGTAACACCTGTGACAGTAAATGGATCAATCTTGCCTCTAATATCAAGATGAGAAGCAAGTTTATTCGAGACTAAAGTGATTTCAGATCCAGTATCCAGCAAAGCATAAGTAGTGACTTCTTTCCTGGTGATTTTATTCTGAACAACAACTGGAACAACTCCAAGACAAACCTTCTTTTCGCCAGCCCCAGCAGCAGCAGTAACAACAATGGGATTCTTCCTAGAATCTTCTATCTTCTCAATAGAACTGGATGGACTTAAATTAAACAAATTAACATCATGCAACAAAGTATTATGATCCCTTCTACAATTGGGAACCTGACATCTAAATCCAGACTTATCACACAATTCAATTGAATGTCCTTTATTTCAACACTTTAAAAAAAAACCGAAAGTCATTAACAACTTTACCTTTACCTCTATTGTCAAGATCTATAAACTGATGCATTTCCAAATAGGATGCCTACCATCACAGTAAATACAAGGAGTAAAATTCCCAGCACTGGATCTTGAAATGTCGAGTGAACTTGAATTCATCTTACCAGCTGCATACGAACTCGTTGTAGAGTTGCCTGCGATCTGGGTTGTCTAAACTTGGAACTATCAAATTTCTTCTCTGTAGAACTATTCGACAAGTCTTCCCCAAACTCATTCTTAACTAATACTGCTCGTTCTTTAACAAAATGTAAAAAATCTATAAACCTTGGTCTGGAACCATCTTCAAGAATTCTACCAGCCCTTTCCGTCCATCTAGCCCTCAAAAACATAGGTAATTTAGAATTCAAGTCTCGCAGTGTGGTTATGTGATGTAAATCATTTATGTAGTCTCTTCCCATTCCAGCTAGTGTTCTATTAGTAATCTCCAAGTTACGAACAAATTCCATCAGGTAAGTACTATTTGCGGTCTTGATTACAAGTAAGTTCTCTAACTTCGTCATATAGGCCTTCGCAATAACATGGGGTTTACCGAAAATCTCACGCAAAGTTTGTTTAGCCGTGACAAATCCGATCTCTACAGGTAAATTTACACATCATTCTATGGACTCCCTGCCCTTTCCACTACAGTGTTGAATTAAATGTTGTAATTTCCGCGATTCCTGAGGATTATTAGTTTCTAACAGAGTTTCAAAATTGTGCATAAAAGAAATAAACTTTAAAGGATCACCATTAAATGTCATATATTCTAACTTTGGAGTCGAAACCACTTGACACAGTTTTTGGTACTAAGTCATTTGTTGTATTTTGTGTGTTATCACAAACATCACTTCTAAAAACAGAAACATTATTCTGAGGGTAAGTATGAACATTATTTTGCCTATCATGATCAGTATTTACATGATTAATTAAATTAAAACTTGAACTAGGGTGTGGGGGAAGAACATGACTGATTGGCACATTATTACTAGATGTACAAGTATTTGTGAATGTAGGCCTACCATCAAAGGTACATGTAGGTATAAAATTATAATTTGGCGAATTAATAATAATAATAATAATTTATTTATAGAGCGCCTATAATCCAATACTTAGATTGCTCTATGGCGCTATTACATTATTGTAAAAGTATAAAATATAAAACATCTCAATAATAAGAACATTGCACAATTAGAATAAAATATGGTATGCAATAATGAAAAGTTAACTCTGAAAAATCTTAAGCATTTAACAATTAAAATGGTTTTTAAAAAGGTGAGTCTTTAACTTTTTCTTAAAAACAGGCAGGGAAGGGGAATCTTTAATTTCAGAAGGTAACTTATTCCATAGTTTAAAAGCAGCAAAACTATAAGACCTTTCCCCAAATGAGGATTTTGCATGATAGGGCATTAGCAAGTTTTTATTTTGTGATCTAAGTGTGCGTGTAGGAATATATGGGGTCACTAGTTGTTTGAGGTAGTCAGGTGAGTCTTCAATATTAATGACAGCGTATGTTAGAGAGAGTATTTTAAATTCAATTCTGCTAGTAACTGGCAGCCAATGCAGTTGGTTTAAAATAGGGGTGATATGTTCACAAAGTTTAGTTCTAGTTATGACTCGGGCGGCTTTGTTTTGAATTTTTTGTAATCTATTTAGCTGAAGAGAAGGCAAGTTAAACAATAAAGAATTACAATAATCAAGGCGGGAGGTTACAAGTGAGTTGACAAGCATTTTAGAAGTATCAGTATCAATAAAGTTTCTTATACGACCTATATTATATAGTTGAAAATTGGCGGATTTACACATATTGGACACATGTTCTTTCATGTCAAAATTTTTCCCAAATTTAACACCGAGGTTCCGTACACTGTTACTTGGATGTATGACAGCACCACCCACTTTAACATATTTTGTAATAATTGATGAGAGTCTATGATCGGTTCCTATTTTTAATAATTCAGTTTTATCATCGTTTAGTTTTAAAAAGTTGTTTTTCATCCAGTTTTTTACATTATCAATACACTTCTCCAACTTAATGATTTGTTTACTTTCGTTGTCGGGTGTTACAGCCACATACAGTTGTGTGTCGTCTGCGTATATATGATAGTCTAAATTGTGATATCTAAGAAGTTTACCAAGTGGGCAAGTATAAGCCGTAAATAATAACGGACCGAGTACTGATCCTTGCGGAATTCCATATTTTATGTCTACTGGTTTTGATGACTGCTTATTTATGACAACAGACTGTTTTCGTGAAGTGAGATATGATTCAAACCATTTCAGGGCATAGCCAGTAATTCCAAAATAATCTTTTAAACGTGTAAGTAGAAGTGCTTGGTCGATGGTATCAAAAGCAGCACTTAGGTCAAGAAGAACTAGAAAAACCACATTTTTATTATCTAGATTAATTAAAATATCATTTTGCACTCGGAGTAAAGCCGTTTCTGTACTATGGAGTTTTTTGTATGCGGATTGAAAGGGTTCGTCCAGATGCTGAAATTTTAAATGGGCTTTAAATCTAACAGACACTGCTTTTTCCACAAGTTTAGATAAAAATGATAGGTTAGATACTGGCCGATAATTTTTGAAGATGTTACTGTCTAAAGTACTTTTTTTGATTAAGGGAAAAACTAAAGCTTTTTTCAGAACATCAGGGAAGGTACCAGTTGATAATGATGTATTTACAATATAAGTAAGAACAGGACACAGTTCGTCGATGCACAGTTTCAGAAGCGGTGATGGAAGCGGATCTAACTCGCATGTCGAAGACGATGATTTGGCAACGAGTTGCTTGATTTCTTTGTCTGATGTCGGGGAAAATTCTGACATAACTTGAGAAGGTGGTGATATAACAGATAGACATGTTGTCTTGGAGTTATTGTCTGTTTCAAGTTCAGTCCTAATATTATCAATCTTGTCACTAAAATATTTAGAAAACTCTTCAGCAAGGTCAGCATCATGGGTGTAATCTGGTAGTATTTGTTGATTATGAGGTTTCAGGATACTATTGACTATGTTTTGAAGTACTTTTGGGTTATCCTTATTAACATTGATTTGTTCTAAAATATAGTCTTTTTTTACTCTGCCAATCAAATTATTTGTTTTGTTCCGCGCTTGAGTATATAGCTGTCTATTAATCTCAAGATTAGAATTTCGCCAAAGCCTTTCCATGGACCGTCTATGGATTTTACTCTGTCGAATTTCATCAGTAAACCATTTCCGATTTGGTCGAATAGTAAATTTGGCTTTTTTAATGGGAGCATGGTCATCCAGAATATTTCTTAGAGTGTCATTATAAAGATTAATTTGTTGATCAATATTTGCTATGTCGAGTTCCTTTAATATTTTAGAGTTAATAATATCTGATCGAAAATCTTCAATGTTAATGTTACGTATTTTTCTATTGTTGTTTAGGTACGGGTTTTTTTATCTTGAGCTTAGTAAATATGCTAAAGTGGTCTGAGACCAGGTCGTCACAAATATGGACATCTTCCACAGTGTCGTCTAAAACCCTAGTTATCACCACATCAAGTAAATGACCTTTTCTGTGCGTACTGCCAGTAGTATGCTGTTTAAGATTAAATGAATCTAAAATATCATAAAATTTATTTGATATGCTACACTTGACATCATCAAGATGTAGATTTAAATCCCCAACAAGTAGTAAACGAGAAGATGAGTCAAAAGTTTCATACAGTAGATCAGTGAATTCACTGAGAAAAACATCACGACTGGATGAAGGTGGACGGTATAAACAAACAATTCTAAGGACTTCATTAGAGCATTTTACATGTATGTCAAGGTGCTCAAAAGACGTGAAAGGACCAAGGGACTGATTTTTTGATGTTTCTAGTACCGATTTATGAAAAACAGCTAGTCCGCCTCCTCTACGACCTATTCGATTTTCAGTAACTGCAGAATAATTTGATGGCAAAAGTTTGTGTAGAGTAACCGTATCATTTGGTTTAAGCCATGTTTCAACGGCTACAAATATGTCCAAATCATTATCTAGCAAATATTCCTGAAGTTCATCAGTTTTATTCCTAATTGACTGACAATTTAAAACACAGAGATTAAATGAATTTAGTACATTACCAGACTTTTCACTACTTTTTGTATCAATAGATCTGAGGTTATTATGGTTAACACCCCTGTATTTTCTTGTTGATCTAGGTTTATTAGTTACCCTTATTTTAGGTTGTATAATTTCAAACGAAGTACAAATATTTTCTTTGGTGTTTACTATAAGATCTGAAAACTGTTCAATGTTGTTTTTCATCCTGTGATCTATAAACTGTAGGTTTTTATTCAAGCTGATTAGTTTTTCTCTACAATAGGTTATCATGATTATTACTCACTTCATGAACTCACCACACTTTTGTTATTTTAAAATTTTCAAATTGTACAAAATCTAAAACACTTCCAATAGAAATTTTTGTATAAAAATGAGCCAAGGTAACTCCCCAAGTCACAAGTAAAAGATAGTAGCTAAAATCAATTTAAATCTATTAAAATTATAAGAAAAACCAGAGAGCAAGACACAGTGCAACCACTAGGCAGCCATCTTGAATTACCCACAGACATATTACAATTTGCATAATAATATGGAATGGATGTCATAGTATTTGATGAAAAAGACACATTATTAGATACAGGTAAGTAATTAACAGAATATATTATTAAATGGCAGTTACACAGTACTTACAGGCATGTTATTATCATATGTTCGAGGTTAGACATAATAATTAACAGATAAATTCACTCTATTAGTATCAGGCTGTACAACAGATACCCTACTTACAGATTTATACTGCTGTAAAGTATTACAAAACATAGGTCTACCTACACTTTGTTGATAAGATGAATAAACATTATTAATTGACATAGGCAAGCTTACAACAGAATGATCATTATCTACACGAATTGCACTATAACATTAACATTTGATAATACAGGATTGTGCTCAATAGGTAAATTATTACAAATAAATTGACAGGTCCTTCTATATCAATAACAACAGAGTCTCTACCACTAGTACCACCATAAAGTAAATTTCGATTTACACTCGGCGTAAAACAATTTATGTCATCAATTGTGAACGTTTTTTTCTGGCGAATCTAAAGTGAATTCAAATTTATCACCATCACACCTACGGGACAGTAAAGTTCGGTCACGACAAACATCAGATTTCCTGTCTTCATTTTCAGCCTTTTCATAAAGATCTAAACTAATCTGGACTTGTTGTTCTTCAAATTCAAGATCCAATAATTCTTCTTCAGCTTTCAACTTCCATTTTCTTCTTAATATGCTGTCTTTTAGAACGTGTAAGAGCCAACCTTTCTCTCTGTTGTAAAATTTTGAGACTGACTTGCGAACCAAACGAACTATCGTCGTCAGAAATGTCACATTGCTTGTTATCTTCTTCAGCCATGATGAAAATTTACCATAAACTCAACACTTTAACAATCGGTAGTTTGCATAATCTCAACTTCAATGTGCGTATATATATATCGGCACACTACGATAAAGTTAATCAAACAAATTTATTATCCATAAATAGTCAAGACGGGATGAGTTAAAGATACATTATGGGAGATTAGATAAAGAGCAGGCAGTTCTCGCTATTATAGTTAAAAACTAGATAATGTAAAGTCAAATGATCCACTCTGAACTGACATTTTAGCGATTGAAATTCGGCATAGCCTTGATCATCATTTCTAAAGTCGGTACGATAAAAAAAACATAGTCTCGATCACCGATTTCACGATTAATGAAAGTTAAGCAGCAAATCGGATCTTAAGGAAAAACCTACAATAGGCAGATTTAGCTCTTGCATAATGAATGTTTAATTAATGGCCAATTAATAATTTATATCGTGTTTCTGGCCTAAAGAAAGACCTACAATTTCCAGATGTAGCTCTTGCATCATGTTTAATTCCTTTCTTCACAGTCAGAGATATGGAAGTCGGGTCATTTATGTAACACATCGCTACTCTAAATCGTATTTCATTCTTTCAGTTTAATAAATTATTAGTATATTAATTAATTAAATTTCGTTTTGCACTGCACTATTCCTTCATTATAGATTAGCGTATTGCATATCATATTTTCGTTTGTGATCAATCATTCTATTTCTTTTACACACATATATCTATTAACAGAACCACCTTCTGAATACTTTATTGTAATGCATATCCAAGATTATAAATCCGTATGTTTGTCTAAATCAGTGCTTCTCAACCTTTATGATACAATTCCCCACTTGAGAAATATTTTCTCCGCTATTCACCCCTAGCACTATAAAACATCAAATTACTAAAAACTAAAAACTGAAACTTGCCAATAAGGTATCGTTTCAAACAAATATTTAATGACCAGATGCAATGGATTTACACATTAAAAGCACAGTGGAGATGTAATGAACCTTTTTTAGTGAGCACCTGTTGCTTAATGTTTTTAAACAAGGGTCTTAACACCCGGAACTAACTTTGTGGTCGGTAACATTCTAACTGATGGATCCCGGTCAAGAGTCTGAAAACTCAATTCACAAAATTCACCCCTTTGTGTATAATTCACCCCCAATTCCCCCGTTTTCCAAATTTCACCCCCGAGCATTTCGAATTCCCCCCCCCCCCCGGGGTGCACATGGACCCCGGTTGAGAAGCACTGGTCTAAATTAATAAAAATCTAGTTCGGAATGTAAAATATGTTTCATTAGTTAACCTCACGTTATATGCATTACGCTAGTTTCAGACTATATATTTTAAAAAAAACCAAGCGGTTTCCATTCAATAGATGGGCCAATCTGATTAAAACACAGATCTTATTTCGTTCCTTTTTTTATAGTTCATAATTTTGTTTTACTGGCCTTCACCACACTAGGAGTGTTCTGGTTAATATGGGGGATTGACCAATGAAATTGTCTGTTGTGGCGAGTTCTTGGCGTGCGGTGCACGGAACTGTGGGTAGACATTCGCAGCGAAGACAAAGGCTAAATCTGTTTGTTAACGCTATTTTCGTCAAGGTCGCTTAATTGTAAATAAGGTAAGGGCCAGGGCTGAATTACTCATTAAGCAAAATAAGCACGTGCTTAGGGCACCAAGGGAAGGGGGCACCACATAAATGTTCATAGCCGAATTTTAAATGTTGCCTCAGTGTTTAAAGGAGCTAAATCGCTAACATTTGGGACCTAGAAATTGACAAAAGTTGGTCGCAACGCATATAATACTGTAATGTGAATGTATATAAACTGATTTACATTCAATGGTTTCCATTTTTACTCCAATTTCAAATCAGTTGTGTTCGGCGAAATAAGCCAGCAATCTCAATCGACTGCAAATTTCTAGCTTCTGGTTATTCCAGTCAAATACGCCGTTTGATTTAATGCAATATGTCTAGCCTCGTCCTTTGAGTCTCTCATTACAACTGGGGCTGAAGCGCATTATGGTACACGATTCGTGTACCAATGTTAGAAAAATAATATTTTATCGGATATCAGAAGCACATCTTTTCCCGGTAAGTTTACATCATCACTGTTGATTTAAATTGACCAATAAATCGTGCTTTCGATGTCGAAGATTTTGGAGGATTTTGAGTTACGGACTTAAGTCCTTTAATGAAATAATTCGAGTTGGTCAGACGACTCAGACCTCAATAGTGGCCCGGTTGAAATAAATTTGTGGGTTTCTTTTCTTTCTCAAGTATCATCTTAAACCTCTCTATAAATGTTTGTAGGTATGAGAACTATTTCCAAAAGTAATCATGTAAACTAATCATAACTTGACCCTCAATTTTATAATTTAAATGGCACATATAGGGCACCAAAGTCTTAAGTGCTTAGGGCCTTTAAATAGCATGATCCGGCCCTCGTTAGGACCCTTGATTGTTTACAAGGTGTGAAGTTGGCCTTATCAAATGGATCTAATCAGGAACGAACGAACCATAGGTCTGTTATTTAATCAATCTCATTGTGCAAATGCTTCACATTGACTTAGAAATCAATCTCTTAAAAACTAGCCTCTGCCGTGTTCACAAGCTTTTCGGAAACGCGGAGCGGGACTTCGGAACGGAATGTCACGGATCGCTGAACATCGATAGTGTAACAGAGAGTGTTATCAACAAATAATATTTTAATTGACTGTTTGCAATTATTAAATGTCATTAAAAGAATACATGTATTGTACACACTGTATACGGACACTTAATATTTACTTCTGAAAAAATAATAAGATATTATAAACAACACAGAGGGTGAATTTTCTAATATACATTAGGGCATTTTAGGTGTGTTCTACTAAACGATTGCAAATATGTTTCATGTGGTTTTTCATAAAGACCACAAAGTTTCTGGGCTCGACCATAGTCAGGAACAAGACTGAGTATATGGATGGCACCAACTTGCCTGTTTTCTTTAAGGGTGTATATTATGTATAAAATATGCCCAATTTTCATTCAGAAAACATGAAGATCAATGTTTCAAAGATTAAAATAAAACGACCCATATAATTCATAATTAATTGCTTAAATTAATGACTCATATGCATTATTAATTTTGAGTGAACACAGTATTTGAAAAGTCTCTTTAAAGGACCTAAGTCCGTAACTCAAAATCCTCCAAAATTTTCGACATCGAAAACACGAATTATTGGTCAATTTAAATCAACAGTGATGATGTAAACTTACCGGGAAAAGATGAGCTACTAAAATCCGATAATTAAGATAAAATAATTTTTTTAACATTGGTACACGAGTCGTGTACCATAATGCGCTTCAGCCCCAGTTGTATTGAGATACTAGGGGGACGAGGCTAAACACACTGCATCAAACCAAACGTAGTAATGTAGACTGGAATAACTAGAATAAATGTGCACTTGATTGCGACTGCTGGGCCCGATTTTAGTCGACTTTGCATTTAAGTAAACTTACCTTTTTTTGTGTTCCTTGAAAATTCTTAAGAACGGCCTTGTGCTTAGACTTTAAGTAGACTTCATTGTTAGCACAAGAACGTTATTATGTGTTCCAAGAAAAAACTTAAGCACAACTTCGTTCTTAAACATAGCCCATCTAAGCACAAGTCCCAAGCAAGGTATAGGGCTTGCTTACCAACCTTAATTCTGTTTCTGCTTCAAAAAGATGGCTGACCGTAGACTTATTCGACGGCATTTCCGACACCTTTTGATACCAAAGAGACAATTACAAGACAGAGAAAATCCTTCTCCAAAAGAAATTAAGAATGCTATAGAAAATTTCGCATCTAGGGCCTTAATAGGCCTACCCTGAAACCAATTCATTTATTTGCCAATTAGTAGGTAAGCAATAGGCTACAAACACACAGGCTACTTTAAGATCACAATTATTCAGTTAGTTTGTATGTGTCTGCGGGTTTTTTTTATATCTTTTGGCACATTTTATAATTATGTGTAGGCCCTATTGGGGGACATGTCAAACGCATCCCAATCAACCACAATGAAGCAGACGACAAATTTATAACGTAATTCGCATACTAAAGTTGTTTTATGACGTTAAAGAGCATCGTAGTCTCAGTGTATGGTAAGCTTTACCAGTCACAATGTGCTTAGACTTGTACTTGACCTGTGCTTACGTAAGAATGGTCTTGAGAATTTTCTAGGAATAGTATTTTTATAAGATTCTTACGTAAGTAAAAGTGAAGTATGACTTTGTGCTTACTTTAAGAATTTTCTAGGAACCGGGCCCTGGCGTATTTCGTCGAACATAACTCATTTGAAATTGGAGTAAAAACGGAAACCATAGAATGTGAATATTCATATAACAGTATTATATGCGTTGCGACCCACTTTTGTGAATTTCTAGGTCCCAGATGTTAGCGATTTAGCTCCTTTAAACCTTAATAATTTGTCATATATTGTGGTCAGTTCCGACTGAGCAGATAAGAAAATAACAGACACGCGCGCTTTCAAGTATGTCACCAGGGGCGTACATAACGATTTTGTATGCGGGGGTGTTTAGCCAAAATATGATCGACTGATGCACATACCCCCAGTACGAGTGGCGCAGTCAGAAGGGAGTGCCGTAGATGCGAGTTTTCTCGGGGCCATGTGCAGTAGCGGGTCTAGAATCTGGAAATAGGGGGTGGGGTGGGGCGGTTCCAATTCTAGAGCGCCATTCACATTACCGTCCCACAGTGATTGTCAACATAATACTGGCTATAACATTAAGCGTTCTAGTAGAAAATAGATAGTATTGTATAACTATATAGTTGTTCGCCGATCGTTTTTTTTTAAGTTGACATAAAGTTTATGTCATATATAATGATTGCGCCTAAACTGGGAGAGGACCAGAAATGTGTGTCAATGGAACAGAATCTCGAAATCTTTCCCTGTCAATTCCGTCCGTTTTGCAAGAGTTGACATGTGTATAGTCTGACGCCCCACGACCCACACCAGTACAACTGGGCAGTTCACTATAACCGTGAATATGATAGTGCTGAGGCAGAGGAATATAAGAATAATGTTATAAGAGAATCGAGCCCCGCAGCAATAGAAAAATTTCAGATATTAATTTTCGCGACTTGGCCTGAAAATTTTAGTCAACGTCATGGCAAATGGAAACACATCTCGTTAACGAGGGGATAATAAATGGGACAGAATCTTGTGGCCTGTGTGTCAATTTCGCCTGTTTTGTGATTGTTTGTTTACCTTATTATTTCATTTAGTTTGAGACCGATTGCGGTGAGTAGGCCCTACATGTATATTTTTTGAGACCTTTTTTTTTTTGCCATGGGGGAAAACATTTCATAGAACAACATATACTCACAACAGAATAAGAGTGGCAAATATTTTTTCAAACATGACAAGCATGCATAGATATGTAATACTACTATAGTTTTGTGTGACGTTGGCAATTTTGGCCCACGGATTCGCGGAAAAACATAGTATTTGGGATCTATTCTGGCATTGTTTGTTTACCTCATATTATTAAGTCGCCGATGCATGATTTTGAGACCGACTGCATTGACTTCACTTATTTTAAGACCGACTATTTTTCCGCCTGGGGGAAATTTTGTTCTTAAACCAATGTACACAAAACAGAATAAGAGTGAAACACAACATTTTTTCAAACATGATAAGTTGACAAGGTTATTTTATACTAAAATTTTGCGCGGGTAGCGTGACGTATGCGAGTGAGCACTTATTTTGATACTGACTGCTATTATATATTGCGACCGACTGCACTGATTTTGCGACCGACTATTTTTACTTCCTCCCCCCCCCCCCCCCCCCCGCCCGAACATTTACGTCCCTAGAGGTCATGTTCTTACTCTGAGATTTGCGTCATTACGACATTCCGTGACAAACAAGACTGTGATAGATATTTTATATTTGTTTGATCTTTTTCATAGTAAACGATTTTGTGGTATTTGTATTTTCGATTGATCTTGACACAGAAGTCTAGCCGTACGTGTTTTGGCACGCACGGATCATGGGGAGAGGCAGCTCGTAGAACAGCCGCAAGAAACCGGGTGAAAATGTTCTTGCGAGACCCTCCGTTCTGCATCACTGACAACGGTGAACCACGCCGGAAATTCTATATGAACCTTCTCGGCAAATTCAGGCTAGCGATCCAATCCCCATCCCCGGTTACCCAGTGTACTCATTCCGTTCTACTCCACTATACCCTGGGTTAATCTATGGGGGGGGGGACACGTTTTCAAGTTATCCACCCTTGATGCTTGTGCTATTTTTATCGACCAATCCCATTAACTGTTCTATGGAAAGGAAATTGCCAAAGGGAAGTTACTCTCTTCTGACAGTGTTAGGGGTTGGCCTATTCTAAAAGCGTAATTATATGTTATATTATTGAAGACCAAACTATCATTTAATCATTTAGGCTCGTATTTTCGAAAGTGGTTTAGTGCTAATCATAGATTTAATCTCTGATTTTCTGACCAGTCATATTTTGAAAAGCTGATTACATTTTAAGCTAAAATTTTTATAAACTTTGATTAGCCTAATCAGTGAGTAAATCATTGTTCGAGAATACCATAAAATGTGGTATTCTCGAACGTTGACTTGTACTTAATCATTGACTAAATCGCCCCAATATTTAGTCATCTCAGGGGGGTAGTTTAAGGATGGATTAAGTACATGGATATGCAATTACAATGTATTGAATGTTATAGAAATGATTATTTTTCATCAGATATTATATTTTGCCACGAAAGCAACAAATTCAGTAAATTCTGGTGAAAAAGATTTTTAATTTTTTTTTTACATTCTCTACATTTCAAAACATAAAATTATGTATAATTTAGTAAAAATGAATAAACTACAAAATAGAAATGCCAAAGAACCTTTTAACAAAGGGAATTGCAAAGAAGGGAGCAAATCAACCTCTTAGCACAAAAGAGAACCTACAGAAGCTATTTGGTTAGTAATGAACACATTTACGACTTTAAAATCTGAGTATCAGTAACAACCCATTAAGTAATCATCAGAAATCAGTAGAATTTGCTTGGTTTCTAGTTCTGTCCTCTACTAACGTTTACTATACAAAACACAGAATTATCAAGGGCCATAATTCTGGATTTAACGGAAAGCATTGACAATCAATAGGACCCCTCCTCTCACGAAGTTAAACACTGTAAGTCATGGGATATTGCCTTTAGTACAACCACAAGATTTTTCAATGGTATCAAAGGCCATACCGGGAAATGTTGGAAATCAATAGGCTTCCCCATCCCATGACCCTAAACACTAAAGGCAATCGGATACCAACTTTAGTCTCTAGAGCGCCCACAAGATTTTTCAAAGTGATCAAGGGCAATAACCCTGGCAGTAATTATCGCTTACGCATTGTATATACAATTAAAGTCAATCAGATCAGGGTGGTATTTAGGGGGGGGGGGGTACATTGTATCCCCAGAAAATAAGGCGCCCCCCAAAAATTTGACAATCTTTCAATTATAAAATAATACAGTTGATTATGATCACACAGTGATGCTCTTAAGCTATTGACCAGTCGGTCGGTTTTAAGGGCACCCTTCAGTTAGATATGGAGGCTATGGCACTCCACCTCTCTGTTGCACCCCATCTTTTAAAAGCCTCCATACGGCCCTCAATCAGATATTAACTTTAGCCTCTAGGGTGTTCTACAATATTTTTCAAAGTGTTCAAGGACCCTAAATCTAACAGTAATTATCGTAAATCGTTGGAAATCAAAAGGCTTCCTTAATGCTTGAACTTAAACTATAGCCTCTAGAGCGTCCACAAGATTTTTCAAAGTGATCAAGGACCATGATGCTGGCAGTAATTATCGGAAATCGTTAAAAATCAATAGGATTCCTTATCTTATGACCCTTAACTCTGTGTATAAATTTAAAGTCAATCGGATATAACCTTTACCCTATGATATTAACTTTGACCCCTAGAGCGACCACCAGATTTTTCAAAGTGATCAAGGGTCATTATCGAAACTCTGGAGGTAATTATAGGAAGTTGTTGAAAATCAATACGCTTTTGAGGGGGGTTGGGATGGCGTAGTGGTCTAGAGTGCCGCGCTTCGACCTTTAGCTGGCCGGTCACCTCTGGCTTGCAGCTGTGGTTTCGAGCCCTAGTGTGAGCCAATGTGACATGGAGATAGGAGCTCTTTCTCAACCTCGTGGGTTTCCTCTGGGCACTCCGGTTTCCCCCACTGCTAAAGACCCTTACGCGCAAGCGAATTATTGACCTAGTTTGTGTCGAGTGGACGTTAAACCCCATTTCTTTCTCTCTCTTAATACGCTTTTGTGGCTCATTACCTTAAATAATGTATAAATTTCAAGCCTAGTACTGAATACATGAAAGAACCAATAGAAATATTGAAGCATAGTAGCCTAATAGTAGAAAAGTCAAACGTCTCTTTTGATTTGGCATAATCTTTATGATTTTTTTTCAAGGTGTTCACAATGGCTTTCTTGTTGTCAATAGAAAAAATTTGTTACATTCTTAGTTTTAGCTGTTCAAGCAATTTTTTTGATGTAAGAGATTTAAGAAACGAAAGACTGTCGAGTTCTTTGAAACTTAATAAATGTAAATCAATGTTTCACATTTTTATACAATAATTAATCCTGCTAAATGACATTTCATATCTTTAGCACTCGGTTCAACAGTTTTATACAAAAAAAATTGCATACTTCTTGTGTCTCAATAGGTCAAGCAACTTGTAAAACTTATAATAATTAATCGCCCATGTACGAAGAAAACGAAAATCCCACTACAATTTGGGAAGAGTAGTATTAAAAGCGGATTATGCTAAATATTCAATTAATTGGTGATAATTTTGGATTTTAATCGAAAAGAGGTGGCATAAAATTAACTGCATCAGGAGAATAAATGGGACATTGATATTAGCAGCAGAAATTTATTTCGATTACTAAAAGTGAGCCACGGTGGTGCAGGATGGATGGCCTTGCAAGGGACAAGGTAGAGTCGTTTGGATTGGATAACAAACCTAAGTACCGTGTACACATTGGGGTGCCCGTAAAATTACCCTTGGCAGTTGCCATTTAGATAACACTGAGCCGTAGTGCCACCGTCGAGGACAAATTGCCCTCATAGCACACTGTATGGCATATGTTCGTCTACCTTAACCCAGTTGGAGCTGAACAGTAAAATTCCCATTTCATTTCATTTTGAATACTAAACATATCCGAACACTATTTTAATTGCCTTTTTTCACACGTCGTTTCTTTCCTGCCCACCCACATGAACCCCTTTGACTTTGCGGACCCTAAAACTAATTTCACGGACCCGAGGATGAGAAAAACTGTTCTAAAACATGTACTTTTCTAATCTACTTCCTATAATTGGGCCCCTTTATCAATGACAAATACCTTTTTAATCACTGATTATATATAATCATTGATTAAATGTTTAATTATAATCAAAGTTTAAACATGAATTTTAATCAATGATTACAAAAATTTATAGTCAAAGATTAGCTAATCTGACTTTTGAGAATACCAAACTTAGTCAACCACTAATCTCTAACTAGCTAGTTGCTGATTAGACCTAATCACAGATTATTTTAGACACTGTTCGAAAATACGGGCCTTAGAGTCATTAGTTTTTATTGAGAATTGTGTGTTCGGTCCGCGAATTTTATGTACACGTGATATCGTAGATAAGTAATTGGGAATTAAATTACCAAGTATACGTTCATTAATGATAAACATAACAGAACGACATATTATTATTTCAAAAAAAGAACAAATAGTAATAATGATAACAAAAGTCAAACATGTAGATGTTATATATATTTAAAATCAACAACACATACTACAGACTTTGATAATACAATTAAAAATAAATAAATTATTAATATATACATTACTTACATAAATCAATCAGTAAATGGACATGGATATGGTTATCTACCCTTATAAAAACGAAGGCGAAACGATTAGTTTTTAAACTGTTTTCTGATTGGTTCGTACAGTATAGCTACATTCTAGCAATTTGAAATCGTGGAAGCCCTATAGATTAACCCAGGGTATAGTGGAGTAGAACGGAATGAGTACACTGGGTAATTGAGGATGTCCAACCCCCTAACCACTTAGCCACCGTGACCGACCCCTTACGACCAGTCTTCGATCGTCTCACACACCAGTTTACTTTCGTGCTATTTAATTTCAATAATTTTCTTTTGGTCTAAATTTATCAAAAACATGTGTTACAAATTACATGTCCGAAATCATCTGTATGGGCATCTGTAGCTTTTGAATAAAATTTTATTTGTTGGGTATTTTTCAACCATTCAAATGATTGTTCCATTTCAAAGTTGCCTTTCTTTGTAAACCTTGACTACTTGTGCCTTTAAAGACGTGTGTGGGACTTCTGTTTATTTATTATCTCCCAAGTATCAAAATTAGATTAGTATATAATAAACGAGTTTGATTACAGAAATCAAAGGCTAATAAAGCTAATTTTAGCTCAATTTACACGTAGCATTAACCACTAGACACAAATTAACTATTTAAAGTGGAGATTAGATAATAAATGAATCACATTGTGTTATTTGAAGTGGAAGTTGATCTATCATATTTTCTCTTTTTAGATTTTATTTGTGTTTATTCATTCAAAAGATCGGTCTGAATTGAGTGGGATTAATTTATTTTTAGAGGTAGGAAGCTCTGCATCCGGTACATAAATAACACTTTGCGAAATCAACAGTATTTATCTATCCTTTCCATATTGATGAAAAGTTATTGATTGGTTATGAACAATTGACTTGGCTTCAGATAAAAAAAGATTTAATTGTTGCAATGATTTTCAATCGGGGGTGTCTGGCTAGACAACCTTTCAATCTTTTTAAAACAACAATTTATCATAGAATAAAAACCGCAAGACACATATTAATAAAATATTTGATTCCTCGGGAAATGGGACATATCAATTAAGCACTTATTAGATCAGACTGCAAATTCTGCAATCATTATAGAATTGTAAACAATTTTAACGGCAAAACGGGTTCAAATTCGCAAACCTTTTGGTTCTTTGTGAAACTTTGCAAGAGGGGTCAAATGAAAGTATATAAAACTTTGACAATCTGTGGCGCCGATCTTAATTGTCTCTAGATCCCGAAAGAATATTTCTATTTAATAGAATTGTAAATAACCATAACAGCAAAACGGGTTAACATTACAAATATCCTCGGTTGCGAATTACAACACCCGTCATACCAAAAGCTTCGTTTATTTTGTCTGACACCTTCTGCGACAGCTTTTACACCCTCTCCCACTACATAATCTTTTCCACCTTAATGCAACTATCCCACAACGCCAATGACATATGATGCACTAAAGCATATCCTTGAAGCAGTCAGGCCCTCGTGTATGTAAAATCATAATACATGGTTTTAGAGTTAGTTGTTTTACAGCCGAATCCGCGGTGCAAAATTAAGTAGAAAGCCAATTTGGCAGGACTGTGTGATCTACAGTGTCAAAGTGAAATGCACATACATGTAGTATTTATTGTACAAATGAAACATGGCTGTGATCTCTGGTCTCCCTCGCCAAGAAAGCAATAGTGCAACTTCTAATATTGTCTCCATACAACTTCCGGTCACCAGATTTTAAACGATTACTACGACGCTCCTGACAGGGCAACTTCATTCGAACACAACAAGAATTATGGTGTGAGTAACGGTGATATATTCGAACGTTTTTTCAAATCGGATAATAATCGTGACCTCTAGAGGGACCACAAGCTAAAAACACGATTTTTCGTACAATCAGGAAGTTATGATACAATATGAGCGAATATTGAAAGGAACCGAGATCTTTGAGTTTTAAACTTGCATATAAAGTTTCATCAAAATCGTATCACTATTTGTGTACGAGGGGGTGGCCATTTTGTCCGGCAGTTTTGGTCCGGTTTTTCTATGAAATTCATACTCAAGACAAAATTACAGTGTAACGGTGGTATATTCGAACGTTTTTTAAATCGCCTAATAATTGTGATCTCTAGAGGGACCACAAGTTAAAACGCGATCTTTCGTACAATCAGGGGCCATAATACAGTAAGTCACGAAACGATATGTACAAAAATGGAAAGGTACCAAGATATTAGGTTTATAAACATTCATTTCAAATTTCATCAAAAACAGATGGATATTGTGACCTCCAGAGGGTACACAACCATGATACACAATATTTTGATACTATTTGCGAACGAAGGCGGCCATTTTATCCGTCAGTTTCGGTCCGAGTTTTACGAAATTCGAACTCAACCATCTTTTGGGTTAAGCAGTGATATCTGCAAACGGTCTTTAAGATCGGATAAATATGGTGACCTCTATAGGGTCCACAAGCTAACAACGCGATTTGTCGTACAATCAGGGGCCATAGTTTAGAACGTTATGGTCTGATATTAACGAATATCGAAAGGAACCGATATCTGTTATATACACATATATTTCAAGTTTAAACCTAATCGGATAAAAATTGTGACCTCTTCAGTGTTCACAAGCTAAAAACGTGATTTTTCGTACAATCAGGGGCCATAATGCATGAAGTTACAATCCGATACATGCCAATATCAAAGGAACCGAGATCTTCGGTTGATAAATCTATATTTCAAGGCAGACATCCGGGCGAACAGACAGGGGCGACGACAATATACGTCCACATCAAAATGTGGGCGATGTGGGCGTATAATAAAAATATGATAAAATTGTCCGTTCCCTTATTTTAAATGCAGAGCTCTTAGGCAGCTGATACATAGGGGTATACGGTATTCGGTATTCGTTTAGGGGTATACGCGAATACTTGCTTTCGAACAGCAGGAATATGCTTAGCGGTTTACACCGGACTATACGCGTATAGGGTCACGCTATACGCCTATACATGGTATCTTGCATGTTCGCTATGGAGGAGTCAATTCCATGAGGTGAGTAGAAAATCGGCCAAAATCGGTGTGAAAATAATTGACAAGGCCAGTATACCTACGTATAGTATTTGCCGTGTAAACCGCCGTGTAAAGCGGCGTGCCCGTATACCGTATACCGAATACCCCATAACGTATACCGTATACTCCTATATATGTATCAGATGCCTTATGAAACGAATAGTAGATGGATATAAACATAACTTTTAATAAGATAGAACATAATAATTGAAACCTAATTTATAAAAGATCACTCGCAATATACTATCTCCTATGGTAATGGTTCTATGGCAATAATTATGGTCAATGCAACAACCTTCCCATTGAATTCAGCTTATATAGGAATTAGATTAAAAGAGCTTCAATTCTCTTGGCATTAAGAAAAAATGTAACAACCACTATAATATTAACTCGCTCTAGCGAACAATGAAAGTCTGTGGGAGGATAATTATGGTGTATTTTTTCCGCATTTATATTTAATGAAAACGTATGACATAATATTAACTTTTACTCAAATAAGTTATCGATTATTATGAAGCGAGATGGTAATAAAGTGATGCATAATAATATGATGTCCGAAACTGGAATTCTCCCTTGCGGTGTTTGTTCCGGGTACTGAAAATTTTTAAATGGAATGATGATAAAACTGAAATTTACAACTGTAACATTTAAGATGCAGATGATATATCACAACGAATTCGTTTGGTGTATTATAGCTTAAAGTTCGCTGTGAGTTGTTGATGGTCCACTATACACAACGACCCCGATGCTTATCGATAAAAGAGTTGGTTTTATTGTTTTGAAAGCATGAAATGATGTATTTATGTAATAAAAACAAAATAAAACATACCACTTGCATGATGCCAATATTTCTATGAAGTATTATGATTCCAATCTTGTAGTTCTGTGTATATGTAAATCTATAATACGGTTGATAAATGTTGAAGATAAACAAATAGTTACACTGTCTGGTATTTCCAGATCGATTGTATGAGAAAAAAGGGTATTTCATAATTTTTATATTGAAATGTAAATTAAATTTGTAATAAAAAAAAATAGAAGCCACATCCCTTAGATGACACAGCTTACTAAGTGTATACGTTCCTTTGATAAACACACACGAAGATATAACTTTAAATGACATAAAAGGCGGTGATTCTCAAAAGCATTCTTACAGATGTCGCTGAAAAAGAAACAATTTCTTTTTCCACTTGAAATATATGTGTAAAATGTCAAATTACAAATTCAAATAGGAGGAACTATTTTTAGGGGTTTGTGATATATACCTGCTAATTATAACGCCTTGAAATAACTGACATATCTACGGAAACTCCCCTAATTTAACATATCTGATTGCAGTTTGGCGTGGTAAGAAGACGCATTGAATAGAGGTGTATTAAGGAAAGGGGAATCCATGGTACTAATTCACTGATGAGTGGAGAATTCACAATACTCAGTAATTACTCGTTTGATGGCCCTATCTATTCACTATTTTCTTGTTTATTTATTTCAAGAGTTGTCGTCCTTGAAATCATTATGCAGTATTAACACATGAATATAAACGCTAGTCAAAAAGATGGATTATACTATACATAGAGCAATAAATGAAGAATATTTTACCATTTCTTAAACATAATTAACATTAAATATCATTTACCTTACGACCCGCAGAATAACTAAATGATATATGACGACGTTACATTAGTACGGCCATGGGGCCATACACCGACTTTTTTAATTAAGGGGAGTAGCGGTAAAAAGACGGTTATTGAATTTAACTGGACAGTTACCACATAATCATATTTCTCGGGTTTATGTAAATATTACATATTATCAAACTGCCGACAGTAGGAATTGGGATTTAATGGTCAATTTGACTATAAATTTATTATATGCCATTTTGTAGACTTGTAAATAGCTTGAAACTTTCAATTTGACTATAAATTTATTATATGCCATTTTTTTTTATTAACTTGTATACTTGTAAATGGCTTGAAACTTTCAATTTTTAGGATACCGCGACATTATCTTTCTGTAAGCTCTATAAAAAGGCCTTTAAAGATCATGATGAACTTTATTTACATAATTCCTATTTTCCATCACACTTTGTCCTTTGCATGATTTTCATGAAAACTGTTGTCTCCAAAATCACAAATATTTGCACATTAATTAAAGATACATTATGTAAGATTTAGATAAAGAGCTGACAATTCTCGATATAATAGTTAAAAATTAGATAATGTAAAGGTAATTCGTTGGAAATTTTAGTCAAACTGATCAACTATGAACCGAGATATCAGCTTTGTACATTTCCGTCTAGCCTCGTGTATCATTACTGAAATTGGTACGTAAAAAAGCATAGTCTCGATTATCCACTGTTTTAATTTAATTATCAATGAGCGTTACCAGCATATAGGATCCCAATCCACTCGATATCGAAGGCTAGTCTTGACATCGAGAGTTGATTATGGTCTGGATAAGTTAATTAATGTCTAATTGATCATTTAGATAAGACTGTAGGCCTAAAGCAAGACATGCAAAAGGCAGATTTAGCTCTTGCATAATGCATGTTTAATATGTTAGTAAAGTGTATCTTCAGTCCCAATTTTAACCGTTTTAGAACTCACATGCGAACAACCTCTTGCACCTATCGAAATGTTTGAAGAAAGTCCACTTTTTCGAGAGAAACGGTAAAAATCAACTGGTCATATACTGTAGGCTGCTGGGACATTATTTAAAGCCACCTTGGCGAAAGCCCACTCGACCAAACCCTCAAATGGGCATTATAATATGTCATCTTTACATGACTGAAAATTAACTGTTCCAAAGCTTTTTTTTTTCCGAAAGTTCAAGAATTCCCTAAAGTGTGAACTCATTATATTGTGATCAGTTACACGGCTGAAACTTAACAGAAATAAAGAACTAGGAATGACAAGAGCGGTTTGGGTTTCTTTTTAATTTAACCAAAACTGTTCACATAGCGAGGGGTTTTTTAAAGGTGTTTCCCTGGCTATATGCCACAGCAGTGGGGGTTCTGGGCAGTTGATGGTTTGGGGGTCAATCTTATGTCCATTAGCGCCCAAATCCCACTTCTTTGCATACTACTAGCTACGTATACTCAGATACCGCATATACGGACAACCTTAAATATGATCATGGAAGAACATCGGAACGCACAGAGGGAGAGAAGAAGTTTCCGTAGAAACTTGTCAATGAAGACAGTTGTAACATGGAGACCAATGATAGAAAGGGGTACGTGAATATGAAACCGCTGCCCTGATCCAAATTAAAAAGCCACAATTATTATTGCGTCGACATCTTATACAACTTTAGCTCGGGGAATGCAGACAGAAAGATGCTCAATAAACCACGTTGCAATTTCACGTCGAGGCATGCTTTGAGGCAGCTGGAGGTTCGATATGTCTTGCAGTTAGGCGCTGACTGGCCAAAATTACCTAAAGTACTACTGCTCGGTACAATACGTGACAAACCATATTAAAAACCGAAGTGAAGAATGACGTAAATCAAGATAACATTAAAGTCTACATAAGAAAAAGATGCAATATTTTAGCAAAAGAATAAAACATTAACTGGATTTATGTACAATAAAACAAAACAATGAAAGGATAGTCGGACAGTGACAGATTTATGAGTTGTTTGTTGTCCAGTTAAAATTACGATCGCTTATTATGTTGGAAAATTTCTATTAAGTGTATAACATAAACAGATTAGACACACCTGCATGCATAAAGGAGTAAACAAAATTAATTTGTACAATCTGTGACGTAAATTACAGATTTGATAGCTGTGACATGGTGATAATGCAAATTAAAATCAAATCATTTTCTAAACCCTTCGGTAATGTACATGTATGTCATACCAAAGAAAATTTCCCCTTTCTTCAAAATTCATGGACAATTTTACCTAAAGAGGATACATTTATTATTCGTTTTCGTATTTCTCTCTTAACTTACATGTACCCTGTGAACTTTATATCGCAAGGTTACACAGGTCTACTATGCTCTAAGAACATTAATATCATCATTTGACAAAATCCTTTTTTGGTATGTCATGAGTAAAGTTAAATACCGCCAATGTACATTGATATTGATTATTGCAATTCTATATAATCAAATTATTTTAGATACGGTTCAGTTTACTTAGAAACTTGTAAAATATATAAACAATTTTCAAAATAAAAAGAATGATAGTGATTTAGATTAGATTATGTTATTTCACGTCAATACGTTATGACATTATTCTAGACCGATAGTTCCACAGTTCAAGTATTTTAGACGTTTTGTAATAAAAAGGTAACCGAAGTGTAAATATGTCATTTTCGTGGAAAATAATACAATAGGGCAATAAATCATAATTCCAAATATTTATGTGTCACTTTCTTTGGCGCGTGGCATTCAAATAACAAGTATGTGTAGTGTATACGTGTGCTTGTAAAGATAACAGGTGTTTATCTAAAACAGGTGACTTGTCATTCGCTACTTACATGTATTTTCTTATAACAGTAACGGAAAAATTTAGATGACGATACGTAATAAGTATATTAATCTTGTCATATAGTTCTATATGTGAACGCTGAATCTTTAATATCAATATACTTGTTTGATTGCGCTCTGCTGCAAATAAGAATTAACTGGTTTTGGGAAACAGCTCCGCTCAGAACTGAAGCTGTCTCCCTTGCTTTAATAATTTCTACCGGGATTTGTTTTTAAAATGTACCTAGTAATATATTATGCGCTATTGACAATGACATACCATGTGATATCTTGTCACGTCATGTTGTGCCGGGTTACGTCCAATATCTAGATAGGATAGAAAAATCTGCCAGTCTGAACTCTGAAAACCGAAAGTTAAACTTCAAGATCTAACTTTTTGATATTAGTTGCACAGAGGTTGTTTCATCACGGTGTTCTATAGTAAAGGCCATATCTGCGACTGGGAATGGAAAAGACTAAAGAAAATTCAAACGCGTTTACCAAGCTATCTTTTCGCTCACATATTCACTTTTAAAGGTTGTTATTCAATAATAATAAAAGGAATATGACTACCAATAGAAGTTTGGTTCAACATCTCCTCAACACTTATATGTAGACTCGCATACGATTAATTTACTATGGTCCCATGTACAATTTTGTAGAGAATGTTCCCCGGACAGCAGCATTTCCGCTTTATACAAAATGGGAGCGTCGCGACATATACTCAGCCATCAAAAGTAGTCAATAGACACGAACTAGGTCATTTTGGGAGTAACATACGGTTCAATTCTATTTCAATAATTCGCTAGCACGTAGAAGTAATTAGCAGTGGGAGAAAACCGGGGGACATGGAGAAAACCCACGAATGTTGGACAGACGAGCCTACTCCTTGTCACCTATATATGCGGGAAATCGAAACCACGCCATCTGACTCAATTACAGACCTTGTGATTTAACGCGCACACTTTAAACCATTTAACCCCCCACCCCGTTCCCCGACCCCAGGTAGCCAAATGGCGAATTTAATGTGTCTAATGGTGTATATTAAGAACGTTTTCCAACACTTTAGTTTTCTCTTTTTAGGTTTCAACTGCCTTGGAAAATATTTTTATATAACGAGCACTAATTCCTGTAATCATGTAGATACTTGGCTTGCAAGATACACTCACGTTGGGTAGATAAGCCTATCCTCTGATTGACCATATGCTTCACATTGAATTTAAAAAAGAAAATTGTAAAACAAATGTAACCTTCGGAATAGAAGGTTGCGGAACACTGAATATCGATAGGGTTCGTCCTCTCGTAACACGAATACTTCAAACCAAAAGTTAATAAAAATGGTTAA
Source organism: Patella pellucida (assembly GCA_917208275.1). Classification (NCBI taxonomy): domain Eukaryota; kingdom Metazoa; phylum Mollusca; class Gastropoda; family Patellidae; genus Patella; species Patella pellucida. The sequence continues at coordinate 71,460,531 of OU795036.1, forward strand.
CACCTGTCCTAAAGCCTATTTCGCTTTCACCAGAATTTCTGAAGAGTGGGCTGTAGAGGTTCCCCAAACTATGTACATATTTTACAATATGCATGAAAGACAGTAGGCGCACTGAAATCGAACTCGTCCTAGATCCTTTTTTTTCTTAACATATAGTTTAAACTGAAGTCGGCCATACGAACTGTGTTTAAAATTGGATAAAAATTAACAACAGAGAACGCTATATGTAGTGAGTGTAGGGATGTCAAACGGATCTACCAAGTAATAAAACAGTAGCTGTACTAAACGTTGTTTTTGGTAATATAATTCTACCCTGTTATTTTACCCAGATATAGACAAAGTAGAATGTATATTAAAATACATCAGCAATGAATCAAAACATTTTTGATTGCCACGGGTTGTGTTTGTTAATCGTCTATAGTCTATACAACAATATTGAGCGTCAAGGGGAACATTATATTTATTAAAGACCATTTTCAGAACTGCTGACGATCGACAAATTCATCAGAGCGTTGAATGTCTTCTATGAAGTAACGGAGAAGTCGATTATTAGCTAAATAAACCACCCACGCGTTGCTATCAATAACCTATATAACAATATAGGCCCATCTAAATTTTTATTGACCAGCGATAATTGTCTATTAATAATGATATATTGGTTCCATATATATTCTATACACAGACTAGACAGGCTATATTAACAGTATAATATAAACGAGAACCAAAACAGCTGGACTAATAAGAAATATAAGACTGTCGAACTCTTGTCATTTACTTTAGATCATACATAAGATCCTGGTGTTCAGTATGACACACTACACGCCTGTTAATGTGTAAACAAATTATTCCGTTTCGGGCACACATATTTTTAAATAACAATAATTATGTCATAAAATATATCAATGGCCAATTCCATCATCATGCACGGCTACTAAAAATATATGTTGGTCTATCCTGAGAATCGTAAGTTTATTTTTGTCAGTTTTATTTTAATGTCGATGGTTTCTTAGGAGAGCAAATACATTTATGGAAGGCTTTTGTGGTCATGTTATAATCTCGACAATTACAACCTTTCTCACTCTCAGGGATTTACGTTAATTGATATATTTGGTCTTGTCCTATGTTTTTGAAAAATGTGCGTAAATCGCTTTACAGATAAAATTAAACTATGTAAATCGTTCTCATATTGGAAGAATCAGGTTACTCTCATATCGTCAACCATTCCGGAAGACGAAAATGTTTAGTCACTGGTATATTGTTTATGCCCCTGTCAGACCGGGTGGCGTCCTTGCTGCGCAGCTGCGACCGTACGGCGACCAGAAATCTGATTAAAATACAGACCTATGTTTCGTTTTCGTTTTGTTTTTTTATACTTACGATGGTCCACAGTTGTACTATGAGGTCGCGTCAGAGGTTATACGAGCGGCCTTTGACCCTATGACGTCATACATTGATTAATCAATCAGCGTTGGCATTTTAGGAGTTTACATTTACAGTTCCGTGTAGAGCACGCCAAGAACTCGCCGTAACAAACCATTTCATTGGGTATAACGCCTGTTATAAATAACAACTCTTCAAGATCCTAGTGTTGTAAAGACAAATAAATCGAAAGTTATATAAATTATTATTTTGGGGAATACTAATGCTAACCCTAACCCTTTCAAGAAAAGTGAAAGGTAAATTGGATCCAAGATCAATCTTCTAAAAAAATAAGGTTGGGGTTGGTATTAGCATATCCCATGAAACAGATGAGGACATTTTGAAACTAATTAGTTACAAGCAAAATGTTTGCACGAAATTTGAACTTTGGAACTCGATTATCACAGGTACATTTAGCTTGAAAGTGTGAGACTAATTGGTATTCGCGACGACCAAGGAATATGATTGGGTCATAAGCTAGGCTTATGCCCTATCAAACTTAGTGTCGAAATATGCAGAGTTTACGTAAAGGGCTAGATAAGATGTACGTTGTTAAAGCGAGATCAAAACTTCTATTGAAGATGTGGGTAAAGGGGCCTATACACTTTCAATAATTCCGTCAATAATTGACCCAATATATTGACTCAATAATATTGACAGGAATTGCCCACACACGATTCAATATTTCCATCAATAATTTCATCATTTTGGGGTTATTTTTCAAAATGGATGCCACGTTTACTCTTCCAAGGTTGACGATGGAATAAAAATAAAGCAAATATTGACAATAAATATTGTCATTCAATAAATTGACCGTCCGTCAATATATTGATGAACTATCAATAAAAATCAAAATGGTTTTGATCCGTTAATATATTAACACAATAATGGTTATTGACAATATTTACATCAATATACCCACACACGTTCCATATTATTGAGTCAATATATTGAGTCAACATATTGAGTCAATAATATTGATGGAATTATTGAACGTGTATGGAGTATGGGCCCCTTGGACGCTGGCTCGGGAGCATTGACCGAGATTCTGAGAAAGTTTATCCAGATTTTTCGGCGTGGTTCCTCTTGTTAGACAAGGCGGGGGGGGGGCTGACAAGGACAGCTGTCTAGTCGTTCTGATGGGACGAAAAATAGAGGTCCCATAAACATATTGGCATGCACGTAAAATATTCTTTGGCAATTGGAATTTGGATCAAAATTCCCCTCATAGCACACTGTATGCCGTCTTCATTAGCTTAGTTTAGGAGCAGAACAGTAGGACGTTTAACCCCATTTTATTTCATTTCGTTAAGGTCCAGATGAAAATGGTGATGAAAGTATTGTCAATAAATACTATAGTTATACTAACAATTCTGAAGGTGAGATCAAATTAGATGGTCGAAAATCTTAATAATCCTTCGTCAAGAATAGTGTATTATTTAATTTTAATTTAAACAAAAATATCCAAAACATAATGGACATGGCCACACAAAGAATTTTAGAAATCCATTATCTTTCAAAGAAGTTATCTCCCTTTATGCACATTATTGGTATTTGGTTTAAAGAATATTTTATTCAATAAACTGAATCGGATTGAACAACAGACACGGGCCTATAAGTTGTCTCAAAACAGTATTTTTACTACAATAGTCGTTAACCTTTAATTTAGATAAGATTTTAAGCTACGTTCTAACAAACATTAAATTTTCTCGCTAAAATAGATATATACATGTATGGCAAAAAAATAATAATACTGCAACGGGAGTGACAATTGTAATGAAGAGAAGCGAATTCAACTGAGTTTAAATATCTTACTGTTCGTACCAACCGCTATATTTCAGATGGGCACGCGCCATGCATTATACTATTGTCAGGGACGGTGAGGTGCAATGCATATGTACAGCTACTATTCCTGATTTCCATGCAAATATCCTTTTCTAATGAGAGCAAGGGAGCGGGGCCGGATTAATCTTGTGGGGGGCCCGGGACATACCAACTGTGCGGGGCCCCATTTCAAATTGTTCGTATTGACCGCTGATCGTACCAGTATGTACTCCGCCCCCTTGAGTGCCTGGGGTGTTTTCCTCCGGAATTTATTTGTTTAAAATAAAGATTAATTTCAATGCATCTGAGACAATTTAGGCAGCGAATTCATTGACGTTTAGAACTGGTTGACAATTTGAGTATTTTAAACCTTTCTCTCATGATGTTTTCATTTACTTTATTTTAGTGAATTTTTTTAGATGACATAAAACTTTAAACTCTGTTGTCTGAACTACTATACTATGATTACGTTAATTTCCGGGGACTGGTTGGGCCCCAGCAATCCCATCGCGGGATGTGGTACCCGGAACTGGTTAGGATCTATTGATTGATAGAACCTCTAAATTATGTAATTTAGTAATTTTAGGGCCCAACCAATATCTGGCCCACAATATCCATTACTGCCTAGGGCCCCAATCCTCGCCCCCTCAGCCCAGGTACTGGTTAGATCCGCCCGGGATAAAATATTAGCATGAGCCAGAATTGTGGGGGACCCCTAAATGTGGGGGGCCCGGGACATTTGTCCCACTTTGCCTCCCCTAGATCCAGCACTGCAAGGGAGCCGCGGGTAGTGACCCAGTGAGTAATGTTCTGGGTGACTAACCAGGGGGTCCAGGATTCGATCCTCGTCAGTCATGTTTTCAGTGTCAGGACAGAGGCGCTCAGTCAGAGAGGCGCTGTGTTACTAATCAGGAGGTCCGGGGTTCAATCATGCAGTTATGGGCTGCTATGGTTGATTTTTTGTTCTGGTCTGCTGTCGACGTGAAGATCAAAATGAAACAAATAGAAGTCAACCGAATTCGGCTGAATAATTCGATACAAAATGTATAATCATATTGAATTCCTCTTGTTAAATCAACCTAACTCAAAAACAGCATCCACTCATTGAAACACATTACAGCCTACATTGAACCAAATGTACTTTACCGAGACATTTTTCGACATGAAATGAAATAGGATTTAACGTCCTACTTTTCTGCACCGATTGGGATAATGAAGACGGTCATACGCCATGCTATGTGCTATGGGGGGAATTAGGCCGGACAGCGGCGCTGTTGTTTTGGACAACAAAATCATCAGTCATAAACTATAAAAAAATAAAATAATAAATAATAAAATGACCGGCAATTAGCCACCGCACAACCACCTTTAATACAACGTATTATATAATTATTAAATTATGTTCTGCATAAGTAGGCTACAAGAGTACACGGTTATTTGCGTGTGCTTTGGTAGACAATGTAGAATATCGATACGAAAGGTCTTTTTTTTTGTTGTTAACAACAACTCTGTATGCTGTAGTGACGAATGTGCAGCTCTGGGCATGGCTCAGACACGAAATCTCTGTGAAAATTCTCATTAGTTTTCCGAACCTTTGAAGAAAAACTTGATAAAGGAATGGGCCGTATCTTCATAGGAAATAAAATGCATCGGAAAGGGATATTTCAGACAAGCATCTGTCAAGAAATAGACCTTAACAAGAAGGACACAATTGGCGACAGTTCTCTTTTAAAAACAGATTGCCGTCTGGGGTTAAGATTTATTCATATGAGTGATGTTCGTCTATAGCAAATCACCCCACCACCAAACCCCCTAACCCCCTTTACACCTTCTGTATTGCCATTTTGTTGACCGTTTAGTCTGGAATCCAAGATGAGGGTTTGAATTGACATTTTCTGTCAAGAAGGTTTGGTGAATAGGCCTATGCAAGGGTTAGTGGAGGAATAATAGCAGTGCTTAGAGGATGATGACGGTGATAAATTTGTGCGTCCTAAAATTGACATGGGCAGCCTTATAGAAACTGTGGTGGAAGGCGTTCGGCTCAACTAAGTTTGAAGAAAAGTTGCAGCCGGGCAAAGAGACAGTGGGAGAATATTTGGTGGTCTGCATCCAAACATTATTAAGAGTTGTCTGAAGTAGGTCGTTTCATCCCAATACCGGTTCATCTCGGGCTGTTTCATATGCCATGGGCTGTTTCATCCCAAATTTTCATGGGCCGATATTATTATTTCACTTTTATTTCGACATCCCGTTAATTAGGACCACAAACGGATATGCATCCCAAAAGGATGTAAATCAGTTCTTTGCTATGTTCGTGCGTTCGTCGTTCATTGAATAGACACTTTTAAAACACAATAAGAATGATATACGAAAGTATTTTCTATACGAAACTAACAGACAAGAAAGGTCAAGGACGTGATGCTCTTTCGCGCCAAGTTGATAGAAAAATGAAAACATTCTGTTATTAAAAAGGGAAAACTATGGATTGGTATATATCAGATTTTGTTACATTGGTTAAAATATTAGCATTTACCGTTCTCGTAAATAAATTCCCTAGCTGTACACCTGTTTTTCCAATTCTACAACTTATTAGTAGGGCTCAAACTATTTCTACGATGTGTATAGTTTTTATAGTACTCGTAACTCGACGTCTCGACAAAGATAACTTCATAAATAAGGATTCAAGCCGCAGAAAGAGTTTATTAGGCCATGATGCTAGGGATAGGATGGCAAAGTTTCGGATGGCTTACATAATGTCTATATGTTGGCTGGCCTATAAGTGATTTTGTTTTGTAACTTGCAGATCAACACAACTTCCAACATGTATTTATTTAATTATAAGGCCTAATAAAGGGACAATAACACTCTTGCTGGCTTGACAGGTCCAGAATAAAAAATTAGCCTTATTCTAACTACAAGATGTTTAAGTGTCCTACCTGTTGTGTAAATTATCCATTACAACCTATCTTACTTGTCCAGAGGGTTCGAAAATATGTTTAAATCCAAGTTGCATTTGCAAGTACTCACGTAACTCGTAAGGCTTTTCAAACCATGTTGCGGCATGTAGTTGAATTTTTCCAATTTTTAAAATTAGGTGTATTAAGATGAAATTTGTATCATTTTTTAATTGAAATATTTTAAAATAATACAAATTGTTGACCAGAATAAAGATTGGAACATATTATTCAGTTACAACAAGAGTGGTATTGGGGCTTTAATGTTGTATGATGATAGCATGGCCATCCCATAGTAAGTTAAAATACTTTTAATGTTAAAAATGATACAGTCTAAGAGTCCTTATGCAAGTTCAAATAGGCTCAAACGCACAATTGTCAACACATACTTTTAAAGTTTGGTAATACTAAGACAAATAGTGAAGACTGGACCACTATTACAGTAGTTACCGAACAATTTTTTCTTTGTGGTAATGCGTTCTACATTTCCATAGCGACGTTTCTTGTAATGACGTTTTATGCAGAAAAGCCACCATTACACCATTTAAAATTACACGTAGCAGTTGGGTTTCATCAAAACATAATTAAGCGGTAGGCCTAAGGTTTCACCTGGGAATTGAGTTATTATATTTTAAGCTATGTGCAATATGGTTTTAGGTCAGTTTATGTATAAATTAAGGGAGCTATAGGCCAGTAACCTTTTTGTAGTCATTTGACTAAAAAACTTGTGCAAAGGAACTCTGTAGGACAAACCGCTTCTGCGATGGAGTAAGGTGGAAGATGTCCATAGTTAGCATAGTGGAATCATTTCTAGGCCATAGTGAGCTGCTTTCAACCAGGGTGAGGGTCCTGTTTCAGTGTTTCACAAAATCAAATCGCATATTACTTAATTTTTAAAAAAAACTTCATTGGCAATGACTAATGACTTGTGTATTGAAATTCAATTTGCAAGTCAGTTACAAAATTCGTAACAAACTTGTCAGGTGACTGTATGATTAACTAGTAGTAGGCCCCTACTACTAGACCTACCCATGACATGATGACAATCAGTAGCGTTTTATCATTGAGGCGCTGGAGGCGCCAGCCTCCTCGCGAAAAAAATCAAAGAAGTTGAAAAAATAAAACGGGAGAAAAATGCTAAAACCGATGAGAAAAATGAAATGTACCCTAGTTAGGGAGGGACCTCAAGGCAGACAAAAGGGCCCCACGTCTGACAAAAGGGCCCCCTGACCATGGGAAAGGGGCCCACGTTTGAAAAAAGGCCCCACGTCTGACAAAATGGCCCCCCTGACCATTGGAAAGGGCCCTGAGTCAGAGTCAATCGTTTTATACACTAATACTGTTGAATCCACTAACAAATGAGAATGCAGTCATTGCATTGGCATGCAAATCATCAATCAAGAAATCACCTTTTCTGAAACCCTACTAATAAGCTATTCAGGAAAGAAATGGCTAGGTCGCCCAGTGTGGCCTGGGTTTTTAACTAAAACATATTTTAATTCAAAAATATTCTTTACATTCTCCGAACATATCAATCAAATTTTTATACAAAAATAGTATGGCGAACTTTTTTTTTATTCAACAAACATAAACATACGTACACCTATTTACAAAACTTCCTTATAAATTATATTAGCTAATGAATACTAATACGTTTACCTATTGTTACATTATTATAGTATTTGTTTATAATTATATGTAAAACGTTTCGAGTCCTTGATATACCTTTGCATAAGTAAAACTAACATTGTATTTAATGTTTTGGGTAGTAGCGACGAACCATGTAGAAATATTTCGTGTAATTCAGTGACGGAAAGGAATATTTCCCAGTCATGTCAATTTACTGAAAAAGGCATTCAAAAAATAATGATACGAATTATCGACAGATATAGCATCACAACTACAGTATCGATTTTCAATTATATTTGAACGAAATAGATCAAAATGTAAACTACTACATCCACGTCGAATACGATTGTTGTATATAGAGAATGGCCTAGAACCAATACTTCTAAATTTTGGTGGCTTTATTTTAGGTTTTAGAGATTGTTTAAATTCTTTAACGTTTGCAATGCCTTTCAAATCTTTTGATAAATTTTTATATTCACGAATAGTTTTCGAAAAGAATGATTTTGTCTGATACTAACACGACAACGGGATTCCCGAATATTGCAGTTTCGTAAATTGTAAGGTGCTTGGGATTCGTTTACAAAATATATAGTATTAGTAAAATACACGGGACAGATTACATGGATTATTTTATGTAACTGATTCAAACGTCTAATCTTTCTTCTTTCATGTAATTTGACCATGCAGTTTCAAAATATAAAGATTGTCTGGAGGTGTAAATTGTATTTACTGTATCAAAGCGAGCTGCTTTCATCTGAAAAATTTAAAATTTATCTGAATTATAACTACTACAGTCATCCCAAACTCCACAACAGTATTCAATTATAGGCAAAATAAAACATTTATATAGTGGTTTAAGTGAATCCTGAGAAATTAAAAAAAATCTGAAGAAACACCCCTAGGTGTTTATGTACCGACGTATCTAATATATTCGTGTTATATTTAATATTAAGCGGATAACAAAATTTTTGACAACTGAAGATCATTAGTTTTGTCTTTTCTGGATTAAAAGTCAGTAACCATTTTTAAGACCATTTGGATAAATTAAAGTTTAATTCAGATTCATTCTTTTCAAAACATTTTGAAGAAGAAGACAAAGACGTATCGTCGGCGAATAAACGCGTGATTCCAAATAAACCATCAGAAATATCGTTAATGTCAATAAGAAATAATAAAGGTCCGCGGATTGAACCTTGTGTAACCCCAGAATTTGTATACCTAAAAGCTGATGAGGATTTGAGAGATAAGAAGAAATGAGATCATGTAATTTACCAGTGATACTGTAATTATATAATTTATGTAACAGGCCCCTATGAGACACTTTGTCAAAAGCTTTCGATATATCACAAAATATGAAAGCTATAGATTCTTTATTATCAAGTGAATTGCATATGAGATCGTACATTTCAAGCAGTTGGTGGACGGTTGGTACTCCTGGAAGGAATCAAGATTAATATTTATTAATCAAATAGTTATTTAAAAAATAGGTCAATAAGTGTTGATGGGGAAGAGACAATTTTGTCGCTTCGAGAAAATTTCCGAACCCAGACATTCATAATAATGATCAATCAGCTGTCGGCTGCTTTGACAAAACGGCAAAATGCTTATATTTCTAAGCCAAAGGTTTGGATTTCTCGGTAAACTCGGGAATCTAAGCTGTGATGAACTGAAGGAAGCTCAATCAAATAATAATTAATGGAATATGGTGGATTTCAAATAATATTTGACCAAAGTTCAAGGACGTTACATCTTACAGTTACACGACATCCTTCTTTCTAGCCTTGCGGCTCGCGAAAGTTTTGATGATCTCATCCAAATTAATCGAATCCAGAAGATTGGCTTCAATGCACAATAAAGCATAGTTCAACGCAAGTGATTTTTTATCCGCGCTAAGGCGGAAAAAGAACGCTCACCCGAGCAATTGGTGACCATGATCGGCAAATAAATACGCAATGTTGTATATATGTTCGGAAATGTCGATATTAACGCTGTTCCAGCATTTGTCTGTGAATCGAACATTTTTAGAATCTGGAGCTCGTAAATTCTATCCTTAATGAAAATTTTGTCCTTTGTGACGTTTACGAATTGCTGCAGTTCTCGAAATGTTCGTCTTGATCGTCTGTGTAGATGGCCAACAATGTAGATGCTGCTTCCTTCAGTTCATCACAGCTTAGATTCCCGAGTTTACCGAGAAATCCAAACAAGGGATTTGTATGCATTCAGGCTTCAGACAAGTATCGGATTAGGCCCGGACCTCAGAATAAACAGGCCTCGAGGATATGTAAGAATGCACCAAAATGTTCCTCGACCTTCGGTGGCCGGGGGCAGACACGCCCCCCCCCCGCGAAAAAGGGCCCTCAAAATAGTAAAGCTTCCGCCATGATAAACCTTAAAACGCCCCTGATGACAATGACATCATGTGAATGTTGATTTGACGCAGAAAAATATTGAAATTACCTGTAATGTTAATTAGTGATTTGCTATTACTGCCAGCGTTATTCAAGTTATTGCTCTTGAGAAATTGAAAGAATAGGGATTATGCTGTATGTCGAGAGCCTTTACGTTATCATTCAACTGACATGAATTTCTTAAGATTTGAACTTATAAAAGTTAATATTTGAAACTGGTACTTGATTTGATTAACAAATGTTTGTGCAGGAAGAACTAGAAGCCATTCTTTTAATATTATTTCTAAAAAAGACTTTTGTATATTGGTACTTTGGACCTGTTTTTAGTGTGTTGTCAATGCTGCCCTTACCTACAAAAGAATAAATATACAACAACCTTAGTGGACTTCTCAGACAACTTAGCAGCTATAGACGAATGTGTTGTTGCACAGTAACCCAACTACAATAATGTTGATAATTTTTCTTTTGTAGTTAGATGTTACTGTTTTTGTCAGTCTGATAATCATGGCTGGTGTGACAGTATTACGGAAAATTGAAAACATGGGAAAAACTCAAAAGGTAATTTTTGACTTATACATACATGTAGCCTACTTTGTAGCTTTTTCAATAGTAACATTATGTGCTGCAATGAAGTGTGATTAAGGAAATGACATGTGTATGACTTTATGAAACTGAACTTTTTGACACAACATTCTGTCAGTTTTCATGTCTTTTGGTTCAGAATATTGCAATATAGAATCCGACAAAGTTTTCATGGGGAAGACTACTGATAGCTTGTTTGACTTTTTTTCAATTACAACAGGTACTTTATTGAGACTTAAAATAGTTTGTGATGAGTATCATTTACCGGTAGTAAATTTTCATTATTTTTTTTCTAGAATCCAGATCATGTTGAAGAATTACAAAGTCCACAAAGATCAATTACTGATTTCTTCAAATCTCCACCCTCCAAACAATTAAATTTGACAAAGATCTTCTCTAGTACACCTATAGATAAAAATGCTAATAAAGCTTCTACTGTACACAGTCAGGTAGATGATATTAATATTTTAACCGCAGATGATGACAAAATCATTAAAAAGAAGAAAAAATCAAATAAAGTTAGAAATGAAAAGCTCCCCAGAAATCAAAACAAAAATACCGGTAATGAAAACAATGAAGGGAACCCAGAAGTTCCTTGTGAAGATCTGAATAAGTCTGGTATTTGTAGGAGACTTAAGTCAAAGAAAAAGAAATCAAAGAAATCAAAAGATTTAGATGAAGATTTTATACAACATTTTGACTCCATACGTGTAATAAGTGATACTAGTACTGATGATGTTAATTCTTCCAAATATGAAAATTTGACCAAAATTTTCAAGGTAGATGATGTGCAGTCAGACATTGCGAAACATACATCCACTAAAACTAGAAAGCACAAATTAAATCAACAGAAAAGTGGAGATATTCTTCCAGATGAAAATTTTTCAGTCACTAAAATCAAAAGAAAGAGACCGTTGGATGGTGAGATATCTGAAAAACAAAATAAACGTTCTAAATTGTCAACAAAACCATCTAAATGTGATCAGGTGGATGATGTTAAAAAGAATATTGAAAGTATTTCATATGAAGATTATCTAAAAGGTCTTGGAAATTCTAATGCTGTTGATCAACAAACTACTGACAATCAGTTATGTGCTGAAAAGGAAGAGGAAGAAATATCTTTGAATCCAATCCCTGAAGATTATCCTTCCATAACAAAATATTTTGGTACAAAATCAAAAATTTCAAATTCACCACAATTAGAGGCCATAAGTAGGTCACAATCACCAATTACTATCACTGCAGACATTCATCCAGAGCCATCATCTCCTCCATCTAAACCAACAGCAGGTGTCTATGACCTTTTTACTAAAACACCTAAAGATTCTTCAAAAATACATAATTCTTATTGTGAAAAAAATGTTTTATTGTCACCAAACTCTTCATGTATAAGTTTGGATAAGGATGAAATTGTTTTGATTAGTTCAGAAATTCAACCATTAGATGATGTTGAGATCTATAAAAATTCAAAAATGAAAAATGAAAAACATGCAGAGTTGTGTTCTCCTAAAACAAGTGGTAAGGACAATACCAAATCAGATTCTGCTATACATAATGATAATGAAAACTGCAAATCAGAATCTTCTACAGCGAAAGAAACAGAAAAATTGGATTCATCTATTGAAATAATTTCCTCACCTAAACTTGTGAAATCGGTCTCAAAGGAAGGTAAAGCATTTTTGACAAGTGGTAGTCAGTTGGTAGTTCCATCTAAAACAGCACAAGCAACTTTATCCTTTACTAAATGTGGATTAAAGATGGACAAAAATAATACTATTAAAGAAAAAGAATCTATTATTGAGGAAAAAGAGATCGTTAGAACTGAAACTTTGTTAATGGAAAAGGTCAAATTATCAAGTAAAAAGTTAAAGGCAAAGAAAAATATTGAACAGGTTAGTGACAAACCATCATTTGAAGATACCACTGAAGAAGTTTTAAGTCCAAGAAGATCAGTGAGAAAAAAATACAAAGTAACTAGCCTGCAGTTTGATGATAGCAAGAAAACACCAATTAAGATAAAAATAAGGTAACTACAGTAGATGTTTGATTTTTGTCACAATATGTGATGAATATCTGTTTATGCTAGAGGACATGTTTACAATGATGTAGTTGGCCGTAGGTTTAAATAGAATTATAGTTACAGAAAGTACTAACAATTCATAAATTTTATTTCTGACCAGACATGGGAGTAATAGAGTAGATCTACTTATCTACTTAATATTGCATCAACAATTCTTACAGAATGCTTCTTGTTACAAAGCTTTCCATAGAAATGTTCTTTTATTGGCATGACAATTGGAGATTTTTGATAAACCAAGCCAGTTCTGTATATTTTGCAACCTGTAATTAGTTACTACATTATCAATAAAAATTGTTCTGTAATGATTCATATTCTACAGTTAGAACATGAAGTGTTTATTTGCTAATTCTGTTTGTATTTTTCAGATGTAGAAGAAGTATAGGAAATAATAGTACAGAAGAATCTGATTTTACACCAAGTTCTAAGAAAACATCTAGTGCTAAAAAAGACAGTGCTAAAAAGGTAATTATGTGTATGTGTTTCGGTACCTTTGGTACAAAACACATATTCTTTTTGTAAGAGTTGTTGCCGTTGTTGGAGGGAAGGGGCTTTGTGGATTTTAGTCAAAAGTTTCGGCTAATACCCAAGTGTTAAGTGGAGTTATCTCCCTTTTATTAATAATGTTCTTACTAATACTGTGCATACACTTATGTACATGTTGTATATTGTTATATTATATTACTTCGCTGTCTCTTGGATTTTCTCTCTTTCTTTAATCTGTACGATGTCCCCTGGGGACCTGTGATTGGAAATAAAGTTATTGTATTGTATACAACTACAGTCCTATTTACAGGACTTTTAACATATATTTAAAAAAAATTAACAACAGGAATTAATCTGTTAATAATTTTCTATTAACAGCTTTCAAGAAAACTACTTAAAGCTCAAGAACTTATTGTAAAAGCAAAACTTCATAAAACCAAACAAAAGGACAAGAAATTAAAAATAAAAAGTAAAAAGAAGGAACTAAATGAAGAATATGTTCTCAACCGACGTCTGAGCCCTCGACTAGCAACTAAACCAAATATATCTTTAGAAGAAATTATAGATTTAGATGAAGATGTTGTTGAAGTTAAAAAAGTAAAGACAAAGAAGGACAAAGTCTTAAATAAAAAACATGATATCATCAGAAAAGTTCAATCTCCCCTTAAAACAAAATCCCCTAGAAAGGGTATGTATGGTAATTATTTCTGAAACCACCATCAATGACTTAAAATGTTTGCCTGTCTACTTGTCACCAACATGCGATTTCTACATGTGACAGGTAGCAAATTAAACTACCTGTCACTTGCGCATGTGGACTAAATTTTACTTTGCAACCGTCAGTGTGAGCCCTGATCTTAAGTGAATTAACAGGACAGTTAAATTTTGGTAATAATTTTGGCAATAACATTTTGTGGTTCTAGCAATTATTCGGGGAACTGCCCAGAAAAAATCTTAAGTTTCTAATTGAATCCTAAATTAACCATTACATTGAGAGTCAATCACGTGGCAGACATACTATAAATTAATCAACTCGCTAATGATCTGGATCGTGTCACTGAGTAATACTTACTGTACCAATTATCTCGGATTAATGATTTGTTTTTTGATAATTCCCTATCTAAATTCATTCTTTACTACTTACTAATAGGCCAGAGGGAGAAGGGGGGTGTTATCCGATATGTAGGCAAAAAGCGGGAGTTGACTTTTCTAGAAACATTTTCCCTCAGGAATCCGAAAATAGTGGGTGATCAGTCAGGTGAGGGAGCGTTCCAAATCTGCGACAGACAGCATCAGAAGTGGCTACCTAAATTCATAAGCCAGCCTCCTTTAACCTCTGGTGACCTTTGGACCTCGATAACTTCTGAACGCTCCCTTACCTGACTGATCACCAGGCATCTAATTTCCGCGCACAGCGTGCGCAGGCACATTTTAAAAAAAAAAATTTTTTTTTTTTTAATTATTTCTGTCACGTAAATCACGTAAAATAAAGAATTAGTTATGCTGCATGAATATCTTGTCATCATCAGGAAAACAACTCTTATAAGCGCCCCCCCCCCCCTCCCCCACATTCATACTACTGGTATATACCTGGCAATTGAATACTCTTCTTTTGAGTATGACCATGCAGGCACATTTTCAAGTGTGTGCGCAGGCACTTTCAACTTTTATAGAGCCCTGCTGATCACCCACCATTTTCGAATTGCTGAGGAAAAATGCTTCTAGAAAAGTGAACTTCTGCTTTTTGCCGCCTTTCGGATAATACCCCCTTTCTCCTTTCACCTCTGGTGACCTTTTGACATCGATAACTTCTAAATGCTCCCTCACCTGACTGATCGCCCACAATTTTCGGATTCTTGAGGAAAATTTGCTTCTAGAAAATTCAACTCCCGCTTTTTGCCCACCTCTCAGATAATCCCCCCCCCCCTTCTCCCTCTGGTCTATAATGTTTATCCAAGCGGTGACTATCTGTCAGTATCTGATGTTTCATTTTGTCTTAAAATTCTCATGGATACAGATTATAGAATTGCACGAAATGTTCAAGTCGTTAAGCCAAAGCAGAATCGCAGACTTTCAAGAATTTTTCGGCCTCCCAACATCGAAGAATAGAAAATGGTTTCAAATTCATATTGGGCAATGTACATAAAAACCTTGGTCCATATTCAAAGGTTTTATTAAAATCGAGTAAAAATACCTAATTATTTCCACTTATATGTAAGTAAGTGAATTACCTTAAATTTATATTCCTAGGCTTTATCTTACATCTCCTTGGCTATGTGAAAAACTTAACTGTACCACATAAATATGGAATACACGCAATTGCCAAAAAGCATGAATTTCTAACTTATGGAATACTCATCTCTTCAAGAGCACCACACTGTCCACACTATACTCGTATTGAACTTACACTGTCTGTCTACAATTAGCCCCGCAAGTGAACAGGCACTAAGCTAGTAAAATTGACCGTCATTTTAATTCCTACATCAACAATTTTAGTCAAAAACTCTTAGTATACTTCGATAATTTTGAGAAATTTTCATTCCGACTACGCATGTTGTTGACCCATTTTTCTAACCCGTACATTATTTAAAGTTATTCCCTATATATTAATAAAATGAATAAAAACAAAATCTTTGAAGCTCTTTCTTTACAAGAAAAAGGAAGATTCCTCTCTGACACAGTCTTCTGACGGAAATCTAGCCGGTAGTGGCAGTAGTTCAACTACAAGTCAAAGTGACCTTGTTGTTACTGTCACACTGACATCGTTAGGTCTAGCGCTTCGAGTTCTAATGCTAGTTCCATAAGTTCCATAGTAGCATCAATAGGAAATCATCAGGGAGTAGTCATAGAAACGCAGCCTACCCAGGGGTCTAGAAAGAGAAAACGAAAATTCATGCCTTCTTTTTTCTGCATTGTTTTATATTTAGCATTATGATGAAGATTAAAAAAATAAATAAGGCGTAATATCTAGTTAGTAGTGATTTACGTTACAGACTACAGTTTATAGCTTTGTGATTTCTGGCTACTAATATTTTGGTGCTGGCTAGTAAATTTTTAGCATTTAGTAGCCAGTGAAGACTAAATTTTCCATGCCCATATTGACCCTTGCCCTTGTACACATTGGCGTGCAAGTAAAAGATCCCTTAGCATTTGGAATTCAGTTGCTGTCCGGGCAAAAATTTAACTCATCATAGCACACTGTATGGCTTTTGCCCGTCTTCAATTAGCCCAGGTAAGGTGCAAAATCGTAGGACGTTAAACCCCATTTCATTTATTCATTCATTCCTCCCACTGCTAAGAACCCCTATGCTTAAACGAATTAATCAATTATTGAAATAAAATTGAACCATATGTTAGTCCCAAAATGAGTGGACATTCAGCCCAATTTCTATCTCTATACCAAATTTAAAAAATCTGATTGAATATGTGTTTTGTTTTCCAGGAACTTCTAAATTGGCATCAATATTTAGCACAAAGAAAAATGAAGGGACTGAATCAGGAATAGTGAAAAAAACAGAAGATCCTGAAAAGGTTCGCTTGCGACAGGCATTTCTTAGTAGTGGTATGCCTGATGAAATTAAAAAACAGACTGAGGTATATCCGGTAGTGGCTGTTATTCCAGAATTTTCACCCTTTCCTGACATAAGTCATGTTCAACAAAAAACTAATTCGACAGCATGGAATTTACCAGATGTCACTTTGACTCTAACAAATCAGCTTGACTTCTCCAATTCTGTTGTTAGTTGGAAAGAATTAGGTCTTCAAAAACTCTGCAAGGAAAATATTACCACCCCAATCTTTGACATAAAGGTAAGCTGACAAACTTATGAAATTTACAACTCATATGTTTCAGTTTCAGTTCAGAATCGAGTATGGTGAAACAAAAAATTGTGCCTGCTTTATACTTCCACTTTTAAAATAGTCATATATTGCACCACAATAATTTACTCAATACTACCAAATACCACCACATATTACCTCATTTATTATAAGAAACTATCACATTTGAATTATATCTTAAAAAACTGAGTTAATTTATGAAAGTAGTAAAAAATTTATGATGAACTGAACTTGAAAAGTCTATCTATAGAATCAGCACATTGTAGTTCAAGCGTAAGAAAGACTACACGTACCTTATTATTATCAGAAACTGACAGACTTCTTCCATGAGTTTGATATGTTTAAAAAGTGTAAACATTTGAAAAATCTATTTAGGCCAGACCAATTTATTTTCTTGTTTTACGGATTTTTTCTGGAAAAATCTGTAAAGGCAGGAGAGAAAAAAAAAAGGGAAAAAAAAGACCAAAATTGTGTAAAGGGCAGGGGAGAAAAAAAAAAAGCATAGGATAGAATTATCGACATTTCATGTAAGCTCACATGTCCAACACTGATTAATTATCTAACCAATAGAATTAGCACCCTTCTATGACCATCACAGATTAATTAACACCAATAAAATAAATAACGGCTCACCATCCTCACGTTCGTAATACATACATGTACGACGCAACTTTCATTTCTTTTTTTATAAGCTACCACGTGTTGTCGCTAATCCAATCATTGACTTCTTTACATTATCACATGTGTTGATTATGCATGTTCTGGGCCATGACTTCTCATCAAGTGAGCCGGCGTTCTCAAGTCTTGGCCCGGAAACATGTATAATTATTACTTTGCAGTGTGATGAGAAACGACGGCTCCGTATATACTGGGTGAAAATTATGTCTGAAAACGAATGTTTTCTGTATGAATTAGACAAAAGATATATTCCTTGCAACTCAAAGTGACTGGAATTAATAATTGAGTCAAATAATAACCTCAATCTTAGCTGTTCAGTCCTGACTATCGTCGGCTTGTCGGGTAATAAGCAAACGGATTCAATAAATAATATATTTTCGACAAGAATCTTGAAGTCGCGGTAAATTCCCGAATGTCGCCCCAATCCCTATTTTTTGCGACATGATGTCGCTACAAGCTAGCGGCTATTTGTATTGACAATATTGCGTGCACTACCTATTTTCATTACTTTTACTGTTACTAAATTTCGTCAGTTCCAGAAGTCCAGAAGACGATTTTTTTAGGAAAATTACCTTTTTCAGTGCTATTTTATAGCAATATTGATAATTAATGTAACACACAAGTACAGTGTAAATTCTACACAACTAACCATATTCTAGGGGGCGCTGTGTATTGGTTATTCAATATTAGGATTTACATGCACATCACCATTCTGCCTCTGATAATTATTAATCATATATTTAGCTTTATTTACATCTCAAAATTATCATAGTCAGTGTTTTTTCTATAGAGCATGTGATATTATGTGTAGGCTATTTTGGAGTGATTTTTCTATGGTAATTTTTTTAGTCTTTAATCTAGAAGAAATTTTGATAATAAAACCTATTTAAATAGCCAAAAGGGACTTTATCATTTATTAATAGATAATTATCATAAGCGCAACTAATATTTTATTTCTAAGTCCAATATATAAATTTTTTGTGTGAAGTGGTATAGACAAGCAAATTTGCGATATTGTACCATACATGTAAATAAAAAAACAGGAAATATGAATTAAATTTGCAAAGTCTTTGTGCGTGATCAAAAATGACCAACAGAGAAAATTTTAAAATGGAACCCACATTTCTCTTTCAATGTTTGTCATTGATTGAAATGTTTGAAATATACATTTAATTATTGCAGAGTTTTTCACATCATAAATGGTTACCAGATGACAGCTGTAAGAGATTACTTGAAGATTTTAGAAAGTCTAATTCTATCTATCAGTTTCAACAGATGTTTGACACATTCAAAACTAAAAAGTTAGAGGAATTGAAATCATCAAATTCAGATGACAATCAGGGTGAGTATAATTCACATGGTTAATGTCACCAATTCGGTCCATTTCCATCTAATCATATTTGCTGTAACTAGGGGACAATTGTCATGGGATCTTTTTGAAATTTCAATTATTCAGTTTGATGATTTTCATAGATAACTTTTTTCCATAAAAATAAAAAAAAATTGAAAAAATGCCAAAAAGTCATATTTTGTTCGAATTTTGATACACATTAGCATCCTCTAAAAAAATGTTTTATTTTTTTAATTGATTTTGTTGCATTTTTTTTCTCATCAATTTCTTAGCCCCTTAACTTTTCAAAACTTTGTAAAATAAGGACTATCCTACTGCCAATATATCAGTATAGTGTTACAGGCTTACTTGAACTGATAAATTATAAGTGTTATTTATCATTATAAATTTTGTTAAAAATAATATTAAACTCTATACTTTCATATTTCAGAAAAATCAAAATCTGAGGATTCCAGAACTGAGGAACTTATTGTAATAGATGAACCAACAAAAGCAAAGAAGAAAAATAAACTAAAACAGAAAAAGGATAAAAGTAAGCAGGAAATAGAAGAAGATACAACAAAAGATTTGGATTCTGCACCCAAAATGGTACCAGGTAAATAATTTTGTCAGGTTATTTTGAACTGCATATGGTAGTGGTGATTAGAGTTTTGTTGAACCTCGGTATCATTCAAATCAGCTTTCATGTCGTTATGATTATAATGTAATCTTATAAAGTACAGTATAATTGGCTGGATACATTTTATTGTATCATAATATCCTAAAGTGACAACATACAAACAATAATAACAGATTTATGATCTGAATGGGTCAGGCGTGATGAAACATTGGGAAAAATAGGAAATACCTGATTAAATGGGCTAACTGCTTATGTTTTTAGAATTATTGTGGACAGAACGTTATCAACCAACTCATTCATCAGATATCATAGGCAATACAGGGAATATCACTAGACTTAAAACATGGCTGTTAGAATGGAAACACAAAACACATAAAGATGCTAGAAAGATGAAAAAGTTATTGACTAAACAATCCAAGACTTCCAAAACATCAAGTAAGACAATTACAAGTTTTATTGAATGGGTAGTTTGTTATAAACAACGTCTTTATTTATCAGACAGTGATTGGACATAAAGATAAACAAACGGTTTAACGCATGCACTTTAGATTATACCATTTATTGCGTCAAGTGACATGGTTTTAATTACGGGATAAGGAATATGGTTGAATATCCAACCTTTTGGGTTTTCTCAGGGTTCTCTGCTGCTAAAGACTCAAAATGACCTTGTTTTGTCAGGGGGATGTTAAACCCAATTTCTCTACCTGTTGTCTCGGTGTTGATCTCATTGAAAAGGCACTCTATTTGCTAGCTCCAGTGGTTAAATTAGAGCTGTGAACAACTCTAATCAATTAAAATTAGATTCAGTTCTCCTAATGTATAATGGTTTTGTTAATATATACAGTATTTTTGTAGGTCAAGATGATGGTTGGCTTAAAGAAGATAGTGATTTTTATTCTGAAGATAGTGAAGATGAGGAAGACACATTATGTAATACTATGCTCATTTCAGGAGCGCATGGTATTGGTAAGACAGCAACAGTATATGCCTTAGCCCAGGAATTAGGATACAAGGTACATAATATTAGTTTTGAATACTTCAAATATTTCTGTTTTCTAAATAGTTGTTGGCAAGATTATGTTTCCTGATATCAATGTAATATTTCAAGTCCTTTATTGGCCCAGAGACCAATCTTTGTGCTTTATCACCCAATAATACATTCTACAGTAGATATCGCTTGTATGATAAATTACATAATCTACTGAGTGATATCTCCCTAGGAGATATCGCTTTACATGAACTTGAAATCTATAGCAAAGAATTTATATTTATTTATTTCTGCATGTAAGAAGGGATTGGGTGATAAATAAAATCTCCTACCCGTCTTTTTTGATATCAAAAAAGACTGGTAGGAGATTCTCTATTTATAATCTGACCCTGGTTTTAGCAGTATGTAATACGAAGGTTGTGGACCCTCTAGACGTCAGAATTGTTATCTGATTTTGATGAAACTTAAAATATATGTTTATATCCCAGTGATTTTGATCAGACCATAACTTCCTGGATTATGCCCCCTGATTGTACGAAAATCTTTTTTTTAGCTTGTTTTCTGTCCATCTCTTGCAAAATGTGGGCGTATTTTGCATGGCAACTGCTTGTTATGTTATTTACGATATATTATTGTCTCGTGATGAAAAAATACTGTTATATACTCCTGACAGTTCATTCCACAAAGTTTGCAAACACTGTTAAAACGCTTTGTTTTCGTGACGTGACTTCTTTCTCACTATTCTACCGTAAGAATTATCCCTGAATCTTGACAAATTGTTTATAGCGATACTTTGATTTTTCAAAGGAATCATTGTTTTCTAATTTAAACAAATTTTAATAAAGCAGAAATGTAAATAATTCCAACTATATAAGACAGTACCCTGTAGATTTATTCGCTATTTGACTAAATCAGTGGAAACTTTTTGACATAGTACTTATGTTTTATTTATAGTTTAATTCAGTATTCTTGTATTGTAAAAAGTGTTTACAAACAGGCTTACACTTGAATGAGGAAAAACGAGTTTGCAAGCACAAATGAATACCCGTAGCTATAAAAATATGCACGGCCGAAAGAATAACAGAACCTTTTTTTTTTTTTTTAAGTTTTTTACCTTTTTGTGCCTCCTTCATATGTAAATATTCTTAATTTAAATAAAATATCAAATTGAAAATTATAATTGTAATCACTCTGATTAAAATACAGATCAATATTTCTTTTCCATTTATTTGTTACTGGTATCATTAATTCCCCAAAGCCCAGCAGAAAGAATAACAGAAACTTTTTTTTTTAAGTTTTTTACTTTTTTTTGCCTCCTTCTTATGTAAATATTCTTTATTTAAATAAAATATCATAATTGAAAATTATAATTGTAACTGATTAAAATACAGATCAATTTTTCGTTTCCATTAATTTGTTAATGGTATCATTAATTCCCCAAAGCACATAATGTAGCTTGTGGTCATCTATTGAGTATGGCTATATAGCTACATGTGTTTTCTAGAAAAAAACATAAATAATAAAAAACATACGACCAGTTAAATAAAATCAACAATATACATCAAATCATAAGCTAGCTGACTACTCTGTCGTGAGCAGCCACAGATGTTATAGTATATGTATATATTCAATGTTTTATACAGGTATTTGAAGTGAATACATCATCTTCTCGTAATGGTAAAAAGATATTATCTAGGTTACAAGAGGCAACCCAATCACACCAAGTAGGTCAAGTTAAAGATGGTATACCACCTCCTGTCTTTACACCTACAGACAACACAGCATCTGGTAAATACCATATTAATGACAGTATGCTTCTTTCATACAAAACAATTGCCACAAAGAATTTTTAAAAAAAAATGATATTTCAATGTATCTTGTATATTTAAATAATGTAACTTCCAACTTTATAAGTGAAATTTAGCCCTGAAGATATATACCTTATTTTCTTGTAGTTTTTGTCAAAAAAATATAGATTTTCTAGCAGAAAACATTGCATTATGTAAATTTGTTGATAGTGTTTGCATGTTTGTGAAAAAATATAAATATGCTGCATAGTTTTTGTCAAAAATATGTACTGATATTTCAGCCACCAAGAAAGATACACCTCAAAACAAACTACCAACAGCATTTACAAATTTGTTTAATAAAGCTAAGAAATCATCTGATTTAGATACTAAGAATGATGTTGATAGAAAGAATAAGCTAAGGAATAAAACTACTCAAGAAAATGATAATACTGAAAGCAAAAAAAGAAAAAGAAAAAATAAGACTGAAACTGGTATGATCTTGCTTTGTTTCCCAACCACTTTTTGCTTCAGGGGGATTTGGTGGTCTAATGAAATCAAAGGTCTGTCATTGAGTCAGGTGGCATGGTTTCGATTGCCTGCTTGTAGGTGACAAGGAATAGGGTCGCCTGTCCAACCTTGTGGGGTTTTATCCACTCCCTGCAGGGGGGAGGGATGGTTGAATGGTTAGCATGTGCACGCTGTATCATCAATGTTAGTCCTGAAATGACCTAGTTTGCGTTAATTTAACGTTAAACCCCATTTCTCTCTGTTTCTCGCCTCATTCGGTTTTATCCCACTGCTAAAGACCCCTATGGGCAAGCAAGTTATTGAAATACAAGTATAATTGAACCCCATTTCTCTCTGTATGTTTGCTAGATAGGTTCCATGTCTGACGTATTTGTCATCCCAACTGAGGGCTATGGAAAATGGTCAAAGCTAGACTTGACCATTCTGCACGCCCCAAAAAAAAGCATATTTTTCAAAACTTTATTTTCATACATGGCTACAAATGGCCTTCGCCCTGTAACTATAAAATTCTACAACCTGTACAGATAAAAGCACACCTTTGGAAGCCACATAATCTTGTTAATTATTGTGCATAAATTTGTTAATTAGTTTAAGCCTAGTAGTTTAAAAAAGATAGTAAGCTGGCACTGCCAGGCAGGATATACCCACATTTTCGAGAGATGGATAGAGAACAAGAAATACCGAAAGTGATTTTTCCTACAATCAAAGGCCATAATGCATTAAGATCTTTAGGTTATAAACATGCATTTCCAGTTTCATCAAAATGAAATTAAAATTGTGACCTCTACAATGTCCCCAACCTTGATATACCATTATTTAACAGTATTCGCGTACAAGTGGCGGTCATTTTGTATGGCAATTTTTGTCTGATTTTCTCGAAATTCCAACTCAACCTTCATTACGGTGTAACGGTAATATAATCAAACGATTTTTCAAATAGGATAATAATTGTGACCTCCAGAGGGACCACAAACTAAATTAAGACGATTTTTTCGGACAATCAGGGGCCATAATTCAGGAAGTTACAATCCGATATGCGCAAATATCAAAAGGAACCAAGATCTTTGGGTTATAACCATGCATTTCAAGTTTCATCAAAATCAAATTAAAATTGTGACCTCTATAGGGTCCACAACATTGAAATACCATTTTTTAACAGTATTCGCGAACAAACGGCGGCCATTTTGTATGGCAATTTTGGTCCCGATTTTCCCGAAACAGGAACTCAACCTTCCTTAGGGTAAAACGGTAATATAATCAAGCAGATTTTTTAAATCAGATAATAATTGTGACCTCCAGAGGGACCACAAGCTAAACAAAGGCGATTTTGCGTATAATCGAGGGCCATTATTCAGGAATTTACGATTCGATATGCAAAAATATTGAAAGGAACCAAGATCTTTAGATTATAACCATGCATTTCAAGTTACTGTAAAAAAAAAAAAAAATCTGACAAACTAAGCTTATTTTAGGTGCACCTTCAAGTTGGATGTGTTTCCGAATTCAGGAGAAATATGTTTTTCACAAAGATTGCATTATATTATGTACTGTCTATAGAAATATACTGTTATCCAATCTTTCGTAGTGAGAAAGCCATGGACTCGAAGACATTTTACTTCTTGAGGAAGCCATCGGGCCTAACTCTTGACAACCGGCTAAGGGTTGCATAAAATTTTGGATTATAAACCCAATCGAATTGAAAAAATATATAGTCTAGGCCGTCCAGACTTATTAAACTATTAAAAATTCTATAAATAGGGTGCCTGGTTGATCTAAAATAAAAACGGAAGTGGTGGTTACATTAAAATTTTGAATTTTCTCAAACATTTTCCGGAACGAAAAATGGTTAAATTAAAATTTAGGAATTCGGAAAAAATAACCGAAACGCACAATTATTTTTTGTTTTATCGGTTCGGTTTTCGGTTTATATGTAAAAACCGCGGTTATTCGGTTAAACCGAAAAACGGCACATCACTAATAAACATGCATGTCAAGTAGTGATGGGCCGATATGGCACCTATCGGTTTTACCGATATCAGATATTGGCAGCCAAACATATCGGCCGATACAGATAATTACCGATAGTGATGGATATTAAAGTATTACGCATTCAAATACCTCGAATGGCACGATAATCTAAGTAGATATATGTCATAGTTAGTCGGTACTATTTTACCTTAGGAATCCGCTGTTCTACGAAGTAATAATGGGGTCACGCTTCCTACACAATCACACACTCACTAGCCTGTCTATTACAAACTTAATTATTTGCTGTATAATAAAGTCAAGATAATCATATTAAAGTGTTGATTACGGTATAATTCTCTAAAGTGATGGGCGCCCGTATGTCTAAAATAGATGGCAGAATGTTTCATTCCGCTCAAATCCCGCTCAATTCTCGGTCCGTCGTGGAGAGGAACACGATAGTAAAAGGCCCCACATCGCCAAGACCAGTAAGGGTTTTCTACTGTTTATTCTTTCCTTTTATTATGGTCCCTTCGAGAGTAATGTATTACCCATAAGTCTAAATAGCAAACCACGCGGTGTGAGAGTCCCATGTTACCCGTAGGTCTAATAATAGCAATGATTTGTTTATAATTCGGATAATATTACAAACTTAATTATTTGCTGTATATAATAAAGTCAAGATAATCATATTTAAGTGTTGATTACGATATAAATCTCTGAAGGGTCGGCGCCCGTATGTCTAAAATAGATGGCAGAATGTTTCATCCGCTCAAATCCCGCCCAATTCTCGGTCCGTCGTGGAGAGGAACACAATAGTAAAAGGCCCCACATCGCCAAGTCGCGATTTCCTGGTCATCGTGGGTGCTAATCTATAAATAGACCTACACTTTCTCTCTCGTAGTAACGGCAGATCTCTCTCTCTCTCTCTTCCTGGTAGTGTAACAACGGCAGATATTTCTCTTGTATAACGGCAAATATCTCTCTCTCTCTCCTAGTAACGAACAGATCTCCCTCTTTCCCTCTGGCAGTGTAACAACGGCAGATCTCTTTCTCTCCCAGTCGTTTTGAACAGATATCGGCAACTCCAATATCGGCAAAATTGGCTCATATCGGTCGATACCGATTTCTTTAAATAGGCCAGTTATCGGCCAATTACCGATATTAAAACTGATTATCGACCCATCACTAATGTCAAGTTTCATCAAAATCGGTTCAAAATTGTGACCTCTATAGGGTCCACAAGCTAAAAGGTAAAAAAATGATTTTTCGTACAATCAGGGGCCATAATCCATGAAGTTTTGATCCGATACATGCCAATATCAAAAGCAGCCGAGATCTTTTGGGGATAAACCTATATTTCAAGTTTCGTCACAATCTGACAAGAATTGTGACCTGTAGAGAGTCCACAAACAATTGTGGAGGGACGGACGGGGGCGACGACATAATACGTTCACATGAAAATGTGGGCGTATAAAATGGGCTATACCTTTAACACCATTGTATTCAATAATCCATTGCTTGATTAATCCCCCCCATGAGAACAATAGCAGGGGGCACAGTGAGATGTCCCCTATTGTTCATGTGTCATAAGAATTTTCTAGAACAAAGTGGCTATGCCTTTATTACAGTCACACAAAGCCTAAGTGAGATTATATGATCTTCAAAAAAAGGGCAATCTAATACTAAGTATTGCTCTTCAAATTCAACCAACTGTCACATTAGATAAAAACGGCATGTACATAAAGTAACTCCTCATCAACTTATTGAGAAAAAGATGCATTCTGAAAGGTATACATCAGTATTACAGTCTTTGGGGAATTATAAAAATAAAAGCTTAAGATTAGTAGACTTAAGAAATTTATGTATTCCAGTGCTATTTTATAACAATATTGATAATTCAGGTGTCATACAAGGAGCACCAGTTTTTATACGCCCACATTGAAATGTGGTCGTATATTGCCGTCGCCCCCGTCCGTCCGTCCGTCGGTCCGTCGGTCCGTCCGTCGGTCCGGCGTCCACAATTGCTTGTGGACGCTCTAGAGGCCAAAGTTAAAATTCGATTGACTTTAAATTTATACACAGTGTTTAAGGTCATGAGACGAAGAAGCCTATTGATTTTCAGCGATTTCCGATAATAACTGTCAGAGTTATGGCCCTTGATCACTTAAAAAAATCTTGTGGACGCTCTAGAGGCCAAAATTAATATCCGATTGACTTTAGATTTATACATAGTGTTAAAGGCCATGAGACGAAGAAGCCTATTGATTTTCAGCGATTTCCGATAATAACTGTCAGAGTTATGGCCCTTGAACACTTCAAAAAATCTTGTGGACGCTCTAGAGGCTAAAGTTAATATCCGATTGACTTTAGATTTATACATAGTGTTTAAGGTCATGAGACGAAGAAGCCTATTGATTTTCAGCAATTCCCGATAATAACTGTCAGAGTTATGGCCCTTGATCACTTCAAAAAATCTTGTGGACGCTCTAGAGGCTAAAGTTAATATTCGATTGACTTTAAATTTATACACAGTGTTTAAGGTCATGAGACGAAGAAGCCTATTGATTTTCAGCGATTTCCGATAATAACTGTCAGAGTTATGGCCCTTGATCACTTAAAAAAATCTTGTGGACGCTCTAGAGGCTAAAGTTAATATCCGATTGACTTTAGATTTATACATAATGTGAAAGGCCATGAGACGAAGAAGCCTATTGATTTTCAGCGATTTCCGATAATAACTGTCAGAGTTATGGCCCTTGATCCCTTAAAAAAATCTTGTGGACGCTCTAGAGGCCAAAATTAATATCCGATTGACTTTAGATTTATACATAGTGTTAAAGGCCATGAGACGAAGAAGCCTATTGATTTTCAGCGATTTCCGATAATAACTGTCAGAGTTATGGCCCTTGAACACTTCAAAAAATCTTGTGGACGCTCTAGAGGCTAAAGTTAATATCCGATTGACTTTAGATTTATACATAGTGTTTAAGGTCATGAGACGAAGAAGCCTATTGATTTTCAGCAATTTACGATAATAACTGTCAGAGTTATGGCCCTTGATCACTTCAAAAAATCTTGTGGACGCTCTAGAGGCTAAAGTTAATATTCGATTGACTTTAAATTTATACACAGTGTTTAAGGTCATAAAATGAAGAAGCCTATTGATTTTCAGCAATTTCCGATAATAACTGTCAGAGTTATGGCCCTTGATCACTTCAAAAAATCTTGTGGACGCTCTAGAGGCTAAAGTTAATAACCGATTGACTTTAAATTTATACACAGTGTTTAAGGTCATGAGGCAAAGGAGCCTCTTGATTTTCATCGATTTCCGATAATTACTGACTGAGTTATGGCCCTTTATCGCTTATAAAAATCTTGTGGACGCTCTAGAGGCCAAAATTAATATCCGATTGACTTTAGATTTATACATAGTGTTAAAGGCCATGAGACGAAGAAGCCTATTGATTTTCAGCGATTTCCGATAATAACTGTCTGAGTTATGGCCCTTGAACACTTCAAAAAATCTTGTGGACGCTCTACAGGCTAAAGTTAATATCCGATTGACTTTAGATTTATACATAGTGTTTAAGGTCATGAGACGAAGAAGCCTATTGATTTTCAGCAATTTCCGATAACTGTCAGAGTTATGGCCCTTGATCACTTCAAAAAATCTTGTGGACGCTCTAGAGGCTAAAGTTAATAACCGATTGACTTTAAATTTATACACAGTGTTTAAGGTCATAAAATGAAGAAGCCTATTGATTTTCAGCAATTTCCGATAATAACTGTCAGAGTTATGGCCCTTGATCACTTCAAAAAATCTTGTGGACGCTCTAGAGGCTAAAGTTAATAACCGATTGACTTTAAATTTATACACAGTGTTTAAGGTCATGAGGCAAAGGAGCCTCTTGATTTTCATCGATTTCCGATAATTACTGACTGAGTTATAGCCCTTTATCGCTTATAAAAATCTTGTGGACGCTCTAGAGGCTAAAGTTAATAACCGATTGACTTTAAATTTATACACAGTGTTTAAGGTCATGAGACGAAGAAGCCTATTGATTTTCAGCAATTTCAGATAATTACTGACTGAGTTATGGCCCTTGATCACTTTCAAAATTTTGTGGACGCTCTAGAGGCTAAAGTTAATAACCGATTGACTTTAAATTTATATAAATTGTTGAAGGTCATGAGACGAACAAGTATATTGAGTTTCAATGAATTTAAATAACTTGAACAGCATGGAGGAGAACTTTATCAAAGCCAAACAAATTCCAATGATTTTCTGATAATTACATAATGAGTAGTTACTTTTAATCAGATTTTAGTGTATTATAAATGTTTCATTACCGAAAAACGTAAAATATGCGACAACTCTTGTTGACTGCCCGGACGATTTAGCTGCTGTGGGCGTATGTTTCGTTGCCTGGCAACCTATGTTTCTAGTTGTGAAGCTAGTCTGTCATTTGATGAATTAGTTATTCAATATTAGGATTTCCGTTACAATTCTGCAGTAAGAGATGATCTAAAACCGATAAATGTGAGAGATATGCCTTGGATAATTATATATTTATCTTAATTTCGAAGTAAGAAATTTCAATAATAAAACCTGTTTAAATAGCCAAACGTGAATATTTCATCAGTAAATAATTATTATAAATCCTAATATTTTATTTCTTTGTCCAAAATATAATTTTTAGTGTACACCATTCTGACAAATTGGTGATTCCTATCACAGACGTAATATTATTTTAATATATTTATATTTAAGAAGATGATAAATTATCCAAAAAACAGAAGAAAGGTGTGAAAGATGAAGAAGATGATCATTTTAAAAAAATGAGTCAGCTATATCATAAAGATGATTCTAATCAAGCTGGTGGTCTTAATTTGAATTCTACTTCAGTTATATTATTTGATGAGGTAAATTAACAAATTTATTTGATCCAGAATAAAGCTGCACAAGAGTTATAACTAGATATATAACTCTGCTCCTCATGGATTTTACACTGGGTTTCAGTTAATCAAAGAACAGTTTTAATACAATTGTCATCGCCTGTGTCCAATCGTCAGTCCAGCGTCCACAATGATATACATGCTGCAATTGGTAAGGTGTATGTATGTATTTGTATCCTTACTAAAAAACATCTCTAATGCGTATGTACAAGCATCCATTACACTTATTAATAATTGTAATGTATCTTAATTATAGGCTGATCTTGCATTTGAAAAAGATGTAGGATTTCTGTCTGCAGTACAATATTTTATGAATACAACTAAAATACCTATCATACTGACTACAACCAATAAAAACCTAGCTACATTAATACAGGCTAGATTAGAAGTTGTTCAGTTTGAGCCACCTTCATTGGTAAGTTTAATTTTCATTTAAAAACAAAAACTAGCCCCAGAAAAATATCAGCTATAAAATCAATTGTACTTAAAAATGATAAGAGAATACTTGTCGAAATGTCATACTATATGTGTATAAACCAGTGATTGTTTTCCATATAAATTGTATTGTGTTGTCAGTTACTTTTGAAGATTTTTTTTGTCTTTAAATCTGTCACACATTTTGGAATATGATCGGTAATATCTTATAATTGAGGTGGAATGTTCAAACTTGGTGTTGATGTTTGTCCAGTCTAGAGAGCCACTTGGTACCTATGAACATTGTAGTGCATGTAAACCGTTGATAGTTGGATTTCAAACTAAGAGAAGGCAGTAGTACCACTGTCCAGGAAAAATTTCTTCAAATCACACTATGGCATTTGTCCATTTTCATTAGCTCAGTCGAAGCAGAACAGCCGGACATTAAACCCCATTTCATTTCATCAGGTTCATTTCTCGACTGAGATTAATGATGAGTGTTGTCTGCTTAGATCAAGCAGAATGATTTGATTGCTAAAGATAAGGCTTACTTTTATGAAAAAATGAATATGCAATTGCGATCACTTGTTTAAAAAAAACTGGTTAACTGTAATTAACTTAAGGAAACTCCACATTGAAATATTTCACATTTTATTTTGCTCACTTTGCAGAGTATAGTGGTCAGTCATTTGCAAACTATATGTTTAGTAGAGGGTGTTAGAACAGATTATAAAGATCTACAGAATCTGGTTACATATTATAAGAACGACGTTAGAAGATGTATGTTAGCTTTACAATTTTGGGTGGAGAGTGGTGGTGGTATTAAACAACGTGAAACTATTAAAACTAGTTTATCAACCAACATCAAATTACCTTCAAGTAATTCAGATACAGTCATGGGATGTGATGAATCAGATGATGATGATTTTGTCAGTATTTATCAACATAAGAAGCAAGCAAGATGTAGACAAATACTAGATGATGAAAGTAATAATGATAGCCGTCCAGATAATTTACCAGTTATTCATAATCTCTGTATAGAATCAGTGCTTGGGTTATCTAATAAACTACAATCTAATATTGAAGATCACATTTCTACATTCTTACAAGTACGTACAACATATCTTTATTTAATTGCAAGTCTGTCATCAAATACTTTTTTAGTAACAAACTAAAAGAATTTTTGTAAAAAAACAAGCAAGATGATCAAGATTTATTTGATTGAAAATAATGTCAAATCATCCCTACTGTTCATAAATCATAAGTTATTCAAAATCAAATGAAATGATAGGATAGAGACACAAACAAATGTGTTTGTTTTTTGTAGTCTGCTTGTTACAAGGAATGTTATACTTATTGTTACTGAATAGTAAAATTTCTTCCTTTATGCAGAATTGTGGTCGTAATTATGCCCACAAAACTTAAAGTTTATTGATTTCTTCCCTTCTTTCAAAATATAAATGCATACGTCCATCAGTTTGTGGCATCTGTCACATAAGAGTCTGAAATAATTTAAATTTAAAGTACTGGTAATATAGTGATCCAATGTATTATATTTTGTTTTAAATACTACCTGCAATGTTAAAACATTTAAAGAAGCATTATGTAAGATTTAGATAAATGAGTTGGCCATTCTTGCTATAATAGTTCGAAAATAGATTTGCAAAATGTAAATATTAAAATTTCATTCAAATTATTTTATTTGAGCAAAGTTATCAATGTTTGTAGTTTTGACAAGATGTGTGCATTGATTGTTTATTAACGTAACCAGCACACTGGTTGTTAAAGACCTAGCCTCGCTTCTCCATTTTTAAATGAAATCAAATGACTGAACCATTCTAATCTACTTAACATCAGAGCCATTTGATTGCCTAAAGAGTCGAGTATGGTCTTGTCATGTCAATAAACATCTAATTAATAGTTTATATTATAACATTTCATTTTAAGGCCTAAATAAAGACCTGCACTCGGCAGGTTCAGCTCATGGATAATGCCTCTTTAACTGTTAAATAATACTTAGGGCAGGTCAATGGAATCCATGCCTAACTTGAGATTAAATTGTAATTGAACTTAGTGGGGACAGAAAACTGTTCTTTTAACTGTCTAATACTAACCCATGCTACCAATGCTGTCATTTTGTAAAATCCCATATACTGTACTGTCTTTGTTTTCAGTTTCTTAGTCTGCATAATATTTTTTGGATATCACTGACAGAACACATATATGCACAGTACACACACAATTCTTCTCACAATGTCTTGCATGATTCATTTTAGTTAAAATTAACCCCACTAAACCAAGTTCAATAACAAGACTA
The DNA here is from genome assembly GCA_917208275.1 of Patella pellucida. Classification (NCBI taxonomy): domain Eukaryota; kingdom Metazoa; phylum Mollusca; class Gastropoda; family Patellidae; genus Patella; species Patella pellucida. The sequence continues at coordinate 71,493,359 of OU795036.1, forward strand.
CTGTCAACATCCTTCACTGTTGAAGAAATCTTTTGAAATGAGCAGACGGCTTCGCAGCCTGTCTGTGATTGGTCAGTTTATGACAGGACTATGCGTGAATACTTCTTGTGATTGTGATTGGCTGAAACTAGTTTGAAAAGTTTTCAGATATTATTGTTTAAATCTACATTTAGATAACATAATGCCAGTCTTCAGACATCTTTTTGTTTATAAAATAATTATTGTCCCCTACCTTTGGAAGAAAACGGGACTATTAAAAGTAGTCTATCTGACTGTTACTCTTTTTGGGACACAATAACTCTTCTTCTAATTGAGCTGGAATGTTCAAACTTGTTGTACCTTTCTAATCTACTTAAACTCAGAGCCATCTAATGCCCTAGAGAGTCGATTATTGTCATGTTAATAAACATCTAATTAATAGTTTGTATATAACATTTCATTTTAAGGCCTAAAAACCTGCAATAGGCAGGTTTAGCTCATGGATAATGCATCTTTAACTGTTTAATAAATCTTTGGCAGGTCAATGGAATCAATGCCTAACTTGAGATTAAATTGTAATTGAACTTACTGGGGTCAGAATACTGTTCTTTTGACTGTCTAATACTTACCCATGCTGCCAATACTGTCATTATGTAAAATCCCATATACTGTACTGTTTTCAGTTTCTTAGTCTACATAATATTTGTTTGACATCGCTGACAGTTTCATATATGCACAGTACACACACACAATTCTTCTCACAATGTCTTGCATGATTCATTTTAGCCAAAATTTACCCCACTAAACTAAGTTCAATAACAAGACTACTGTCAACATCCTTCACTGTTGAAGAAATCTTTTGAAATGAGCAGACGGCTTCGCAGCCTGTCTGTGATTGGTCAGTTTATCACAGGACTAGGGTGAATAATTCTTGTGATTGTGATTGGCTGAAACTAGTTTGAAAATTTTCAGATAATATTGTTTAAATCTACATTTAGATAACATAATTCAAGTCTTCAGACATCTTTTTGTGCCCTGCCTTTCGAATAAAGCCGGGTACTATTAAAATGGGTTAGTCCGTCTGTCCGTCCGTCCCTCCTTCTGTCCATCACACTTTTTGGGACACAATAACTCTCTTTCTAATTGAGCTAGAGTGTTGAAATTTGGTGTAGGTGTTTATTAGGTTGATGCCTTGATGGAGTTCTAAGATGAGCATTTTCTGCTTAAGGTAAGCGGCGGTAAGCAATTTGAATGGTTGATGCTTTGGAACACGATAACTTTTGTTCTAATTAAGTGAGAGTGATGAAACTTGGTGTATAGTTTCATTACATCAATACTATTCAATACCTTGGACTAAGTTCGATAATGAGCATTTTCTGCTCAGGGTAAGCAGAGCGATAAGCAATTTGATTGGTCAAGACTTTAAAACACAATAACTCTCCTTCTTATTGAGCTAGAATGTTCAAACTTGGTGTAGGTGTTTATTAGGTCAATACCTTGATGGAATTCGAAGTTGAGCATTTTCTGCTTTGGGTAAGCAATTTGATTGGCTGAGAATTTGGAACACAATAACTCTCCTTCTAATTGAGCTAAAATGTTCAAACTTGGTGTAGGTGTTTATTAGGTCAATGCCTTTATGGAGTTCGAAGATGAGCATTTTCTGTTTAGGTAAGCAGAGATAAGCAATTGATAAGCAATTTGATTGCTTGATACTTTGGGACACAATAACTTTACTTCTAATTAAGTGAGAGTGATGAAACTTGGTGTATAGTTTCATTACATCAATAACTTGACTAAGTTCGATAATGAACATTTTCTGCTTAGGGTAGCAGAGCGATAAGCAATTTGATTGGTTGAGACATAATAACTCTCCTAATTGAGGTAGAATGTTCAAACCTGGTCTAGGCATTTATTACTTCAATGCCTTGACGGAGTGCGAAGATGAACATTTTCTGCTTAGGGTAAGTAGAGATAAACAATCTGATTGGTTGATTCTTTGGGGCACGGTAACTTTGGTTATGATGAAGAGTGACAAGCAATTTGATTGGTCAAGAAATGGGAACATAACAACTCTGCTTTTATTTGATGTAGATGTTCGTTAGGTAAATGTCTTTGACTGAGTTTACCGATTGACATTTCGAGCCAAGCTTAACAGAGTTAAGCAATTTCATTGGTTGATGCTTTTGGACAAGATAGTCTTGATTTTATCTGATAGAGAGTGATGAAACTTAGTGTATAGCATGATTGTTCGATACTTTTTATAAAATAAATGTGCAATTATTTAATAAGTGTCATCTTTTTATTTTGGGATATCGGCGGGGGACATCAGCCTCACTGTTGGCTTGTTGTTTATAAACAGACCACATCAATAATTGTTGTCGCCTACCTTTCAAAGAAAGTAGGGGAGTATTAAAATGAGTCCATCTGTCTGTTACTCTTGTTGGCTTTAAAGCCCCAATACCACTCTTGTTGTAAATTAAATATATGCCCCAATCATTATTCTGGTCAGCAAATTGTAGTACTATTTTACAATATTCCAATTAATTGGTGATACAAATTTCATCCTAACACACGGAATTTAAAAAATTGGAAAAATTCAACTACATGGTTTGAAAAGCTTTACGTAAACACTTTCAAATGCAACTTGGATTTAAACATATTTTCGAACCCTCTGGACGAGTAAAATAGGATGTAATGGATAATTTACACAACAGCTAGGACACTTAAAGCATCAATACCACTCTTGTTGTAACCTATAATATGTTGCAATCTTTATTCTGATCAACAAATTGTACTATTTTACAATATTTCAATTAAAAAATGATACAAATTTCATCTTAACACACCGAATTTTAAAATTGAAAATATTCAACTACATGCCGTAACATGGTTTGAAGAGCCTTACGTAAGCCCTTCAAATGCAACTTGGATTTAAACATATTTTCGAACCCTCTGGACAAGTAAGATAGGTTGTAATGGATAATTTACACAACAGGTAGGACACTTAAACATCTTGTAGCTAGAATAAGGTAAAAAAAACTGCTGGACCTGTCAAGCCAGCAAGAGTGTTATTGTCCCTTTAAACATCTAGTAGTTAGAATAAGGCTAAAAAAAAATTATGGACCTGTCAAGCCACCGAGAGTGGTATTGTCCCTTTAACTGTTGAATAAAACTTAGAACAGGTCAATGGAATCCATGCCTAACTTGAGATTAAATTGTAATTGAACTTACTGGGGACAGAAAATTGTTCTTTTGAGTGTAATACTTACCCATGCTGCCAATACTGTCATTTTGTAAAATCCCATATACTGTACTGTTTTCAGTTTCTTAGTCTACATAATATTTGTTTGACATCGCTGACAGTTTCATATATGCACAGTACACACACAATTCTTCTCACAATGTCTTGCCTGATTCATTTTAGCCAAAATTTACCCCACTAAACTAAGTTCAATAACAAGACTACTGTCAACATCCTTCACTGTTAATGAAATCTTTTGAAATGAGCAGACGGCTTTGCAGCCTGTCTGTGATTGGTCAGTTTATCACAAGGCTAGAGTGAATACTTCTTGTGATTGTGATTGGCTGAAACTAGTTTGAAAAGTTTTCAGATAATATTGTTTAAATCTACATTTAGATTACATAATTCAAGTCTTCAGACATCTTTTTGCTTATAAACAGACCACATCAATAATTGTTGTCGCCTACCTTTCAAAGAAAGGGGAGTATTAAAATGAGTCCATCTGTCAGTTACACTTTTTGTGAAACAATTACTTTTCTCCTAATTGAGTTAAAATGTTCAAACTTGGTGAAGGTGTTTATTGGGTGAATGCTTTGACAGAATTCGAAGATGAGCAGGGGGATCACGGTGGCTAAGTGGATAAGGCGCTGGTTCGCTAGCCTGGAGGTCGGGTGTTCAATCTTTGCATTGGCCAAGAAAGTTTATCTCGATTGTCCGGCGTGATTTCCCCTTGTCAGTGATGCAGAAAGAGAGTCTGACAAGGATAGCTGCCTAGTCGTTTGGATGGTATGAAAAACTGAGGTCCCGTGTAAACATTGGAGTGCAAGTAAAAGATCCCTTGGCAGTCAGAATTCGATATAAGAGTAGGCTGTAGTGCCGCTGCCCTGTCAAAATGTCCCTCATAGCACCGGTTAGGTGCATAATAGTAGGACGTTAAACCCCATTTCATTTATATGAAGATGAGCATTTTATGCTAAGGCTAAGCAGAGAATTAAGAAATTTGTTTTGTTGATGCTTGGGGGCATGATCATTTTGGTTCTCATTGAGTGAGAGTGATAAAACTTGGTGTATAGTTTCATTATATCAATACCTTAATAACTAATTTTGATGTTTAACATGTTCTGCTTAGACAAAGTTGAGACTTCAATCTGTCTGGTCAAGACTTGAGAACGTAAGGATTTGAGTTACTGAACCATGGTGGCTAACTAGCTCGGAGGTCGCGTGTTCAATTACTGCGTTAGCAAAGAAGTTCATCAGGATTGTCCAGCTTGATTTCCCCTTGTCAGTGTGCAATACAGGAGGGTCTGACAAGGACAGCTGTCTAGTAGGTGGGTTTGTACAGAAAAAAAGGCCTCATTTACACAAAAGTGTGCATGTAGGACAAGGTCCCTTGGTACATGTAGTTGGAATTTGATATAAGAGCAGACTAAGTAGAGTTTAACTACCTTCACTAAGATCAATGACAATAACGATCATTTTCTGCTCAGGCTAAGACTTAAATTTCTAATCGAGGTAAAATGTTTGTGAGAGTTTTCAAAATTAAATGTCTTGACTGACTTTGATGAAATCCGAGATATACAATTTGATTATTTGGTGTTATTTAGAAAGATTTAAATGTGTCATCTTTTATTTTGGGGTTGAGGCTGGGTAATATTCCCAATCTAATCAGAGTTATGGTCCATAAGTACCAACACCACAGTATGTTATAATTCCTAGGTTAATTGATCGGTATATGGGAAAGTCTTTGTGGTCCCTATAACCAATTTTGGTGGGGTGAGAGCAAAATATTGACAGCTAAATATTCTAAAAATACCAGAAATTGGTACATTTCTTTGTTGTGAAACTTTATTAATACTTACTTAGAAACCTTAAAGGAGAAGGCCAAGGATTTTCAACAATTTTCATCAGATTTTTGGGCAAAGGAAGACGTGTTAATACAACACGTGTTAATATGTCAAATTTGCTTACTATAGAGACCAGTGAGCGTGTTGAACCAACTATGTCACTTCCGTTTTTAATTAAAAAAAGAAAAAAACTTGCTAACAAAAACTTTTTTGCCTGTGTTACAGGGGGGATTATTTATCAATATATATTTAAGATTTATGGAAACCTTGTTGAAAATCGTTGGTCTTTCCCTTTAATGAGCTTGACCAAAAACATTTTAGTTAATAATTTTATTAATTATTTTCTCCTTTTTTTTCCAGGGAAGTTTTAATAGTGACAGCTTTGTATCTACCATGTACTGCTGTGATGTGTTAGGATCATTACGGTTTAATTTATTGATCAATAATATAATTCACTTATTACCTTTACCAAAATCTTGTTTAGTTAAACATAAAACAGTTGTCAATAAACCTGCTTCAAAGAGGAAGAGAATATTAGATAGTGAAGATTACGATAGTGAAATATTTGATAGTGAGATCACTGAGACACCGCATAAACAATGTCATGACAACACTAAAGACACAGACAGTTGTGAATTGGAGTCGAAAAAAGAAAAACGTTATATTTCAAAGTGTTTGAGATCATTCTCGTCATATTATGAGAATATATCTTTTATGGATACCATAGAAACAGCGCTGTCGATCAAAGATTTAGACAATAAAATATGTAGTATTCCTGGAAATTCTCAGGAAGCCAGTTTATCTGATTTGACAACAGTATATGAATACCCTCATCAGTGGTTAAGACAACAACACAGTGAATTATTAAATGATTTAGAAACTAGGTGTAGTAAACAGTTTTGTGAAGAAATTCAAGATGTATATCTTTCTGTTCAGAAGAAAGTACATGAAGACAATTTTTTAAATAAATTGTCATTACCTGTGCCAAGAGGTGTCACAAGCTTCAGTATTCAAGACAAAATAAGGTAATGGTAATGGAATATTTTTTTTATGAGACTTAATTGAACTGAATAGATTTCAACCTTTAATGTTTTGTGTTAAAAATGGTTTATCATCTAGATTACTACAACAAATAATGATATTTTCTCATCTATTACTCATAGTTTTGTGTCCAACATTTCCCACCTATCTGTTCATGATGCATCATGTAAGATTTAGATTAAGGACAGACCATTCTTACTATAATAGTTCAAAATTAGAGCATGAAAAAGGAATATATATTGAAAATTTTTGTTTTAACATTGAATTTTTAAATGGAGTGGTTGTTCTAACCCATTCAATATCTTGACCATCTAATGAACTAGAGTTTATTAAAGGGACAATAACACTCTTATTGGGTTGACAGGTCCAGAAAAAAATAGCCTTATTCTAACTTCTAGATGTTTGTAAACATCTAGTAGTTAGAAAAAAGTGTTCTACATGTACCTGTTGTGTAAATTATCTATTACATCCTTTTTTACTTTTCCAGAGGGTTAGGAAATATTTTTAAATCTACGACTTACGTAAAGCTTTTCAAACCATGTAGTTAAATTTTTTCAATTTTTTAAACTTGGTGTGTTGAGATGAAATTTGTATCATCAATTAATTGGAATATTGTAAAATAGTACAATTTGTTTACCAGAATAATGATTGGGACATATTATTCAGTTACAACAAGACTACAAGAGTGTTATTGGGCCTTTAAGGGCTTGTATGAATTTATTAATAATTTATATAACATTTTAGTTTAAGCACAAAAAACTTTTGCATTTTAAATGTCGACTTTTGATATGGGACAAAATTTCATTAAATAAGAAAGGTATTAATACTTGTAAAAGGTCTCAAATTTTTTTACTAAAATCGTTGATGTAGGAATTAAAAAGTCGGTCATCCAACTTAATGTCTGTTCTCAAGCAGAGCTAATTGTAGACAGAGAGCAGAAGTTTCATTTGGTTACAAAAAACTTCAGAGTTTTGTGAAACCAATTTATTTCCCCTGTCCCCACTGTTTGAAACATTTAGGTTACATGAAGTTTCATTAGAATTTGTTTTTTTATCAGACTTACTGAAATTGTCCGGCTAGCAGTAAAGAGCAATCATCTCACAATATAGAGCCCCCACCCCCCAATGTATTATATACCTAATTATTGCCTCTGCCCCAAAAATTGATATTTATTGCCTTGAGATGATGCAATGTCGGTTATATAAAATTGATTAGTAGATAGATTCTAAGACAAGCATTTCTTATTTTAGCAAATCTAGCTTCAAGATTCAAGATGCTCAAAATAACATATGGGCAAATTTACCTCTCTCAACAAGTAGACGACATGTTCACCTAGATTATGTTCCTTATGTTAGATCTATGCATCAAACCGAATGTACAAAACAGATTGAAAAAGCAAAAAGGAGGTAAGTAAAATTTGGAGTATTACCAGTACTTCCAGTTAATAGCTACCTACATCTTATTCCTTCTGCAAATATACCTTTTGAACAAACTTTAAGACTATAATTAATTATAAGTGTGGTCACGATTCCCCGGTTGTACGGGACAAGGAGTAAGGTCGTCTGCTCAGCCTCGTGGGTTTTCTCTGGGTTCTCCGGTTTCCTCCCACTGCTAATAACCCCCTACGTATAAGCGAATTATTGAAAAAAAATTAAACCATATGTTAGTTCCGAAATGACCTAGTGTCGAGTGGATGTTAATCCCCATTTCACTCTCTCTCTCTATAAGTTTCCATGAAATTGTTGAGATATCATATCACAATCTTCAGAGAATGAGTCCTTTCTTAATTGTAAACTATATCAAACTGAAAAGGAAGACATTTTTGTAGAATTATCACTAATTTACTAATTATTGTCTGAAGTCGGCTTCTATAATAAAGAAGGTTGACTATTAAAATGTGTTAAATCTGCTTGCCACGAGTAAAGGTATATTATGGGAGATTATATAAAGTGCTGGCAGTTCTCACAATATTAGCTTCTGAATATTAGGCTTAGTCTTGATCATCATTACTAAAGTCAGTACGATATAAAAAAACAAACAGTCTTGATTATTCATTTTTGTATTAAATCATCAATGAGCGTTGATTAAAATCCAGTAAATACCGCAGGCTAGCGATGACATCGAGAGTTTAATATAGATAACATTTCAGGCCTAAAGTAACACCTGAAATAGGCAGATTTAGCTCTTGCATAATGAATGTTTAAGTTGGAATGTTCAAACATGGGATAGATAAGACATACATAATTTATAAGGTGAATGTTTTGACAGTTCTATGGTGAGCAGTTTCTTCTTAGGCTAAGCAGAAAAAGCAATTTGTTTGATTCAAATTTGGAACAAAATTAGGAATAACTAGGCTTCTAGGTAGAATGCTTACGGTAGTTGATAAATGTTTTGACTAAGTTTGATGATGCTTTAATTCTACATCAATACCATGAAAGAATATGATATTGAGAATTAACTAATCAGGTTAAGCAGAGTGATAAACAATTTGATTACCGGATGCTTTATAAGAGATCAATTGTAAATGAGAAATTAATGAGTCATCACAGTTGATTTGTTTCTGTTCATTGCAAAACATGCAGTTGGCTTTTATAAAATTATATTATTAAATCATAAAATCTTTCTGTAACATTATTTAGTAAACGACACCGTAACAAAATATTTAGAATAAATAAATGAATTATTCGTTCTTTTATTTTTTTAGATTTCATCATCATTTTGACAATATTGGATTTGGTTTGAAGAAGACAACATTGGCATACCTTCAGCAGCCTCTAGAATAAAAACCTCAATATTTTAATGTACATGATATAGATTAGGTAAAAGAATATCTTATGTAAAGTGCAATATTGAATGTTAATATTTGTGATTGTAAAGTTATTTTATTGAATTTTCTTTTGTAGATTTCTTTATTAATTTGTTGGATTAGATACATGAATAATGCATGTTCACTAAATATCAAAATGGTGTTTAGGGAAGGTACATGTATATTGAAATGGACTCCATAATTCTTTCTCTACCCCCCCACCCACCACCACTATTAGTGTCGAGTGGACGTTAAACCCCATTTCTCTCTCTCTCATACACCTCTAATTTGCTTACAAAATGTTATATAGGGAATTGTTGCAAGACATGATTATGGAATTTGTAACTGAATCACACAAGTATAGTAGTTGTACTACATGTATTTGCTAATCAGACATTTCTCAAATAATTTTGTGTTTCCACAATTATTATTACAGATCAATCATATCTATGTTATGAAAACTGTAAACAAATCTACAGTCATCCATACAATACAAAATTTTTGTTTCAAAAGAAACTCCTTACTAATAACTGCATTAATGTAGGGGGATGTTGCTACCTTAATCCTCTGGTTGGGATTTGTTTCAGTCTAATCTTTAACATGATTATTACAATGTAAGTGCAACAAACATTTTTCTTATGCAAATATTACACAATCAATTTCAGTTTTGCGTAAGAGTTTTATTACCTTTTATGTTGGTATACATTTTTAATGGGGTTCTATGTAATTCTTGTGTTGACTATGAGATAGAGAAAGGATATTTTATTGATATCTGTAATTTGTATTTTTAATCTTGTTACTAGATTAAAGGTTGTATTAAGGATATCTTTAATCTTATGCCTTATTAAAATATACATAAACAGATGGCTATTTATTTAATGATTGTCATAATTAGATCTATTTATAAAAGATGAAATATTGTGTTTGGGTTATGTGAATTTTAATTTTTTTTTATTGTAAATATTTGTAAAATTATTATTTTTAAATGTAAATATTAACACTACAAATAAACTCATTTTCCAAACTGCTTTATATAGTTTAAACCTTTCGTCATATAAAATAGATTCAACTGGTGATCATCTGTTTTGGTGTGCACGACATGGACCCTATAGACCTGAAAATAAATTAATATTGTTTAACCCTACTGCAAATATACCTGTGGCATTATGAAATTGAAATACTTGTTGATTAAATAAATGCTGCATATCTTCACCATTGATAGTTAGTCAACAGTACTGCAGACATAAATAACAGACACTTGAGGACATAATATATCCAATGGGAGATCAAAAATTGGGGGATCAGATATTTGGAATGGATTTGACCCAACATTTAAATTGCACTACGGCCAAATTCAGATGGTATCCAAATACATTTATAGAGATTAGTAGTACGTACAGGAGGGGACTACACCACACACTAACAATTACAAAAGACAAACCCACCAACATAGCCTAATATATACAGACATTTCTAAGCAGGAAGGGGGAAAATATTAACATTTGCCCTAGTCCCATTTAAGCAGCTTTTTGATTTACTACTTAGCTGGTGCCGATTCAGATATGTTCAAGTGAAGTTAGTTGGCCCTGGGTTGTGTTGGACGGATTCAAAGAGTAAATTTCAACTTTTTCAATTTTTCCCAAACCATGTGAAGGATTTGAATGGATGTTGCTCATTCAGATTTGTGAAATGAAGTGTTTTGTCAGGGCAGGGCACATTAAAGTATAACATTTGTTGCATATGGTGTTGGTTGAGTAGTGAGAACTAATATGATCATTATTCATATGAAGTAGGTTTGCGCCATCTTGGGCAAGTTTAGACATTTTCATACTCTTTCACCTAAACTCCTGTAAGATTTCAATCAGATTTGATAGGTAAAATATAACAGATTTCTTGCTCTGTCCTATAGAGGCATATTTGACTTTTTAGTTCGATCTTTCTTTGAAACCACCTAATCAATTCCAATCCGATTTTGTTAATGAATTGGCTCAGGTTGATGTGGGTGGGTTAAGGTGTAAATATTTTAGAAGTATCAAAATTGCTAGGTCTCATCCTGTCATGGCCAACCAAATTTGAAAAAAAAGTCCATAGAGAACTCTAGCATTAACAAGAAATTGTTGACAGACATAAATAAAAGTCGAATTCAATGCTTCACATTTGGAGAATTCATAAAATAATTGTAGTCTGCACCTGCTGAATGATATTTCGATCTGTATATATATATATATATTTAAAAAAAACACAATTTTTAACTAATAACGATTCATTAAAACTAAAAATTTATCACATTCCGCCGAGTACTTTCGAATTGTATCTTCATCGAATTCAATGGGAAATGAAATGAAATGGGGTTTAACATCCTACTGGAATTCAATAGGGATCATCTTCAATATAAAAGAATCTTTAAATAATTGTCAAATGGGCATGAGCCAATTTGGTGTATGGACTGAATGAGTGATCACAATATACGCCAATACTATATATAGACACATAAAAATGCTCCTATTTTGCCTTAGGGTACTACCTGTATTAAATTCTCTCCACTTGGGTCATGTATAAGGGAATAAGTTTAGGACAAAATGCTCATCGGGCGTTTCGTCCCTGCATTGGCTAAGAAAGTTCATCCATATTTTCCAGCGTTGTTACTCTTTGTCAGTGATGCAGGATGGGGGCCTGAAAAGGGCCGTCTAGTCATTCGTATCGTCTAAAAAAACTGAGGTCACTTCGACTCGTGTGTCATATTTGCACGCACTTAAAAGATCCATTGACAGTTGGAATTCACTATAAGAGTAGGCCGTAGTAGATTTTCTTAATCAAATTTTACAGATATAGTCTTGTGTGTGTGCTTAATTATAATTTAAACTAATTGTTCTTTTGTAAGCTTTTATATGCCCACATTGAAATGTGGTCGAATCGTCCTCACCCCTGTTCATCCGTCTATAAAGTTTGTGGTTTCTCTAGAGGTTAAATTTATACACAGTGTTTAAGGCTATGAGATAAAGAATCCTATTGATTTTTACCAAATTTCGAGAATTACTGCTAGAGTTATAGCCCTTGATCACTTTGAAAAGTCTTATGGACACTAGAGGCTCAAGTTAACATCCGATAATTGCCAGAGTTACATGTGTATCCCTAGATCATGTGGATGCTTTCCAGACCACAGATATCATCTGATTGATTTTATATTTATACACCCTGTTTAGGCCTAAATATAACTGCTTCGATTGACTTTAGATAGATACACAGTTTAAGGTCTTGACGAACAAGTATTTGATAACTTCAACAGCTAAATCCATACTGAACATTAGCATGACCTAATCAAATTCTAATGATTTTCTAATTAGTTGTTACTTTTAATCAGATTTTAGTGTATTATAAATGTTTCATTAATGAAAAAAGTAAAAATATGTGTCGACTCCCCAAACAATTTAGCTGCTGTGGGTGTACGTTTTGATGCCTACAATCTATTTTTCATAAATGTAAAGATAGTAAGCTGGCACAGCCAGGCAGGATACGCCCAAATTTTCGAGAGATGGATAGAGAACAAGCAAAACCGAAAGCGATTTTTCCTACAATCAAAGGCTATAATTCATTAAATTACAATTTGATATGCACAAATATCGAAAAGAATCAAGATCTTCAGGTTATACACATGCATTTCAAGTTTCATCAAAATCGAATTAAAATTGTGACCTATACTGGGTCCACAACCTTGATATACCATATTTGAACACTATTAGCGTAAAACGGTGGCCATTTTGTCTGGCAATTATGGTCCGATTTCCCTGTAATTCAGACTCAACCTTCCTTAGGATGTAACGGTGATATAATCAAACGATTTTTTAAATCGGATAATAATTGTGACCTCCAGAGGGACCACAAGCTAAACAAAGACGATTTTGCGTATAATCAGGGGCCATAATTCAGGAAGTTACGATACGATATGCCCAAATATCGAAAGGAACCAAGATCTTTGGGTTTTAACCATGCATTTCAAGTTTCATCAAAATCGAATTAAAATTGTGACCTCTACAGGGTCCACAACCCTGAAATACCATTTTTTAACAGTCTTCGCGTACGTATGGCGGCCATTTTGTATGGCAATTTTGGTCCAATTCTACCGAAATTTGAACCCAACCTTTCTTAGGGTGTAACGGTGATATAATCAAACGTTTTTTTAAATCGGATAAGTATTGTAACCTCCAGAGGGACCACAAGCTCAAGCAAGGCGATTTTGCGTATAATTAGGGGCCATAATTCAGGAAGTTACGATCTGATATGCGCAAATATTGAAAGGAACCAAGATCTTTGGGTTTTAACCATGCATTTCAAGTTTCATCAAAATCGAATTAAAATTGTGATCTCTACAGGGTCCACAACCTTGATATACCATTTTTTAGCAGTATTCGCATACGAACGGCGGCCATTTTGTATGGTAATTGTAAACCGATTTTTCCGAAATTTTAACTCAACCTTCCTTGGGGTGTAACGGTGATATAATCGAACGGTTTTTCAAATCGGATAATAATTGTGACCTCCAGAGGTACCACAAGCTAAAATAGGTGATTTTTCGGACAATCAGGGGCCATAATTCAGGAAATTACGTTCCGATAGGCGCAAATATCGAAAGGAACTAAGATCTTTGGGTTATAAACATGCATGTCAAGTTTCATCAAAATCGGTTGAAAATTGTGACCTCTATAGGGTCAACAAGCTAAAAACGTGATTTTTCGTACAATCAGGGGCCATAATCCATGAAGTTTTGATCCGATACATGCCAATATCGAAAGCAGCCGAGATCTTCTTGGGATAAACCTATATTTCAAGTTTCGTCAAAATCGGACAAGAATTGTGACCTGTGGAGAGTCCACAAACAATTGTGGACGGACGTCCGGACGGACGGACGTCCAGACGGACGGACGGACAGACGGACAGGGGCGACGACATAATACGTCCACATGAAAATGTGGGCGTATAAAAATATGTGACAACTCTTGGTGACTGCCCGGCCGATTTAGCTGCTGTGGGCATAGGTTTCATTGCCTGGCAATCCATCTTCATACTAAATGTCTTTATTATAATTCAAGAAATCATGTCCAGTAACTGTCAACACCTTTTCTGGATTGCTTGTTCCATACCAAATATGCATCATGTTTTTCCATTTCTTTGTAATTTACTATGGAATATGTCACTTGTGTGTGTCTCTACAGAAAAGAAATTTCAGTTTTGATTTTTTTTATTATTCATGATAGCATCAATCTATAACATTTTATTGCAGAAGTGAAAATTACAAACAGATCAACATGTAACCAATCTGATTTAGCCACCGACAACAGTAAAATAGAATTTTTCTTTTTTTATCCTTTCACACATTTTTAAAGAGTCTTAAGAGTAATTTATCAATGTCCAAACCAAATAGAAAATAAATATATTTGACAGTAAAGAAATAAGTAAGGGAGAAACATCTATTAACAAAAAGAAACATGAAATTAGTTCTCTTTTTTAACATAATTACAATATAACACACATATTTTACATATTTACAATGATTAACAACCTTCTCTAAGAGAATAAAATTCAATTCTACTTTTATAATATACATGTATCACCGTACATTTTTATCTACATATTAAATAATGGCAAGGACAGTAGGTTCTCAAATAAAATGACATAAGAAATAAAGTCCAATGATGAGTCCACTTAATTCATTATCATATAATGGATGCAAAGAAACAATTACAAGATTTGAATTGGTTTTACTATATTTTATAATACAACTAGTGTTATTATAGCTATCATATACATCACATGTTATAAATGATCTTTATGTTATTTACATGTCGTTTCTGATGATGTTCATAATAAATGTCTTTTGTTTTGCACCAATCCTGAAAATATTTTAGCTGAGAATATTTCGAATTTCTTTGTGTATGTGACAGAGAAAGTCAACATAAGAGGCACTTCCATTTAATCCTTTATCTTCCACTAAGAAATGATTAAACCAGGATTCAAGTTTATCTCTTTGCCTGACAATAGTTAACTGGAAAGAAAAAAGAGAACAGAATTGAATTTAATGGATTTTAATTTGCCTTCAAGAAGAAAACGTTTTAAAAACCTGCCATATGTACATATGATAATTAATGATTAAGGTTTGTTTAACAGTCTGTATGTTAGGAAAACTCTGTTTGCTTCTTATATAATGTGTCCACTATATAGAACTAGAAGTATTTTCTTAATACAGCTACAGGTACTTAAACCACAAAACAACCCTAAAAAGATGCAGTCTTGAAGCCACTTTACACATTCTTATTTCAAATTCTAAAATTCTACCGCACTAGGCAGTTTGTCTTCTGAATATAAAAATGATTCTTACTTTTAAATATCTGTGTCTATCCATTCTAATCTCTTTTATTATTTCTGCTAGCCTCTGAGATACTGGATTATCCATGTTTACCAACTGACACTGGGAAAATACAATTGAATATAATTTCATAATCAATTACAAAAATGGATACTTTGCACTGTATGCAAACACTGTATGCAAATTTAGACAAAGGATTATAAGTACCATGCAAGATTCGGTACTTTATTCTTCCGGTTATTCCACACGATTTTTGTACAACTATTGGTGTCTTTAATGTATCTTAGGATTTAATAAGGAAAATCATTGCCATAATTGATTCTCTTCATACAGTCACAATATAAGTAATATTCTTAGCATCTTTACCTTATCTATGTCGATCTGTGCAGCACTATTTACACCAAATACGCTTTGTACCCATTGTGGTTGCACATTGTGACCAATCCACAAAAACATAGATAATCCATTTTCTGTAAAAAAAAATTAACATTATTTTTGGGATCATGTACACTTAATTTTAAAAAGTTGGATTTTACTTTGGTCAAAAAATTCAAATGAATCGATCAACAGTGCTAAGAACAGTAAGAAGTAAAGCTTTCAAGTTTTCTTCACATCAATACCAAATTATAAAAGTCGAGAACCCCTTGTAGTAAATGTGTATAATAAATTGATTACTATACATACCAAGTAAATATACCCCATCATCTTGTAATCTATCTGTTGAACATCTTATAGCAGATGGTAATACTTTAGTCTCTGTATCTATATTATGCTATATAATAAAATACATACACAATTAGTTTTAATGATCCTGTTGACTTCTAATACACAGTCATTCAACTGAACAATACAAATATTTGCTTAAAGATACATTATGACAGATGAGATAACGAGTTAGCAGTTGTCACTATAATAGTTAAAATCTACATAATGTAAAGGCAATTTGCTAAAAAGATTTCAGTCAAATTGATCCACTATGAACCGTGAACCATTCGAATGAAAGTTCCGCTTAGCCTCGATCATCATTACTGAAGTCGGTAAGGCGAAACTAATAGTCTCGATTATTCATTTATTTGTTTAATCACGAAGGAAAGTTTTCTTGCAAGTCGGACGACAATCCAACAAATATCGCAGTCTAGCCTTACCATCGAGAGCTAATTATGGTCTGAATAAGTTAGTTAACGACTAATTTATAATTTCTATAACATCTGAAGCCTAAATTAAGACTTGCAGTAATCAGATTTAACTCTTGAATAATGTAACTTTAAATAGATGTTCCATTAGTTAACCTTGATCATGAAAATTAAATAAGATTTGAACGTAATTAAGTGAAAGAATTTATACTTACAAGTGGTAATAATCTAGGATAGAAGAAAGCACTAGATGATTCAACACTCATACTATTTATAAGATGAGTAAGATAACTTCTATCATCTGTTGATATTTCTGAACCTGTAAATAATAGAGATATACACATACAGGCGATAAGAGAAAACAAAATATCTGATTACAAGTAAAATATTTTCTTATAGAATGGAAAATTATTCTTTAAAAAACAAAGATAGGTTACCAGGCAATGAAACATATATGCCCACAGCAGCCAAATCAAATATTAACTTTAGTCTCTAGAGCATCCAGAAAATCAAAAGGATCCTTCGTTTCATGACCTTAAACACAGTGTATAAATTTATAGGCAATCGGATATTAACTTTAGTCTCTAGAGCTTCCACAAGATATTTTGAAGTAATTCATCGGAAATCACTGAGTATTCTTCATCTTATGTCCTTAATCACTGTGTATAAATTTAGAGTCAATCGGATATTAACTTTTGGCCTCTAGAGCATCCACAAGATTTTTTGAAATGATCAAGTGCCATAACTCTGATGGTAATTATCGGAAATTGCTGAAAATCAGTAGGCTTCTTCCTTTCATTATCTTAAACACTGTGTATAAATTTAAAGTCAATCGGACGGACGGGGGCGAAGACAATATACGGCCACATTTCAATGTAGGCCAATAAAAATTAATCTTACCTCCTTGTATTCCATCATTTTTAATAATACAATTAGAATACAATGGTAATAACTTCATACACTCCGGTAATATTAATTGACCAGCAGAAGAAGGATTGGCACAATTTTTTCTATAACATGCTAATATCTGGGAGACTTCATTCATAATATGTTCCCGAACTTGTTTTGGATTAGTATTTAATATATTGCGGATAGCTGTAATAAACCCAAAAGAAAAGATTATTACAGACATAACAATACAATCGAAATGTCAAAGCCCTTTGTCTCGACATAAAAAATAAATAAATTAAATTGTCAATATTAAACGGAATATAAACTTAATCATCTTCCATAAAATAAAATATTACATATAAATACTAAATCTTCTAGGAATAACAAGATAACAGACATTAATGAAAATTATTTATAGGTTCATTTGTAATGTGCTAGAACCTCAGATATGGCAGAGAATTCCATTTTTCAGATACAGCTATATGAAATGATTAATCAGCATTTCAATTTCCAATTTGGTCCATCGACCATTGCAGCGTCAATACGTTGTGTTTTTCAAGAGACCCTTAACAATTTTCGCAAGTATTAGAAATTAAGTGATATGTTTGATAAAACAAAGTGATATGTTTGATAAAACAAAGTGATATGTTTGATAAAATAAAGTGATATGTTTGATAAAACAAAGTGTTATGCTGGATTTCAACTGATGTTAAATTATAGCTACCTTGTTTTGAAAAATAATTAACCAAGGAATCCAATTCACAGCTACGGAAAAGATCAGCCATTTGTGTACAACAATTAAATGATAAATTATGAAGTCTTAAACGTCTTTTACCACTGACACTGGTAAATAATATAGCAACCTGAAAAAATTAAACACAATATTATTTTCACAACCCTAAGATAGCTACTATTTCTATTGAGATAAAAGGGTTAGAGAATAAAATATTTCCTGGGTTAAACTTCATAAAAATGCAATTTTTTCTTATCCTTCATGCAACAAGGTAAATAAAAACAACAATTTAATTCAAGAAGAATGAAAGTTATGCTATTTTTTTATTTAACTTAGTGGAGAAAAACCAAAATTACATACTATTGATAGACTAAACCCCAAAACACAGTGGTGAAAGATTAAACTCCTCCAGTCCATAAATAATAAAAGCTAACAAATGATAATGAAATAATTTGATTTGTTTTTGTCTTTTGCCCTAAGACTGGAATGAAAACTGAACTGCATTAAATTTTACCAAAATGATTAATCTCTTGCATTTGTCTTCTTGCATTTGTCTAGCTAATAAAAGACACCGTCCATCAAAATTTATTAGGGTTACACACAACAATCAATAACCTACCTGGACATAAGCTCCATCAGCTTCTGATAGTTTGTCGTCATGTTTGATTTCAACATTGATTGCTTGATCACAGTCTAAAGCAGCTATTTCTACATCAGTTGTATTAGCCATATAAAAATTACCATAGAAATCCACAGGTCGAATACCTTAAAAACAAACATTAAACATTTAAAATAATTTTCTGCCCAAATCAGTTTTGTACAAGTCATTACGTCAAACTCTTCACATGCAATCTGCAATCAGTGTCACCAATATTGATTCCATTTTCACGCCATATTGGGTAAAGTTATCAAATAAATTCTCTATAATTTAAAATCCAAAATATAAATCAATACTGATTATTTAGATTTGTATTTTGTTACCTGTGCTTGTTCGAACTCTTAATATAACATCAAAAGCTTTAGAATGCTGAACTTGGCGTGAAAGATCTTCTAAAAATCTATCTCCATCGATATCAGCCTTTAATAAAAAAAAAATATAACAGTAATACACCTGTTTAAAAGTATTAATAGTAAATGTTACAGTTATTATTTCTAAGCTAATAGAACATAAAAGACTAAATGGGACAATTAATAAGTAAATCAAGAATAAATAAAAAAGTAATGGGTCTGAAAGGTTAAAATATTCTCAAATTTTCTGAAAGGGAGATAACTAGTGTAATACAATAAAAATTCTTATTATCTCCCCTTAGACCACATAAACATTTTTAAAAAAGTCTGTCAAGAACACAAAACATGTTCTACTTCTGTAACTAACAGCTTAAAATATGATATTCTTACCTGAAAGTAACTATATTTGTACATATTGCCACCAGTAATACGACATATTTCTCCTAAAGTAGCTATATCAACATATGAATTGGGAAAAAGAAACATCTCAACACAACAACCAGCAGCAACGCACTCCTCGCCAAGTTTTGTGTAAAAATTATTTTGAGGAGACAATAATGTCTGAAAAAGAAAGAGGAATATTTGATTTTTTTTAAATATTTATCTTATAAATTTTCTTGTTTTTTTTTTAAAAAGCCTTTTACATATTGATCAACTGAGATGCACAAATTGATAAAGTTCAGAAAAAAAAAAAATCCCTGACAGTTATAGTGAGTCTCATATAATACAGGTGTCAAACACTCAAATGTTATCATTGTACCTTAAAAAATACTTTCGGAAATCACTTACCTTTTCTTTATCTGTACCAAGTAATTTTCTATCATCTCTATTTTTAAGCTTTCCAGGAGCTTCAGCAATAGGTAATGATGTATGAAATATAAACAGTTTACCCGACCTTTCAGCTGATTTCAAAGCATCTAAACCAGCTTGTATAACAGGACCTAATACCAACTCAGTTTCTCGTGATTCAGCAAACATTTGTGGTATTTGAGCCAATAAACTGTAATGGTGAAATACTGACATTACCAATCAATAAATAACAAAATCTTTATTTTTTAAGAGTATGCAATGTGAATTTGCTCTGTACAAAGATATTGTTCCATCAGGAGATCTGAACTGTCATAATGATTTAGACAAAAGTCTTGCGGTGTTATTCTATAAGAGATATTCAAAAAACAAATAAATCATACCTGTCAATAACTGCTGATGATTCTGATAATTTAACGAGAAAACCATCTAATAATGGTACAAATACATCCTCTAAATCAGATACTACCAACATTTGAGGTTGAGCTAGAGATCCCTGTGAAAAAAAGACAATAATTCGATAAGCTGGTAAATAAAGGACCAGTGTGGAGCTAAGGTCATTGAATGCATCCTAAATCAACCAATGAGTTGTTTAGTAATAAAATAAGAGCCAGAAATCTTGAATGTCATCCTTACAAAGTTGTTCTTTGGGGCTAAAAATGGTCATTTAGGGTGTAAACATATGACTAAAACCAAATTTGTTTACAATCTATGTACATGTATAGATTTGTGAAAATCAGAATAATTTTTTGCATTTTATTTACCTTTACATTGTAAAAGTGTAACTCTTTGCCATATGTTGCAAACCCAACTCTGATTTCAGATTCCTCTGCATCTACCTCTCTGAAAGTATAATGAATAATAATAAGTCCATGTAGCTCTACAATTACTCTTGCAAATATTTCTCAAATAAGTATGGAATACAGATGTTGGATTCAGTAACTTAATTGGGACCGGTGTTGTAATTAGAAACTTAGGAGTAGAACAGAACCTTGTGGTACTCCACATGTTAATTAAGTTTCTGAGGAGTGAGATGCACAGATAACAATGGGTTGATGTTGGTCAGTTAAATAAGAAGAGAACCCTGAGAGAATTGTACAAGACGCGGGCGGGACGATTTAAGAGCAGTTTGTGATCAATTAGTGTCAATCACAGCGGAAAGGTCTAACAGTAGCAACATACATACATCACTGTTGTCCACTGATTTCAATAATAACTTATCTAAACAATGGCCAAAAGATAGTGTTTGTCACAAATGTTTGTTTAGAATGACAGAAAATAAACATTTAAAATTTATTACTTACTTCGGTAAATTGACCAAAATATCATTTTTTAATCTTTCACAGATAAGATGAACTAGACCACTCTTGACACTATTATAAGACACATCTATCATAAATATAAACGCAGGTTCTTTTGGCACAACACTGTTCTGAAATAAAAATAATAAGTTTTATAAACATAGTAATGATGCAATTTGTAAGTTTAAATTGAATTTAAACAAATAAAAGTGCAGTTAAGATTCCAGAGAAAAACATTTTATCTACACCACACAATAGAAAACAATATTTATTTAATGCTTATTTTAGTGGTACTTAAGGCAGTCCTCCAGCAATACCTGATTCTTTATATTTCATACATAATCTAGTATTAAAATAGTTTTACAGATCATTTCGTTGTAAATTAACAAGACAGCAGTGAGTCTTGGGTCAATCAATTTTTAAGTATGTTCAGCCAGTGTCATGTTTACTACATTAAACTCCATTTCATTTCAACCATGGTTATATGGTACAAAGAGTATGGTAGCCATTAAAGCATGTGTACATGGCTTTGTTTATAAAAAGTAACTAATAGTTAACCTGAAAACCTCACATCAAGAGTTTTAATTATGTAGAATTAAACATAAAAAATATACAATGATTGGACTTCTTTAATGAATTAAATATTAAATATTTCAAGTTTAATTATCTACAATGTAGTGACATACTTTACAGTAATCTTTGGTAGCTGTCATCTCATATGAACCTAGACACAGTTCAGCACGATTATAACAATCCACTCTTCGTCCTGTGTGGTCTAAATGGGCAAAATATTCATTTGGTACTGGAAAGAAATAGAGTAAAATTTTCAATATTATACTTTAAGCTGAAAAATGGCCTTGGCTTGTTAATTTTATCTTCTGTGCCTTTCATGAAATAAATAGAGTATCTAGACGAGATAGTAGATATTTTAATTATCATCTAATCACCCTAAAACATAATCGTCAATTTCCATGCATTCCTTTGTCCCAAAACATACAGTTAGACAATATATACTACGCTATGGGAGTCATACAGGATTAGTCTAGTCTAATATCAAATTCAACTGCAAGGATTGTTTTACAGGACCACAGTTTTTCGTCCAATCCGAAGTTGATAACAAATTGCTGAAACTCAACAGGCTTCTTTGTGTTACTAATCTAAGTAATGCATGTAAATTTAATACTCATCGGGAGATAAATTTAGTCATTAGAGAGTTCACAAGGTTCTACAAAGTGAAACAAGGACCATAACTCTAATGCATGTAGCAATTAACAGAAATAGTTGAAATTAAATATGCTTCTTCGTCTCACTAATTTAAACATATATAAATTTCAAAAGGATCAGATAATAAATTCAGTCTGTTGAGTGTTCACAAGAAACTGTTGATGATGGATGGATGGAGTCAATGGCAATTTATGACATTTTCATGTGTGTGTCTAAAAACAAACTACTTACCATCAGTAGAACAGCCACAAAATACACACTGAAATCGTCGTCCACCATCAATAAATTGCATAAAAGGGTTCATATAGGCCTTACATCTTTTACATCTTACCGGTCCTAACTCTCCAAAATCAACTAATGGAGGTTCCGACTGAAATTATAATATTTCATTTTATTTAGTTTATAAGTTGCTGGACTAACTTATAATGTACGCAGTGGTATCAACAGAAATAAGACAGATTTTTAGCGCCAACAAGATCACTTGTCAATTCAAGTCATTTATGTAATGTAAAAGTATGTTGGTAGCTATGCCTAGTCTTTATCAAGAAATACTGTAGGAAGTCAAATCTCTACTAAAAGCCCCCAGTGAGATTTTCTTCTAATTCTAGTATTTGAAAGAACCATTTTATTTCACAATAAGCAGTAGTATCCTTACCTCTTGAGGCTTTAATTTAGCAAATGGTGTGACTGTGAGAGAGAAAGGTATGTGGCTAGTTTTTAAACTATCAGATGTACATGGTATATTATACATGGTTGATCTCATAAATCGTGGACTACAGTTTCCTGAAAACAGACAAAATTTGTGTAGAAAGTGTCTTTAGACACAGTAAAAATATAATTGATCAATTAGTTTCCTGAAAGAAAAATATAATAATACAATGATCTGTAATTTTTAAATGTTTAGAAATTGGAAACTAAATTATTCGTTATGACACTACAGTTTTTGCCATGAACAACATTTCAAATAATATGCTTTGCAAATTTTACTTAGTATTCATTTGTGTAATATAGATATAATATTATGACTACTGTGATTTACCTTGGTCCTGTACTGAATAGTCTGTGGTAACCAATGGAGGAACTGCACCTTTAGCATTTGTAACAAAAAGATCGCTTCTGGTTCTTCTATCTTCTTCTATAACTTGAATCTGAACACAAAAGAGTAACCCGTAAGTTTAATTAAAAAAAATTAAAAATTATATAAGTGTTGTACTGGAACCTTTTAAATAACAGTATATATCTATACCATTACATCTATTTACATTGTCCCCACCTGTTAAGTTAATTGTACCGCTTGGTTAATGATATTTCTTACATTTACTATTTGTCAAAAAAAAACCTAATAAGTTTCAGAACCTGGTGAAAATGGTGGTGGTTGAAGCAGTTTCAAAAAAAATTTCTACTTGCTATGTACCCTGGCCTCTACTCAGTTTTGTGTATTTTCAAGCTCTGTTGAACCAATTAATATACAGTCAGTGTGTAATAAAATTGAAACTTACCGGACTAGGCATCTGATCTGGGTCTAATTTTCGTGGTTGTTGTTGTTGAGGAGCTGGCCTCTGACTGCTAAATTGATTATTATAAGGTGCTTGACCAAACTGATCTTGTGGTTGCTGTTGACCTGGCATACCACTATAAGCATTATATTGACTAGATGGTGGTACTGTTCCCATTCCACCCATACTTGTTGGTGGAGGACCATGTGGAGGACCAGGAGGTGGGAATCCGCCAGGTCCTGGTGACTGATTAAATCCTGATGGTGGCGGTGGACCACCACTAAACTGTGAAGCACCTGGATTTGGAGGCATACCAAAGTTTTGATGAGGGCCACCCACTGGTGGAGCCACTATATTACTTGGTGGGTGACCCATACTCTGAGGTAGACCCATTCTTGATGGCGGTGGACCCATTCCTTGTGGAGGACCCATACTTGGAAGTTGCCCCATTCCTTGGGTTGGGCCCATGTTTGTTGGAGGCATTGCAATATTTTGTGGGGGGCCCATACTATTTGGAGGCTGTCCCATACTGGTTTGACGTC
Organism: Patella pellucida; assembly: GCA_917208275.1. Classification (NCBI taxonomy): domain Eukaryota; kingdom Metazoa; phylum Mollusca; class Gastropoda; family Patellidae; genus Patella; species Patella pellucida. Next base: position 71,517,766 of record OU795036.1, read on the forward strand.
CTATATTTGAGGCTGGTGGGCCCATTGTTGGAGCATGACCCATATTTGTTGCAGGGGGACCCATACTTGTTGGAGGTGGGCCCATATTTGTTGGAGGTGGGCCCATACTTGTTGGAGGTGGGCCCATATTTGTTGGAGGTGGGCCCATACTTGTTGGAGGTGGACCCATCCTTGGAGGTCCCATTCCACCTTGAAATGTGGAAGTACTTGTTGGTGGTCCACCCATGGGAGGAGGTGCATTTCTGTTAGAAGGAAAGTTCTGTCCATGTTGAGGATTTTGACCCTGAAATTTTTTTTAAATAATTAATAAGTTAAGTTAAAACACTCAAATGATAAAAGAAAATGATAGACAATTCAAGGACAAAGAATTAGAGAAATCTGAGAGTTTAACACTACTCACCATAGTTGGTGGTGGACCATGCTGCTCTGCTATCTTCATTCCACTAAACTAAATTATTTTAAAAAAAACATTAAATACTTTTTTTTTAATAAATACAATCATTTTGGAAATAAATTGTATAGTTAAATCTCAATAATTACTGTAGAATGTAAAACTAAATCAATACAAGTAGCTTACAATCAAAATAAAGTATTTTGCCTTTAAATTTCAAATAGATTTCTTCGATTATTAACAAACTACATAACTTTTGTTATTGAAATCACCTCACATCAAATAAAATTCATTGATGTCCATAATCGAAAACAGTTAACATTTACGATGGTTCAGACAGTACATTAATATATTTTATTTCAAAATGCTAGCTCAAATTATATCTTTTGGCAACATTTAGTAAAAAGTAGCATAATTCTTAGCCTTACACAGGGCAAAGAATGAAAATCATGGCAAGTTTCCAATCATTTTAGCTGTGGTACCCCAACAGCGAAAACTAATTAAATATTTTTATAAATTAGCGCAGCCCATACACCCCCATATCAAATTAAGAGTTATTTCAAAGCCCTCATTTGCTAAAAAAAAAAAAAGTAAACTTAAAAGTCAAAAAGGTTTGGAGCCTTGAGTCAATGCAAATATGCATAATCATGACGGCAATTTTCTTAGCCAAAAATCTTTGGTGTTAAAGATCAACTCCAGTTTACTTGTGACGTCACATGTTCCGGTCTCCACCGACATAAAGGGCAACACATCATCAATCAAGTCTGAAGAGTTTGAATAGAACAAAATAGCAGCTGAGAGAAATCTGGGAAGGCTGTTTGCCTATTTACAGACCCATATTGTCTTAAATCAGAAAATTATGAATATGCATGTTTACCTGGGTATTAGGCGGTTGGGCACCAGGATTCATTGGACCTAGGGGTGGAGGACCTCTCATAGGGGGCGCTCCACCTACTCCATTAAATTGTCCAACTGGAGGCTGGCCTGGCATAGCACCCCTATAAGAAACAATAGAAATTTAAATGATTTTTGGTGACAATGTTTTGAAAACAGTTAACCAATGTCAGGATTTTAACTCTCGACTGGCACTAGTACATGCAACTTGAATGTTTTGTCTGGTAAATGTATATGTATAAATTCTGAATGAAGATTTTTTCAAGAAATTCAAATATTACAGTGCACTTACACACCATCTTGATTCTAATTTAATTCATAACTTTATTTTATTATATTCATCTAAAGACTTACCTTGGGGCACCAAATCTATTATCCCCTTGTGGACCTGGAGGCCCATTCTGTACCTGATTTGGATTTAACATAGCCGGCTTACCACCTGGTGGACCAAATGTGCCACTTTGTCCTAAAAAAATAGTGTAAACTATTTATAGCTTCAATCAAAAAGAACATATATATAGCAAACTCTGTATTTGTCAGTCAATCTTTAAAGCAAAGATTGATGCTCTGTTCATTTTTTAAAATACTTGTGTACTATTCGAATTCAAGATGTTAATCAAACAACATCAAGAGTAACAGAGTAGGCTACAATTCAAGTATAAGTACATGATATATATACAGTAATGATCAGAAATAATTCAAACTTGATTGGTTTATATATGTTTTCCTAGTGCTAACATTATTACACAAAACATGTACAGATGTACTGTTAATCAGATGCTGACTTTAGCTGTTTAAGTTATTGGAAATCATTGTGTTTAAATTCTAAACAATTAGATAACAATTAAAAAAACACATGAAAATTTGTCAATTATGCTCTAGAATGTCCACAAGAATTGACAAACTGTTTCATAGACAATAATAACTTCAGGCTTCCTTGTCTCATAAATATAAGCACTGATAGTATATACATTTCAAGAGCATCCACAACCAATCGTGGCTGACAGACAATAATATAAAACCACATTTAAATAAGCTCATGAAGGTGGAATTTAAAACCAGTGTGATACCCATTACTTTTAATAGAGACATATAATCCATTAGCCCTGCTTTAAAAATGATTTTGTCAATCATCTTATCACTCCAAATTTTTTTAAAACCTATGTGATGTCATCAAGACCAAATGTATGTACTCCTCTGAACTTACTTGTTGATGAACTTGTATACATTTCATAATATAAATTTGCCGTTTGGCTTGGAGCTAATAACATGTGCCTTATTGTTATTCCTCTTGCGCATATTAAGAGTTTGTTCTACAGGAAATTTCAGATCCTATCCAGAATTGTTTACACATGTGCAATAAGAAATAGTTGTAGCAGCCTCATTTGAGCAGAATAAATTGGAATAAGCCAATTACACGCCTAAAACAAAGGGGCGTGGCTTCTTTCTGATTAAAACAATAAAATTGGCATGAAATATTTATAAACACCCAAATCTACATAATTACACAAAACAAATCTATGGACAAGACTCAATACGCAGAAACCATAAGCAAACGTACATATCTGATTAAGTGAATGGATCCAGCTAATATAAACATCAATGATTAAGATTGTTGAATGGATATTCAAAATTAGTACTTAGTCATACATAATCAAAGGAGCAGCCACAACTGTACATGTGCATTCTATCTTCGACAAGAGACTCAATCCAGTAAGGTTGGATTGACTTATAATTGAATATTAGATTTGCTAACATTGCAAAACGTCTACAGAACTCAGTTAATTTAACTTAGGACTTGGACTGGATAAACATCAACATAATTTTAAAAAAACATCATTTCTTTCTGGAAATCACAATGCAACATTTTAAATTCACTCTGGAATATTATTAACATGGAATATCAGTTGAACTAGGCTGTCAAATGTGCCTGCTGGTCAAGAGCATGTTGCTTTAGGAAGGATATTGACAACTCACATATGTGTAAGTGATGTCACACACCAATCTACATGGATATGACTGTACGATAATTGAATAATATTAGTGTGAAATTAAAAAATAAACACACTTCCTAATGTTCATTTTATGTGTTCCTTAAGTGACACTTAAAAAGTTTATAAAACCATTTAATGCACTAAACTTACCTGGCAGATTTGGTGGCATATTTCCCTTGTTTACCGGTGGTGGCATCCCATACCCTTGTGGTATTTGTGGTGGATGCCCATAATTTCCTGGATATTGGGCACTCATTCTAATTAATTCACCTTCAGAATCTTATTATGTCTTGGACGCAAACCATCTGAAATTAAAAAAAAATATTGAAAATAACATTGTACGGATGGGTAATTCCTCAGAGAGTGGGGCTTTTGTGTGGTATAGCTGTGATGTAGGGTGGCCAGGTTCTAATATCAAGCTGATCTGTTTCACAATTATAGTTCTTGTTCTTAAAATAATATTTGATGAAAAATTCTCGGACATGACATGTATGTGTTACTACAGTGTTAGTGTACGTACTTTATTATACTGTCGACTTCACTAAACTGACGTATGTTGAATGTGCCAGGCCTGGACTCTTTAAATTCAAATTGGCGATCACTATAATATTATACCAGTTTTGTTAACAATTAAATTTGTTCAAGTAATAGTTTTATATTTATGTGATTGTGATCGTCAAAAGTTCATCCAAGGCATTGAGGAATTCCACAAATTGGCCAAAACGTCGTAAACGTGACATTACAACAAGATCATGCAAAATTTGTTACGATATTGACACTTGTACGGAGTAGATATTGAACATGGTTGTGCAAAATACAATAGAGGGTATCCTTACCTGATCTTCGGATTTGATATTTTAAAATTTTAGTAGGTTGATTTTATGATCTTATACGAAGAAAGTCAAAATTAACACCGTACTTTCTGCCACGTACGGGTTGCCGACATGCGTTTCCGGACATGCGCAGTTGGTGCCACGTACACAGGAAGTTGATATTGAGTCTTGTCAACAACATAGGTAAACAACTTCCATTAGCAGACGCTTTTACATTACTACTGTAGCAGATTTAGGCTAAATGATTTAGCGTAATATTAGTAAATTACCGATATTTCACGTCCAATATGTATTTTTTTTATAATAATAAATCCGTGGTATGTTTCATTGTATGAGTTCAACGTTTCCACTCCAAACTAACAAATTATGATGAAATGTAGCAGCACTCTGGACAGTTTACTGTCTTGATCAATGACAATCGACATGATCAGAAATGTCAAGCCAATTTGAATTAGGCCAAGGGGCACAAGAACAGAAGTAGAGTCAGTATAGAGAAGGCCTAGGGCTAGAGATACATGTTGTAAGTAACTAAATCGCATCTCTTGACCCTACGTATTTCATCTGTATATCTCATTCTCAACGAATGACAACGATTTTACTCTTTAGCCACGTTTTCATAGTTATCAAATGGCCAACAGTAGAGAGTGCGAGATGAAATATTACGTATCAAATCGACACATTTTTTATTTTTCTAATTTATTCAGAAACTTAGGGGAATGGGGAACAGACAAAGTTTACATAAACCCCTATCAGGGTCTTTAGCAGTGGGAGGAATCCAACGAGGTTGGACAGGTATATACTAGTAGGCCTATATCCAGTAGGCCTATATGATATGATAATAATCAATATCATCACTAGCTTACTTCTTCTCATGTACAAAATCGAAACCAATTAGGCAACTTGACTCCTTGACAGACCTTCAGACCTATTGTCAAGATTATAAGACCCTCCAATAACCACCCAACAAACTTGAAAGAATATTGCTTTTTTGGCGGGGGGGGGGGGGGGGGGTAAGCTTTGAGGGGGTAGTAGAACCACGCCCCCCTCCCCACATCCCCTAAAAAAAAAAACAGTGCCTTATCAATCCATCTGCCCCCTGTTGTTCACAAGGGTTTAAATGGGAGCAGTCTCTAAAACTCATTATTATCCGCAGTCTTCAACATTGGGAATATGACTTGTTTGTCAGTTTAAATTGATATTGTAATCTTACCGTGAAAAGATGGAATTCTACTGATATAATCCAATATTTAAGACAAATTTTTTTTTTCAAAATTGGCACACTAATCGTGAATCAGAATTCTTTAGAGCGTCATTTCGAATGAAAGGACTGGATGAACAGTGTAGACTGGATAAACCAGCTGCCATAGACTGCCATCCAATATGGACTCTTCACAATTTTCGCAGAACATAACTGTTAGAAATTACAATAAAAACAGAAATGATTGAATTTAATTAGTTTATTATATGCATTCATATTACATTATTATGTGTGTTGCAACCCATTTGTGCCCATGATGCCATATGTAGAGATTTAGCTCACTGACATATATATTGATGTCTATATCTCTATTTAGTACTGAGTACATAAGCTTATAGAATATATTGTTATGAAAATAATTTAAAGTTACTAACTATTTCTGGTTACAGATACTAAAGAAAGAAGAGATTGGTAATGGTACTGTAAATATAACTAGTTTGTGAACAGAACTTTTAATTTCAAACTAAATTGATTTAACAGATGTTACATTGTTACACAGAAACACTTCAATAACTATTGTCTGGAAAAATTTTTGACAGTTGTTAAAGCAGGATTTATGATATAGAAATATGGAAAGATATATTTATGTGATATTCTTATTATGGCTTGCAACAGTTACATTTGACTTGGTCGTATTAGCGGAACTCCAATATTCCGATAAGCACCCATACTCAGAAGACGACAAGCTAAATGATGTGCACCTTATGTATTCTGACTATGGCAGTAACTATCAAACTTACACTGATAAAAATGGAGATATGGATATACCCATAATACTTTGGTGGACTTCTGCTTCTTTGTACCCACATCATGATAGACAGGGGACCGTAATCCAATGTGGGGATGTGAAGTGTTATTCTTCAGCCAACAGAAATCAGTTAACTGATAAAAGAACAAGAGGAATAATGTTTTATGGCACAGATTTTGATCCTACTGATTTACCTTTACCTAGAGCTAGTCAACACGAGTGGGCATTATTTCATGAAGAATCACCACTAAATAACTTTATGCTTAATCATAATATATTTTTAAAACTTATCAATCATACAGCTACCTTTAGGAGGGAGTCTGATTATCCTATAACAACACAGAATATATATAATCCGAAGTTTTTAACGATAAAACAACCAGTGCCCCTGACTGTAAAAAATGAGAAAAGAAAGGAAAATAACCTAGCCCCAGTTTTATATGTACAGTCTCATTGTGAAGTGCCGTCTGATCGTGATCGTTATATTGAAGAGTTTATGAAATATATTGATGTTGATTCCTACGGTAGCTGTCTCCATAACAAAGATTTGCCTGCTCATCTTGTAGATCCAGCACCAAACTTTGAAAAAGATGAATTTTTAGAATTAATACAGTCTTATAAATTTCATCTGGCATTTGAAAATGCAATATGTAAAGATTACATGACAGAAAAGCTGATGCGTCCACTTCATATTGGCTCTGTTCCGATTTATCGAGGCTCACCCAATGCTAAGGATTGGATGCCAAATAATAAATCCATTATCCTTGTTGATGACTTTGAATCTCCTAAAGAGTTAGCTGACTATATCAAATATCTGGATACTCATGATGAGGAGTATGAAAAATATTTAGAATTTAAAAAACCTGGAGGTGTTAAAAATAAAATGCTAATTGAGCATTTAGCTAATAGAAAGTGGCATGTGAATACTGATGGGAGCATGGAATACTTTCGAGGATTTGAATGTCACATATGCCATAAATTAAATGAAAGATATACTTTAGAAAAAGCACATGAGATTGATCCAACTGTGGAACTACTACCCTCTAAAACAGCCAATGTTTCTCATCTGGGTTGTCCTCAACCATATACTTCTTTAGGTCATCCAGAGGATATAAAAAATACAAGTGATCTGTAAGTAAATAAAGTTAGATAGTTGAATATTAAACAGTAAAATGTGTTGTTTTTTTTAAAAATTTAATAATATAATGTTACTTTTAAATTTAGAGAATATTGACACACCCTGATGAAAGTCAAACATGTATATTGTTCATTTCTCTTGACAGATCTGCTGTAAAGTAAAACAAATTCTTATTTCAGATGGAGAAAAATGGAATGGGTGGAAATGTATTGGGAAGGATTTGATCAAGCTAGGGCAGTAAGAAATATGCTTTTAAACCATGAGACTAAACCATCTAAATATAAAAAATATCTGAGAATACTTCGAGGCTAAACCAACCAGTAAGAAATATTTCTGACTATACCAGTGATAGTGTGTTAATTCATTCCTGTGGTTAATGTGTGTTCTCTCCCCTTATGTTTTTAAAACATTATAAATATATGGAATATATTATTACATTTGATGTGTGAATATTAATCCTTATATACACATTATACATAATTGTTTGGTTTTATATATTGGTTAACATATTGTTTATACATGTAATATTAATATACATCCCTGTATATGCACAATTAATTGGTTGATTCAGTAAAGTTAGTAATAATAGTGCTATATTGACTGTATAATTTAGATGACTTATTTGTGACTCTTTAAGTTGCATTATTTAAATGCAGTACTACCAGTAGCGCTCTTGAGCAACTAGTTAGTTGGATATTCAGCGCTTTATAAATAGATTATTATTATTATTATTCAGTTTTCTTACACATAATGGTTGAATGATTGCCAATTTTACATGGAAAATCAAATTAATAGCATTATACAATTTTGCCAGCGAAAATCATTTTAGATACAGATTGCTGCCCTGGTATAATCTTGAATGTTGTTTGTTTTTTATTCTTTAACAACAATTATGTTTATTTATTGTTGCATAATACATGTAATTATATTGATTTATTGTTGCATAATATATTTTGTTATAATTATGTTGATTTATTGTTGCATAATATTTTTTGTTTTATACTATATAATTTTATTTTATAGTATTTTGCCAACTATTTTGTAAGGGTTATTATATATATAATAGCTAAATTTGTATTTTATTAAACTATTCAGCAAAATAAAGTGATTGTAGACCCGGTCTGGATGTAACAGTTTTTATTTGATTTTAAAAACCCGTTGAAAGGTCTCATGTTGTTAGACTATATTTATGGTTTAGTACGAACAGGGGCAGATTACCCCAATATAGGCAGCTGTCTAGGATCCGACAAAAACATTTTTCAAATTTAAAGTTTTACACTTTTTAACTCACTGGACTACGCTTCCAACAGGTGCGCGGAAAAAAAGTCACAGTAAAAAAGTCACAAATTTGCCTAGGTGAAAAAGTCACAGAAAAAAGTCACACTTTTTTTATTACATCTCAAATTCAATAACAATATAAACAATAACGTACATATTTAACCTTTTATTACACATATTAGGTTCATCACACAGATGTTGTTATCATAGCACATTTGACGTATTAGCACATTTGACGTATTAGCACATCTAGCTCATTCAACATTCTAGCACATCAAAACTCTTTATTAATTCTAATGTTCCACCAAACTCCATGTTAAAATTCTGAGATGGATTCGGCACTGCTGGCACGATCCCTGCAAAGATTTCGTAGTTGTGTCTGCATCTTTACAAACATCTTCTTGACCTTTCTGACAGGTGGATTTCTGATGGCATCCTGGGTGACGATAGTCTGGACTGTGGCTGTTTCCTTCTAGAACCACTCTACCACTCTACAGATTAAACAATCACAATAAGTTTGATCAAAGAGCCGATCTGATTGTATAGTGAAACCACTCTATTAACCAAACCTAATAAACTCAAAGACAAATAACTATAATTAAAAGATCAAGTATATACTCACTCTACAAAACAATATATATATATTATAAGTTGTGACTTTTTTTACTGTGACTTTTTGTCCACGCCTTTCGAAGAAAGCAGGGGACTATTAAAATGGGTTCGTCCGTCTGTCCGTCTGTCACACTTTTGGGGACACAATAACTCTTTTTCTAATTGAGCTAGAATATTCAAACTTGGTGTAGGTGTTCATTAGGTCATTACCTTGATCGAGTTCGAAGATAAGCATTTTCCGCTTAGGGTAAGCAGAGATAAGCAATTTGATTGGTTGATGCTTTGGGACACGATAACTTAGGTTGTAATTAAGTGAGAGTGATGAAACTTGGTATATAGTTTTATTTCATCAATACCTTGAATAAGTTCGATAATGAGCATTTTCTGCTCAGGGTAAGCAGAGCGATAAGCAATTTGATTGGCCGAGACTTTGGAACATAATAACTCTCCTTCTAATTGAACTAGGATATTCCAACTTGGTGTAGGTGTTTAGTAGGTCAATACCTTGATAAAATTCGAAGATGAGCATTTACCGCTTAGGGGGGATCACGGTGGCTAAGTGGATAAGGCGCTGGTTCGCTAGCCTGGAGGTTGAGTGTTCGATCCCTGCATTGGCCGAGAAAGTTCATCTCGATTTTCCGGCGTGATTTCCCCTTGTCAGTGATGCAGAAGGAGGGCCTGACAAGGACAGCTGCCTAGTCGTTCGGATGGGACGAAAAACCGAGGTCCCGTGTACGAATTGGAGTGCACGTAAAAGATCCCTTGGCAGTTGGAATTCGATATAAGAGTAGGCCGTAGCGCCGCTGCCCGGGCAAAATTTCCCTCATTGCACACTGTGGCGTATGCCCGTCTTCAATTAGCCCAGGTACGGTGCTTAAGCGTAGGACGTTAAACCCCATTTCATTCATTCATTCATTTTACCGCTTAGGGTAAGCAGAGATAAGCAATTTGATTGGTTGATGCTTTGGGACGCGATAACTTGAGTTGTAATTACCGTATTTCCTCGAATAGGCTATAACCCCGGCCTCGATTACAACCCGGGCCTCGAATAGAGCCTGGGGGTAAGGGGGTGTTGAGATAAATACAACCCGGGTCTCAAATAGAACCCGGGTCTTTAATATAACCCGGGTCTAACGTAAAAACTGAATACTCCCTGTCAAAATATAAATAATTTATATTTTGACAGGGAGTATTCAGTTTTTACGTTAGTTTAATTATTAATTGATGATCCCTGCACAGGGAGTAGAATTTTCTCCTGTCACACACATTTAAATGTATAACATTTTAGATGATACTTTAATTTTAAAAAAGGAAAGTCATCCAACTGAATTCTGTATACATGTAAACTTTAAGAACAATACGTATTCCATTTATTCAAAACATTGTACATGTGTGTGTGTGTGTGATGGTGTGCGTGTGTGTGTGCTATTGAAAGGCGGCTACAGACAAGGGTGAAAATAAATGTTACGTACCGTAATTATAATGACATGTTAATTTATTATAATCCATTGTTGTTTATAAAACTGTTATGTTATATATATATAAAGTAACTGACAATATGGCCTGTCTGGTGAACATGCCAATCGTATGATTAATCAATTAATTGTTTTATTTAACATTGTTTTATCTATTATACTGTACATCATTACACCAATGCTTATTTATATCAACGCTTGACCTAGTAATTAAAAGTAATTCCATATAGTCGAGCTAGGTGGGCTTTGTTCAACATGGAAGGTGCGGACGATTTAGGATGCAAGTGATGTATAGCTGGGTTAGGAGACCCCATAAACCCAAATTCTTAAGTTGCGACAGTGGTGGGTAGGCTACCTCCCCAAATTGTTTTATTCAACAAGGAAGGTGCAAGTTCCACTTCATGTTTACACTGCTAGGAGGACACTGAAGTGGAACTTGCACCTTCCATATAACCCAATTTCGTGGGGTACTATGGAAGGCTCCCAATACCACACCCACCACTTAAGAATTGGGTTTCTCGGGTCCCCTAACCCAGCCATACATCACTAGCATCCCAAACCTTCCGCACCTTCCATGTTGAACAAAACCGACCAAGTTCCCGGACTAGTCGGGGCCTGGGGCCTGTTTCACCAAATTTTAACTAAGATAAAATTCAAATTTTAGTAATTTGATTGGATAATATAAGATTGATGTTAGTGCTTAGCCAATCAAAATTGAAGTATCTACTAAAATATGAGCCGGCCCGGTTCTCCCCGGTCCTGTAAGTGTATGTAGATAATTGTAATTATTATGAGTTCCATTATTAAAGATTTGAAGAACCATTACAGACTTTTGTAATATCTGACGGAACTTGCGGTCACAGTATTGTTTCACCATGAGTTGTCGGGAATGGTAAATTGACTAATTACTTACGTATATTAGTCACTCTGCTTTATGTGTCCCAGACTGTAGTATAGAAATCATATTGCTTTGTGTGCGCCATTTTTTCAAACCCTTTACATTGTTAAAAGGTGGTCATATACTTGTTGCCACTCATGTCCATCGATCCGTGCATGATGGTGCATCCATCCATCAACAATTTGTTGCGGCCCTGGATTACTTTGAAAAATCAAGTGAATGGCCTGATTAACCATGGGACACCGACCCCAGGGCCCCCCACAAAAATCTCAGTTGCATTCAACCCTCCTCTAGAAATGCCAACATTTCATAGCACTCGCATGGATTGGTCCACTGAAATAGCGCCAGAATGCGCTAATTTTGTGTCAGAATTTTATTTGTTTCTGAGAGAGGTTCTTCTAAATGGCTCCTTATAAGTGCCTGGAATGCCAGAAAATAACGTTTCCGGTCTCCAATTTCTGAAAAGAACCCCCCATCCTACCCGGGACTCGCGCCTACGGCTCTCGCGATAGCCGGCGAAAGCTGTCGGGCACCCCACATGTTCCGGGCCCCAGGCCCCCCCCCCCATGATTAATGCGGCGTTGATCATGTTAACACTCTATAGCGACCAAAATTAACATCTGATTGGTTTCCGATAAATATTGCCCGCTTAATTCAGGATTAAATGTTCAGTATATTTCTAATTATTTAAAGTTTTCTGACTTAATATGTTATTAACTTAAAATTTAGACATTTATTCACATGACAAACCCATAATAATCAACTCGGGTGGCTTGGGTATTAAGTGGATTAGACGCACCCGCCTTTATTCCTTTAACGTTAAAATGGTTAATCGAGACCTTGCCATTCTTTTCGAAGCTTCAAACATTACTCTGAATAAAGTAAATTTGGAATTTTTCAAATTATTATACATCTTCCACCTTGAAAATCGGACCGAACAAAATGGCCGCTCCCTGAGGAATCTTCAAATGGTGTTAAATAGAGAATCTCCTACGAGTGTTTTTTGATATCAAAAAATATCAACACAAGTTGATAAAGTAAAAAGGAGCCGAGTTTATTTTTTTTACTTTATCAACGAGTGTTGATATTTTTTGGTTTCAAAACACACGAGTTGGAGATTTTATTTATCACCCAATCCTTTCATACATGCACAAATAAATAAATATAATTCTTTGGTATAGATTTCACTTTTACTGAACCTTATTACATTACAGCGTAGTGATACATCATTTTTTTGACAGTAGTTTAGCTATTGTATATAGTCCTATATACTGACCCAGTTTTTTCCTTCAAGGTCAATTGAATAAAAACAGTTTCTTCTAGACTTTAAAAAAAGTCTATCTTTACTTAAACTAAGCGGTTTCTTTAAAATAAAAGAAAGTAGTTCCTTTTTGATTGACCAATCAAATTTATGTCAAGCGATATCTCCACTGTGTATATATCACAGTAGATTATGTAATTTATCACACAAGCGATATCTACTGTCAAATGTATTATTGGGTGATAATTATTGGTTAAACTATTGTAGCAAAATAGACAACCCTTTCTCTACGCCTTACATAATGCATGTTTAAAAAAAAGAGTCCTGATGCTTCGGTATCCTCTCATGACCCGAAATGTTTCCCACCCAATTTTGGAGAAAAATAAATTGATAAAAACTTAGTTTACTCTCTATCGCATCACATGGTTTTTGGAGAAGGAAGCGGGTGGACTGACATACATGTGGCCGTGGGGTTGACGACTTAAAACGCCCATATACTTAAAGGGGCTAAATCGCTAATATTTGGAATATTGATACAAATCATGGGTCCCAACGCATATAATAATGTAATATAAACGCATATAAACTGGTTTACATTCAATTGTTTCCGTTTTTACTCTAAATTCATACCAGCGAAACATGACAGAGTTTTAAGTGTCAATCGAATAACAAGCTCTAATGCTTGGTTATTCAAGTCTAAAGCGATAATTTTGATTGTGCAGGTTCCCAGATAATGGTCGGATAGCACTGGCGATAGAGAGGCGGCTTTTCACCAATGCATCGAGGGCTCAATACCAGCTCAGGGCAAGAACTTTATCGTTGTAAGTGAGAGGGATATTCGGTCTCCCGTCCGATCAGGCAGGTTTCCCCTGAGTTCTTCGGTTTCTTCCTGCAGTAATGATCGAAATCATTCGCACGATCTGTGCGTAGGGCCAAATCGAAAACAGGCCCCAGGAGAGATTATTAATATGCCGTTATCGTCCACTTTTTGCCGAAAAATTGGTGAATTAAAAACTATAAGCCACCCGCCCAGGCCTTCTCTCCGTGGGGTCCCGACTCGACTTCGTTCTGATTACTGTCAGGTTACAGCTATGTGGGGGTTGGATAGCCGCATGGTTAGCACTCATGCGCGCTGTATTACACGGTAAGCATTTGTTTCCATCCACCGGAGCCTGATGTGATGACGTCACATGTGGATTCTGGGTAAGAATAAGGGTTAGGGTAAGGGTTGTGGCCTGCAGATTTCGTCAGAGTCTCGAGATGTAGACATGGCTAGCCCTAACCCTAACCCTGGGCTAAGCCTAACCCTTATTCTAACCCAGAATCCACATATGACGTCATCATACCAGGCTCCGGTGGATGGAAACAAATGCTTACCGTATTACACTGCCTGTCATTGAGTCAACTGGCGTGGTTTAGAATCCCCGGTTGTACGCAGGCGCGGATCAATGTGGGTGTTGGCGTGCCCCCCCCCCCCTCCGCTCCAGCGAGAGAGGTGTATCTGCTTTTTAATTGATGATACAAACTGATTTTCGCATTGTCTCTGCCCAGGCAATGTGACTAAGGCTCTGGGGATTGCACCAAACGACTAATGCTTGCGGCACTATAATAATTACCATACATTACAATGTATGCCCGCCCCCTCGACAAATTCCTGGATCCGGGCCTGGTACGTGATAAGGAGTAGGTCGCCTGTCCAACCTCGTGGGTTTTCACCGGGACCTCCGGTTTCCTCCCACTGTTAAAGATCCCTACGCGCAAGCGATTTAAAGAAATAAAATTGAACCATATAACCTAGTTTGTGCAGTGGAGTGGACATTAAACCACATCTCTCTCTCTCTCTCTCTCTCTCTCTCTCTCTCTCTGTGTGTTCGGGTATCTGGAATAATCGGGGCTAATCCGGACCTTGCAGAACGAAAGCTAGTCTGCCGCCATGAGCAGTTCAATTACATGTGTGCATGACAATTTCCGTTTGAATTCAGTTCAGCATGTTACGGGTAGTGTAAAAATAAACAAATAGTTTATGCGAAAAGACAATTTCTTTTTGAAAGTGATCTCCAGTTTTCGAGCCCGGGCGGAGAGACCCCCCCCCCCTTGCCGAGAAGCTAAGTCTCTAACTCAATATCATCCAAAATATTCAACATTGAAAATGCGATTTATTTGTCAATTTAAATCAACATTGATGCTGTGATCTTAACGGAAAAAGATGGGCTTCTGGTATCGAATATTTAAGACAAAATTAACATTTTACCATTGGTACACGAATCGTGTACCATAATGCGTTAAAGCCCCCGTTCTAGCATGAGACTCGAGGAACGAGGCTAGACATATTGCACCAAACCAATGAGCTTTAAAGCTTCTTGCACCAAACCAAACGGCGTATGTAGACTGGAATAACCAGACGCTAGCATGTTACTGTAATATGTTAAGTTTTTTTACGCCCACATTTTCATGTGGACGTATATTGCCGTCGCCCCCGTCCTTCCGTCCGTCCACAAATGTTTGTAAACATGCCTATACAGGTCAAATTTTTATCCGATTTCAACGAAACTTTAAATATAGGTTTATCCCCATACGATCTCGGTTCCTTTAGATATTGGCATATATCGGACCGTAACTTCATGGATTGTGGTCCCTGATTGTACGAAAAATTACGTTTTAAGGTTGTGAACACTGTAGAGGTAACAATTTTAATGAAACTTGATATGCATGTTCATAACGCAAAGAAATTGGTTCCTGTCGATATTTGCGCCCATCGGAACGTAACTTCCCGAATTATGGTCCCTGATTGTCCGAAAAATCACCTTTTTTAGCTTGTGGTTTCTCTGGAGGTCAGAATTATTACCCGATTTAAATAAACGTGTGATTAGGCCTATATCACCGTTATACACCCAAAGGCAGGGGCGGATCTAGGAATTTCGGAAGGGGGGGCGGCAAAATGAGGGCACGCCGCTGAGGTGAGTGGCGGAAACAATCTTCTGCGAGCGTATAGCGAGCCAAAAAATTTTTGGAGGGGGGCGTGGTCTTTTATGAAAATTCAATCCTTATTGGTGTATTTTTAGAGCATTTGCCGTCTTATTTGCTTCAGTGCAAATCAATTTCTATTTATATATTCAAATTTCTATAGGCCTATTCTTAAAACGGTGTTTGTGTTTTATTTGAGTACAACGAATTATGACAACAGGTAGATATTGATAATTAAAACACGCTGTTGACTTGTGTCTCACAAATTATATTATTATTACGGTGGAATGACAATCAGGTCAAACAGAAGTTGAGAAAGCTCTCATCGTCCTCCTAGCCCTACTACCGGGCCGTAGCAAATCCATGATCAACACGCAAGAAATAGAATAAGAAACATTGACATTGTGGATATAGGCTAGGATTAACCACCGTACATTTAAACAGTACATGTACCTTCATAATTGATCGTAAAACCGAACGTATACGACACCATTAACGACATCTAAACCTTTAACATTGGAGTGCTGTAAATTTGGATGATAGGGTCTACTACGGAACACAAAAATAAATAATGCCGTGGCAGACATGCTTTGTGTAGTCTTTTATCATGGCTTTGTCGTTTGCCGTGGTAAATTTCGAGCGCTGAGTTTGTGTGCAGAGAAGGACGAAGTCTATTAGTAACTGCAGGAGGACTGCACTACACGCAAAACAAAAACTAAAAATCTACAGACAAGACAGAAAATAGACATTGCAAAAAGTAAACAATTATCAAATCAAGTGAATGGATCCGGGGGCCAGCCGTAAGCGTCCACTGCGCTGTACAGTCCCGGGCCTGTCTTGGTACAGGCTTCACTAAAATGATTCACATAAAAGACGTAACGAAAAAAACACAAAAAAAATGCGACCGATCTTGTAAGTGGTCGTCTCTCACTGGCGATAGTCAGCCAATTGACGTCAGGTGTTAGAACGTCAAATAATTTTAACAATAAGGGCGATAATCCGGACAGAAACTCGGAAAACGCTAAAAAATAAATGTAGTGAGCTAACAGGAGCAAAGCCCGACAACGAGAACATTCTGCAGTACGAAGGGCTAAAACTCTACTCTAATAGTAACTGCAGGAGGACTGCACTACACGCAAAACAAAAACTAAAAATCTACAGACAAGACAGAAAATAGACATTGCAAAAAGTAAACAATTATCAAATCAAGTGAATGGATCCGGGGGCCAGCCGTAAGCGTCCACTGCGCTGTACAGTCCCGGGCCTGTCTTGGTACAGGCTTCACTAAAATGATTCACATAAAAGACGTAACAAAAAAAACACAAAAAAAAATGCGACCGATCTTGTAAGTGGTCGTCTCTTCACTGGCGATAGTCAGCCAATTGACGTCAGGTGTTAGAACGTCAAATAATTTTAACAATAAGGGCGATAATCCGGACAGAAACTCGGAAAACGCTAAAAAATAAATGTAGTGAGCTAACAGGAGCAAAGCCCGACAACGAGAACATTCTGCAGTACGAAGGGCTAAAACTCTACTCTAATAGTAACTGCAGGAGGACTGCACTACACGCAAAACAAAAACTAAAAATCTACAGACAAGACAGAAAATAGACATTGCAAAAAGTAAACAATTATCAAATCAAGTGAATGGATCCGGGGGCCAGTCGTAAGCGTCCACTGCGCTGTACAGTCCCGGGCCTGTCTTGGTACAGGCTTCACTAAAATGATTCACATAAAAGACGTAACAAAAAAAACACAAAAAAAATGCGACCGATCTTGTAAGTGGTCGTCTCTTCACTGGCGATAGTCAGCCAATTGACGTCAGGTGTTAGAACGTCAAATAATTTTAACAATAAGGGCGATAATCCGGACAGAAACTCGGAAAACGCTAAAAAATAAATGTAGTGAGCTAACAGGAGCAAAGCCCGACAACGAGAACATTCTGCAGTACGAAGGGCTAAAACTCTACTCTAATAGTAACTGCAGGAGGACTGCACTACACGCAAAACAAAAACTAAAAATCTACAGACAAGACAGAAAATAGACATTGCAAAAAGTAAACAATTATCAAATCAAGTGAATGGATCCGGGGGCCAGCCGTAAGCGTCCACTGCGCTGTACAGTCCCGGGCCTGTCTTGGTACAGGCTTCACTAAAATGATTCACATAAAAGACGTAACAAAAAAAACACCAAAAAAATGCGACCGATCTTGTAAGTGGTCGTCTCTTCACTGGCGATAGTCAGCCAATTGACGTCAGGTGTTAGAACGTCAAATAATTTTAACAATAAGGGCGATAATCCGGACAGAAACTCGGAAAACGCTAAAAAATAAATGTAGTGAGCTAACAGGAGCAAAGCCCGACAACGAGAACATTCTGCAGTACGAAGGGCTAAAACTCTACTCTAATAGTAACTGCAGGAGGACTGCACTACACGCAAAGACCAAATGGGACAATATTCATGATTCTTGTTTCTATACATTCCAGTTTGAACATTTTAGACACGAACGTAACATTCTAAACTAATGATGCTTGTTTCTACATTCTTATGTCAACACTTCATGCACAAAATCAACATTTTAAACAAAAAAATGACTTTATGTTTCATTTTCGCCGTTTTATCGGTAACTTTTATATATCATTAAATATTAAAATTATAAAATAATTTCTTAATTTTACACGACAAAGAAATCAATTCATTGGTTTCTGAAAGTGTCTAATAAAAAAAATCTGAAATTTGTACGCGAATACTGTAAAAAAAAATAATATGGTATACATGTATCAAGGTTATGGACCCTGTAGAGGTCACAATTTTAATCCGATTTTGATGTAACTTAAAATGCATGTTATTTGTTTTTTAACGCAAAGATCTTGGTCCCATTTTGATATTTTCACCTATCGATTTGTAACTTCGTGAATTATGGCCCTTGATTGTAGGAAAAATCACCTTCTTTTTCGCTTGTTCTCATAATTTATGGCCTTTGATTGTAGGAAAAATCACTTTCTGTTTTGCCTGTTCTCTATCCATCTCTCGAAAGCCGCCAGCCTATTTTTATATTTTCAAATGATTATCGATTCTAATCCCTCGCTGTCTTGTACACTTGGAAGATGCACAGAAGAACTAAATAAACGTATTAATTAACCGTATCCTTTTCATCAGGATAGACAAGACACCCCCGTAACTTGACTATCTAGAAGAATAATCGCTGGTATCATCAACCACGGTCGAAGCTGGGTAAACATCATTCTGAAAGGTAAAACTAACAATATGGTCACACTAGCAAAATTTCACATGCAATGCGAAATGTCCATGCACTAACAATTTGCAAAACAGTAATAATATTATAAGTAGTCAGTAAAAAAACCTGATTGTCTGATACCGATCTGTTTCACACATTGCAAAACTCGAGCGACTGTTCGCTGCCAGTGTCTAGCGAGATAACCGCGATTAAAGGAATGCTTCGTTTCTCCGGTAGAGGGCAGCAACGTGAAAGTACCTGGCTGAATAAAGAAAAGTCAGATTATTATGCTGAAATATACAGGTAGTGTTGTTTATTTTTATTTTACATCTTTATGATTTTGACAGTTTTTAGCATTAAATTGTGTTGTTTAATACACACAAGGAATTAAAAGCAATATAAGATGATATGAAATGATATTGTCCAAGAAACACTGTATATAAATAATAGACAATGTTGAGTTGCATTAATGCAGTAACAACAGGATTACAAAAATACAATACAAAATGAACTAAAAGCATACTGTGAATATTATGAACAATTAAAAATTATTTATACATCATATAATAATTGTCGACTTAAATTGCTAATATTAAAAAAGCACAATGTCAATCCAACAAAGCATTTAAACTAGATGTACCTGTCGTTGTATTCCTGGTCCTAAAAAAGTATTCTGATTTCTGATATATATTATTCATAAATGATCAGCAGAGCAATTCAGAATCCAGTCCCGTATCCAGGATTTTGCAGAGGGGGTGGCATACATTGGAGCAAAGGGTGATCATCAATTATCAGAGTGACGCATGCATTAGTGGTTTAGATAACCAGTCTTGGCGTAGGGGTTGAGGGGGGGGGGGGGCGGCAGCACCCTGGATCTGCACCTGGAATCTCTCAATTTTTAATATTTATTTTCCAGTCTTGACTGAGGGGAACTTTTCCTTCAACTTTTCAATTCCTCTTAACTAAAGGTTTAAATACTATACAACTATCGATCCTTTAATTATAATTGTATTCCACAAGATATTTCATTGCTTATCTTACTTGAGGCACTTCTATATTTATGGTCATTGACATTTTTGAAGTAAATGTAAACTTTTTGTCATGTTAATAAATGAAGGCTTTAGATTAGAATTATTTTTTGTTTGTAAATGTATAGGCCCATATATATTATTTGCCACATTGTTATTGATTGTTATTTATCTATGTGTATGCTCTCCCTTCATGAATGTTTCGGTACAATGACCTAATGTTATCTATAATTATACAACTCTGGCAATTTGATATTCTTGATCAAAACTAGGACAGTATATTGTCATTCATTCATAAAGATTCCTCTAAACCTGAACTATAAAGATAGTTATTCCAATTTTAATATTCAACAAAATATAGTTTATATTTAAAAGAAAATCTAATGAATTCAATTGAATACATAGTTAATGTTGATTGTTCCATTGTCATGCAGTAGCTGTAAAACATTAATGAATACAGCCGATTCACATGCTTAGTTACTGGTTAAAAGTTCCTATTTTATCCCAGTCACTTATCATTAAAAAAATCACATATCCCTTGATTTTCAAAAGAGTTCTTTTTTGATGAATATGCTGTTGTCGTTTACATTGAGTATAACTCAACCATGACTCGATGACTAAAGTCTACTCAGTAGACATCGCAGTCTTGTAGGTTTTATTATTAATTTGTGAATAATATTCCTGTCTACGATGTTACACACATGATAATACAGGTATGGTACCCTTGTGGATGATTCAGATTTTTTAAAGATGAATTTAAAGTGTAATATGCTTCCTATTTCATTGATAAGTTTTTCTGTGAGTTACTGACACTTGTATAAATTAGAAACATGACACATTTGAAGGTTTTAAAAGCCTACATAAATGTAGTTTCCAAAAGTTACCCATAGCCAATAACTGTGGGTCAAATTTGGTTTAACATCTGAACATTGTCAAGATACAATAAAAATGCAGACGATGGTTATCATACAGATCAAATTGAAACAACTAATTGCATAGCTACAATGGAAGCATTTTTATACGCCCACATTGAAATGTGGTCGTATATATTGGCGTCGCCCGGTCCGTACGTACGTCTGTCCGTCCGTCCGTCCGTCCGTCGTCCACAATTTCTTGTGAACGCTCCAGAGGCTAAAGTTAATATGCGATTGACTTTAAATTTATACACAGTATTTAAGGTCATGAGACGAAGAAGCCTATTGATTTTCAGCAATATCCGGAGTTATGGCCCTTGAACACTTCAAAAAATCTTGAGGATGCACTAGAGGCCAAAGTTAATATCCGATTGACTTTAAATTTATACACAGTGTTTAAGGTCACAAGCAGAAGAACCCTAAAGATTTTAGTGATTTCCGATAATTACTGCCAGAGTTATGGCCCTTAATCACTTCAAAAAATCTGGCGGATGCTATAGAGGCCAAAGCTAATATTCGATTGACTTTTAATTTATACACAGTGTTTAAGGTCATGAGAAGAAGAATCCTAATGATTTTCAGCAATTTCTGATAATTACTGCCAAAGTTATGGCCCTTGATCACTTAAAAAAATCTTGTGGATGCTCTTGAGGCCAAAGTTAATATCCGGTTGACTTTAAATTTATACACAGTGTTTAAAGTCATGAGAAGAAGAGCCCTGTTGATTTTCAGCGATTTCCAATAATTACTGTCAGAGTTATGGCCCTTGATCACTTCAAAAATTCTTGTGGACACTATAGAAGCTAAAGTTTACATCCGATTCACTTTAGATTGAAACACAGAGTTTAAGGTCTTGGAAGAACAATGAATTTTGATAACTTGAACAGATACATCCATGATATTAAATGTTTCGTATACTAAAGGTTCGCATGGAGGAGAACTTTATCAAAGCCAAACAAATTCTAATGATTTTCTGATAATTACTTTTTAAGTATTAAAATGAGTTGTTACTCTTAATCAGATTTTAGTGTATCATAAATGTTTCATTATCGAAAAAATATAAAATATGCGACAACTCTTGTTGACTGCCCGGACGATTTAGCTGCTGTGGGCATATGTTTCGTTGCCTGGCAACCTATCTGTACATGATTCGTCATATTTTTAAAAAGGTTTATAAATTACCCTATTATCGTTTTAAAGCTGTAAGCAGGTCTAGATTTACCTATTTGTGCGCCATAGGCCAAACCTGTAAGTGTATAAAGTGTACAATTGAAACAAGGTTCTTCACTGGCACTCTGTGTGACAAATTAGTTTCAGTGAGCCCCAATGACCTACTACTACTATGCCTATTGGTAAACCTGATCCTGGGTGTGACAACTTTGGATATGATTAGTTTCAGAAATTGTACCTTTATTGTTGAACCTGAAATGCACTTAAGAATACCAAGAAGTGAATCCTGTTTCTTTGTAACTTTAAATTTATTTATAACATACTTGTAAGAAGCTTGGATCCTATTTTTCAGTTTGTACTAGATATTATATGATCCTTATTATTTATAGACCTATATAGGCTATGTTTTGACTTATATCACTGAATATATTTAACTTATGAATTTTTAAATAACAACAGTTCAGTTTTAATACATGATAAACTATACTCAATGTGTTTGTAGAAACCACAGGGAAAACTAGAGATTAAAATTTTCTCATGTAAAAAAAAAAAAAATTCTTTGTGTGTGAAAAACATTTTAAATTTTAATGTTTAGTATCCGGTTATGATATAAAATATTAAGTTAAAACAAAGCGGGAGTGTTACACGTAGTAATTTTAATTACTATTATTATACTAAATGGAATTTCTCGCAACGGAAATCTACCTGTAATTAGTTACAGCTTTTTATCAAAATCCCCTGATTATCTCCAGTATTTTTTCCTTAATCTTATTAATATTGGGATGATAATTTGTTAATCCATATATTTCCGTCTTTACTTACAGTGTGTTGTGTTTAATCCTAGAGTGCAGTGTTCGCCTCACACTGTTGGCTCTTGTCCAAACAACAGTATATAGAAGTAAAAATGCTCAAGCGTATCATGACTAAGGATAGCTAAATGTTTATTTTGGATGATAGCTTTCTGGTTAGCAGACCCTATTTTAAAAGGATGAAATAAAAAGCATGACGCTAAACCACTTTGAGGAAATAATATATTTATCAACAAACGCTTAAAGAATGCCAACACAACAAATAGCCGTTCGTCCATTGCAAAACATTACCAAAGAGAGAAAAGACAAGCCTAGCCCTATGAAGGGTAAAGAAAACACCAATGTAAGTATGTTATGTTAATGTTTGTCATTAAACTACACGATGTTTTATATAATATTTTTATGTGATATTTGTATTTTAATGTACATTTTATTTTGGTTTTTAAATTTCAATGGTCTACACTTACAAACTGTAATACATTACATGTACATGTAGATGAGTTCAATCCTGACATTATTGCTTCCATTCCTCTTTCTGGGTGTATGATATAAGTGGACGACTGGATAATCATACCAACTAGGACACAGGGTATTTTCTAGAGTATTATTTTTTATGAGGAGGGCAAACACATTCATTTCACACTTCTTAAACAGCTGTGTACTGCAAAAATGACATTATAATTTTATAAGGTATTATTATAGTTAAACTGATAGCTTTGTAATACATAACCATGATCATCCAAATAACATTGTTTTTATACGCCCACATTGACATGTGGACGTATTATGTCGTCGGCCCTGTCTGTCCGTCCGTCCACAATTGTTTGTGGACCCTCTACAGATCACAATTCTTGTCCGATTTTGACGAAACTTGAAATAAAGCTTTATCACCAAAAGATCTCGGCTGCTTTCGAAATTGGCATGTATCGGATTGAAACTTCATGGATTATGGCCCCTGATTGTACGAAAAATCACGTTTTTAGCTTGTGGACCCCATAGAGGTCACAATTTTGAGCCGATTTTCATGAAACTTGACGTGCATGTTTAAAACCCAAAGATCTTGGTTCCTTTCGATTTTTGCGCCTATCGGAATGGAATTATGGCCCCTGATTGTCCAAAAAATCACCTATTTTATCATGTGGTCCCTCTGGAGGTGACAATTATTATCCGATTTGAAAAACCGTTCGATTATATCACCCTTACACCCTAAGAAAGGCTGAGTTCGAATTTTGGGCAAATCGGACAAAAATTGCTATACAAAATGGACGCCATTTGTACGCGAATACTGTTAAAAAATGGTATATCAGGGTTGTGGACCCTGTAGAGGTCACAATTTTAATTCGTTTTTGATGAAACTTGAAATGCATGGTTATAACCCAAAGATCTTAGTTCCTTTCAATATTTGCGCATATCGGATCGTAACTTCCTGAATTATGGCCCCTGATTATACTCAAAATCGCCTTTGTTTAGCCTGGGGTCCCTTTGTAGGTCACAATTATTATCCGATTTGAAAAAACGTTTGATCATATCACCGTTACACACTAAGAAAGGTTGAGTTGAAATTTCGGGCAAATCGAACCAAAATTGCCATACAAAATGGCCGCCGTTTGTACGCAAATATTGTTAAAAAATGGTATATCAAAGTTGTAGACCCTGTAGAGGTCACAATTTTAATTTGATTTTGATGAAACTTGAAATGCATGGTTATAACCCAAAGATCTTGGTTCCTTTCGATATTTGCTCATATCAGATCGTAACTTCCTGAATTATGGCCCCTGATTATACTCAAAATCGCCTTTGTTTAGCTTGTGGTCCCTGTGGAGGTCACAATTATTATCAGATTTAAAAAAAAGTTTGAATATGTCACCGTTACACCCTAAGGAAAGTTGAGTTCGAATTTCTGGAAAATCAGACCAAAATTGCCATACAAAATGGCCGCCGTTTGTACGCGAATACTGTTAAAAAATGGTATATCACGGTTGTGGACCCTGTAAATGTCACAATTTTAATTCTATTTCGATGAAACTTGAAATGCATGGTTATAACCCAAAGATCTTGGTTGCTTTCGATATTTGCGCATATCGGATCATAACTAAATTATGGCCCCTGATTGTCCGAAAAATCCCCTCTGGAGGTCGAGATTAATATCCAATTTAAAAAAAACTTTGACTCTATCACCATTACACCCTACAGAAGGTTGAGTTCGAATTTCTAGAATATCGACCATAATTGCCAGACAAATTGGCCGCCATTTGTAGGAGAACAGTGTAAAAATATGGCATATTAAAGTTGTGGGCCCTGTAGAGGTCACAATTGTAATTCGATTTTAATGAAACTTGAAATGCATGTTTATAATCTAAAGATCTTGATTCTTTTCGATATTTGCGCATATCAAATTGTAACTTAATGAATTATGGCCTTTGATTGTAGGAAAAATCACTTTCGGTATTGCTTGTCCTCTATCCATCTCTCGAAAATGTGGGCGTATCCTGTCTGGCAGTGGCAGCTTACTATCTTAAAAAATGTTTTAAAGTGTTTAAAAAAAATTTGATTATATAATTTTGTAATAAATCATCAAATGACCCCAAATTTTAAGGATTAAACAAACTAACCTATTTTGTTTGACTCAAAGTGGTTATATTTCATTGCCCCAGTCTATGGATAGGATCATAGAGATATACTTCATCACTCCAGTTTTAGGATGCAAATATATTTCATAACCCCCATATTCCTCAAGCAACGGCCCGAGAAATCCCTCTATGGCCATTGCTGGATTGGCTTCGGATTCTTGAACTTTTATAAGTAAGTGTGTCTATTCTTCTTGTTCATCCAATCTACCACTTACGTACAGTAACATGACAGTCCGTCGTTTAATCTTGGGTCTTCCTTAATGTTTTGGACAAAGATTTAAGGTATTAAAAACATTGAAAGTCTGTTCGTTACCATACAGTAGTGTTTACTTTACGTCTTATCAAAGCTACAAACATTGATAATGTTGCTCAGAAATTTTCAATACGTTAATTTAGGATCATCTATTTTTGAACTATTATAGCAAGAACAGCCAGTTCTTTATCTAAATCTTACATAATGAATCTTTAAACCATATATGTACATGTAGTTGTAAATTTAATAAGCCTTGTGACTGAATTTGTAATTTCCTTTCTGTACGGTACCGGTAGTTTATATATTATTACGTAAGCACAGAGACAGACCAGCAAGCAAGATGGCATTTATCTAGGCATAAAGTTATAACAAAAAACAGAATCTAAGTGTATTTGTGGCATCAGATTTTACTGATGTTTCTAAAATTAAGAAATATCATAGTTTGCATAGACTCCATACCTAATCCTAATATGGTTGTCAAACATTACATCAATATTGTGAGATGACATGACACCAGACAGATTAACAGTAAAAATAGTGTGAAGAATTTATCAGCTTGTTGTCGATAACATAAGCAATTAGTGTATGCTGGCCTTAACAATCTTAACATTATAATAACTACTGGTACAACAGCTCAGCTGAATGAATATAAATTACATTCTTAGTTCCTGTGTCAATAAGTTCAGTACAAAACAATAACGAAGTGGGTAAAATGCAGCCATCTAACCTTCAAAGTAAGGAATGCATGTACGGTCACATCTACTTGGTTCAGATAATATTGTAACATACATTTTGGTACAAAGATATTTCTTCTAGAAAGGGTGTGATATTGAGCTGAATGAAGGGAGTTGTCAAATTTCTTTGTTTTTCCTGATGAATTAAGCCAGCTCTTTTGATGATTTTGAAGAAATGTGAAGTACTATTATTAAACAATTTTTTTTTCTCAGATGTTTATACAAATTCAAAGGTTGTGGTGAAAGGTCTAAAATACAATGATTGTGTTAATGTTTTACTTGTTCTTCACTCTGTTTTTTTTTTTTTTTTGTTAGTTACGGTTTTGTCTGAAAACATACTTTAGTGAAAGTGTTTACTTGCAAACATGTCTTAGTTTCAATAAAACGACTAAAGGACACGCTCATTTGTTGTATTTTAAGATCATAGTTTCTATTAAATTTCATGTTTTGTTTGGGTTTTTATGGGGGGAAATATGAAGAATAATTATTTCAGCATTATGGTGTAAGAACCATTATAAATAAATTATAGACAAAAAATGCTAAAAGCTGGCAATTATATTGTAATGGAGAAGGTACATGTAATTCAAAACTTAAAGCTTAGATAATATGTTGAAGTTCTGTAAGACTACGAGGGAGGGGGAGAGAGAAATGGGGTCCACTTAACTACACACTAGGTCATTTTGGAACTGAAAGGTTCAGGTTTTTTGCAATAATTTGTTGACGTGTAGGGGTCTTTTAACAGTGGGATTACATGTATGCTGTCAGTCATATTTTGGAGAGTCAACAATTTGTATAGATCATGGATGGGGCCATATGCGAGACTAGATGTATATAGCTCAGTTTTAAGTGAACCAATTTTTGGGCACAGTTATGTTACATAATATAGTATACAAGATGGATATAGTTTTGAAGTATTATTCTGTCATCTAGCCATTTTATTATGATATACTGTATTGTTAAACCTTTAATTGTCAGTTGTCCTGCAAAAATATTTTTGTTCGTGATTGTGTAGAATATATTACACAATAGACATGATGTCAATTTAAAGAAGAGGTTGACAACTAGATAATGTATTTGTTATGGTCATGTGAACAGTGTTTATTTATACACTCTAATGTGTAATATCAACACAACTCCCAGAATAAAATACAATTTACATTGTATTATGTGACAGTTTTGCCCTGATTGTCATTTAACATGTTTGTTTGATATATTTATCAGCATTCAAGTCAAGGTCATGTAATAATCTATTACTGGACTGCATATTGTTTTGTGGATTAGCATGATTTAAAGCAGTCTTTAGAAATTACAGTCCATTTCTAAAAGAATCTAGAGTCTGGATATACATGTAATGGAGAACAATTTCTTTCTGCTAGCAATGGTCCGATATGGCACCTAAAGGTTTTACCATATTGACAGCCAAACATATACAGATAATTACTGATAGGGGTGGATATTAAAGTCTTACGCATTGAAATACATCAAATGGCATGATAATCTATGAAGATACATGTCATAGTTAGTTGGTACTATTACATGTACCTCGGGAATCACAAATGAATGCGCTGTTTTTCAAAGTAATTATTGGGTCGCGCTTCCTACGCAATCATAAATACTTGCTATTTCAAACTTAATTATTTGCTGTATAATAAAGTCAAGATAATTATATTTAAGTGTTGATAAGGACATAATTCTCTAACTGACTTTATTCCCCAATACTATGATTTTGATCATCATGCAATTGGCTTATTCCCTATTCCAATCAAAAGTTTTATCGGGTGGAATTTTTGCACATTGGAATGTCAGTGGGCACATGCGCGGAAATGGTATTCTAAAAATAATTCTTACTCTGTGCTGTGGAGAGACCTGAATTTTCTACTGTTTATTCTTTCCATTTATTGCGGTCCCTATGAGAGTCGTGCATTACCTGTAAGTCCAAATTACAAAGCACACGGCTACTGTTTATTCTTACCCCTTTACGGCCCCTGTGAGAGTCCTGTGTTAACTGTTCATCTAATAATAGTGATGCGCGTGGCTATTTAGATACAGCAAAACGATTTATTCACAATTCGGATAATATTTTGAACAGATATCGGCAACTCAAATATCGGCAAAATTGACAAATATCGGTCGATACCGATTTCTTTTAATAGGCTACTTATCGACCAATTACCGATACTAAAACCGATTATTTACCCATCACTACTTTCTGCTTAATCTTTTCTCAACATAACTGTTTATTTATATTATAATGCTTATGATGACCTGCTGTCTGATGTCCCAGACATATAGAGTTTAACCTTCTTAAAATGCATTATGAAGATTTACAATTATTTGAGATATAGCCCATGTTTGCTTTGACAAATCTTGTGGATGCTGTGGAGCTTAAATTATCATGTGATTGACTCAATCAGCTTAAGTTGACATGTGATTTCTGGATGTTTTGTTAATGCCAGTGTGATAAATAGGCCCTGCTTGATTTGCCAATACTGTCTGACCACATTTCGATAGTTTTTGCAGCAAGGTCACTCGATTTCACCAGAAGTCGACAAAGGGTTTGGCTGCGCGAGATGATGAACATGTGAACCGCCGTCTGCCGTAGTTGAAACTGACTCGCCTATCGGCGGACAAATCAAGCAGGCCCATAGGATTGTTGCCCTTTGGGGGAGGGATGGCTGAATGGTTAGCATGCACACGCTGTATCATAAAGCCTGTCGTTGAGTCAACTGGTGTGGTTTCGAATCCCTGGTTTTACGTGGCAAGGAGTAGGGTTGCCTGTCAAACCTCATGGGTTTTCTCCAGGTACTCCAGTTTCCTCCCACTGCTAAGGACCCCTATGCCTATGCGCAAGCAAATTATTGAAATAACATTAAAAACCATATGTTAGTCCCGAAATGACCTATTTTTTGGCGAGTGGATGTTAAACCCCATTTCTCTCTCTCTCTCTCTCTCTCTCTCTTGTTGCCCTTGTATTGGTCACTTAAAAGTGTCATGTAACTGCTGCTGTAGGTGTATATTTTTGCCCAGCTGACCCATCTTTGTTTTTTTCTGGTCTGACACCTAAAATAAGTATCTAAATAATCAACTTGTTTTTCTCTGATAAAATTTTATATTCCCCAGTGGAAATTAATGGGCGCAGTGAATTACTACATAATTTCATCAATATTTAATCAACAGGATTTTATATTATATAGATGTGTGTTGTTAATACTCATTATTTTATTCATGAAATATATCAGGTTGAATGTCCACGAGATGTGAATTCAAATTTCAAGGTTTTAAAAACAACTCTACCTGTAACTTATCTACCGGAATGAATCATCAAGTAAATATTGAACATGGAACCAACCACTGGTTGGTTAACCAGTTGATTTTGTTTCAATTAATAGTATCGATACTATATATGATAATTATTTAAAAGTACACCTAACAGCAAGGTAGATATAAAATGGCAGGTTATTATATTAACATTGATAACCTCAACAAAAGGTGTATATCATTATTGCCATACCATAACTCTTAAATAATTTGTTTACTCTTGTAACCTCAATATGAAAAACGCTTCTGTTATACTCAGTTTGGGGTATAGTAGATACTATTTATATTTAGTTGTATAGGCTTTATAGAAACCTACTTAGAAAAATATTAAAATGGTGGTTGTGTATTTGATTTGTAAATTGGATCAGCTTCTATAGAAAATGGTTTGTAACCTAAAAAAAAAATATGCATCAATACCTCTTTAAGAGACTAGAATTTAATGAAACTTAAAGAGATTTAAGCTTACATTGATCCAGTTCAATATTTTGTAATTTATTGACAATCAATTAAGTTTGACGCATTCATGTTTAACACAACTTGAGGGTATATATCTGGCAAGTAAACAAGATATATAGGCCTACAGTACAAAGACATACTTGCACTTGAAAGTAAAAACAGTTATAATTAATCTTAATCAACGCTTGACTAAAAAATGCTGATTGTTTTAAAGGTTGTGTAAGAATTTTCTGTTCAATCAACATTTAATGGAAAGATAAAATACTTTTACTTTTAATTATTTATGTAATATAACTGTAGAGAAAATAGATATAAATTGGAATATTGGATATAAAATCTATTGTTCATACATTTCTAGATGTTGTACTATACTGTATGTGGTACTTCTAGTGGTAATGAAGTTGGCATTAAAATGTGGTCATACATTGTATATTGTTTTCAGTTTCACCCCTGTCGGCCATACGCAATTGCTTCTGGACACTCTAGAGACTGTGGTAACAATCCAATTTATAAACTGGTTTTTTTGTGACAATGGTATTTATTGATTTTCAAAGATTTATGTCAGTTTTACTTTTAATTATTTATGTAATATAGCTGTAAAGAAAATAGATATAAATTAGAATATTGGATATAAAATCTTATGTTGATACATTTCTAGATTTGTACTATATGTGGTACTTATAGCGACAGGGCCGGATTAACCATGTAGGCGGCTCGTTGGATAACAACTGTGCCGGGGCCCCATTGTCAGGCATTGTTGTTCAAATTGTTTGACTGACCGCAGATCGTACTAGTATTACCATATACCCCTCCCCTTGAGTGTTTTCTTTCAGGATTTTTTTTTTAAAAGTAGGATTTATTTCAGTGCATCTGAGACAATTTAAACACCGATTTCATTGACGTTTAGAATTCGTTGACAATTTGAGTATTTTAAACAGACCCTTTCTCTCATGTTTTCATTTACTTTAATTTTTGTGAAATTATTTTAGGTGACATAAAACATTAAACCCTGTTGTCTGAACTACATGTACTATACAAAGTTAATTTCCAGGGACTGGTTGGGCCCCAGCAATCACATTGCGGGATAGGGTCCCCAGAACTGGTTAGGACCTTTTGATTTGTAGAACCTCTAAGTTATGTAATTTAGTTAGTTTTAGGGCCTAACCGATCTCTGCCCCCCAAAATCTGTTTGTACCTACCCGTCCTGGGGCCCCCAATATTCCTTACTACCCAGGGTCCCAATGCACGTCCCCTCAGTCCAGGTACGGATTAGCTCCGTCTGGGATAAAATATCAGTATCACCTAGAAATGTGGGGATCCTGGGACATTTGTCCCACTTTGCCTCCCCTAGATCTGCACTGTCTAGCAGTAATGAAGTTGGCTTTTTTAAAGCCCACATTAAAATGTGGTCATACATTGTTTTCACCCCTGTCCTTCATAAGCAAAGGCTGGTGGACACTCTAGAGACCCTCTATGGTCCAAAATTGACTTTAAGAAAAAGACGAATAGCAACAACACCAGGTGAGGGGACTTTTCAACAAGCTTATATTTTTTAAATATTTTACATATTGAAGAAATAAATTATTCTCGATTTATTCTAGAAATACAAATATTGAATAAAAGTTGTAAGCTGTGCTAATGATTTTGTTATACATGTAGATGTACGTTGTTCTAGGCAGGTAAGACAGCTTTGTCCACAACACCTATCACTACTGCGTGATAGCTTAGTTGAGGCTCCCAGAGAAGATAATTATGTGGGATAGGGATAAACTGTTCTCATTACCGTGTTATCATTAAAGGATGCAAAACAAGGATAAGGCTCTGGATCACCAACTAGATTATCTGGGTTCCATCCTGGTTTTCTTCTGAATTTTCCAGCCAGGTACATGAACCCCCATGTTAGATTTATAGTGGCAAGACGACCTGAGATCCCCTGTCTGTACATGTACATTAAACTTTGGCAGTTAGAATTCAAAGACAAATCTGAATAAAATATTGCTTATGAAATAAAAGTAGGCAGAAAGGCATACACATGTAATGACTTACACTCTATATCTATATGTATTACCTACAGAAGAAAAACTGTGTGACGACTCTTGTGTCCTGCATATGCGTTTTGGTTCCAGTGGTTGTATGTTTTGTTGCCTCATATCTTATTTTTAAGTAGTTAATTGGCATTTTCACTCATGTACTGTATATTATGTTGCTGTTCAATAGTTGTCTGGCAAACATTTTTCTTTCCTATAGATTTAATTGTAGTAAATGTTCTGAGTAACCTATTCGATAATCAAGTTACAGATGATTTGATGTTATCATGGTAACCCAATAATTAATATCTTGAACACACAAGTAATTGGGAAAAAATAGATGTATTACATGTACACTATTTAATAGCATAATGATTAGATTCAGATAATAGAAATAATCATACATGTACTTGTATGATGACTGGCATATTAAGTGGGGAAGTGGAGCATTGACACTACAGAATCTTCTACATTAAATATATTTGTAACTGTAACCACCATATCACATGATCTATTTAAGCGAAAACATGTCTGAATAAAAGTCTTGTCTGCGATATCATACTTGGTAGAAGTAGTCGCTAAACACTAATAGACAATGAAGAATGGAATAAAAGAAAAATATTGTGTTTATAAACCATATGCAATCAAAAGTATGCTTACCAGAATAGATATTAAAATGGTGTATGGCTCTATTCTTTGGAATTTTAAAATAGATGAAAGTGGCTCTAAATGGACATATTAATGTAACTTGAATATACAAAATGGGATTTATTTTCAATTTTGAAAACCATTTTATTGTAATTACTAATATGTGGACACTGGACATTCCAAATTGAATGACATTGTCTTCTAGGATATTTTTTTATTTCTTCATAACAAATGGCACCCAAAACCATATAATATATGACTCCTATGGTGATTATAAAATGTTCATTGTATCTTAAATATTGATTGAAATGGACAAATGTTAAATTATTATTTGTGTATTTAATTTCGAATATTATGAACCATATTATCAATCAATTAAAACCAAAGTTTAAATTACTTTCAATTGATTTTAATTTTTGAAATACCTTGGTACTTTATTTGTCTTCGATACCTTTATGGCTGTAGTAGCGTGCATGGTATGAGGCAGAGAGTTGACATCCCTGTTATCTATTTCAAGAAACATCCTATCCAAGAGTTAAATATTGTTTTATACGCCCACATGAAAATGTGGTCATATATTGTCGTCGGCCCTGTCGGTCCATCATGAATGCTCTAGGGGCTAAAATTAATGTCTGATTGACTTTAAATTTATACAGAGTGTTTAACCCTTCCTTAGCGCATAAATATTCACTGAGGTAGCGCAATATTTTTAGGCAAAATGTGCCAAATACTGTATACATTATTAAAATTAGTCCAGCTAAATAACTAATGAATATAGAACTTTCAAATTTTCAAGGACTACTTATTACTATCTCAGGTTATACTTGGCAAGTTTTGACCTACTTCTACCAAGTTGCCATGGTAACCAGGTAATCCAAGATGGCCGCCACTTTTTAAAAAAATCATATTTTTAAGATAATCAAGTGCTGTAGGCTATAAAATATATATTAAAATAGTGCCAATTGTATAGAATATGGGGCCTAACATGTTTCCAATATTTTACCACCAAAAAAGGGGGATAACATCTAAAATTTGAAAAATAATTGTGTGATAACTAATTAAAGACAGATTTTTCGCGAATTTTTTTTTTCGCACAAAGACTTACAAAAAACATTTATTTTGTCATCAATAAACTTCTAAATTGTTTTTTGAACAAAATATATAACTATCTCATTGTGAACAAAGAGAAATATAAAATATGTTATGGGACATGTCGGATCATCGCCAAAACTAACCTCATCTGGGGGAGGGGCAGCGAAGGTAGGCGGGGAAGCGCGAAGGTTGGCTGGTCAACTTGCATCGGTCCAGGAACATTGTCAGCTATGTCATCAAACGCCTCATTTTCTGAGCTTTCAGGAGATATGTCGTTTGTCGGTATATCGTATTCACTGCCAAAGCTATCGGGCCCTCAATCTTCGTCATTTGAGCCGTTGAAAATGAAATCTAGGGCGTGTTGAAATGCGTAGTATTTGTTGATATTTTAGTCGGATGTTATGGTTTTGTATGACCCGGATGTTGGCTATATTCGGTCGCTAGTAATACCAACGCTAGTTACACACTCCCGAGTTAGATTTCACGTGATACCAGGTCACTGAACCATGCATTCTAATATCCCGACATTTGTCGGCAGACGCTAAGGAAGGGTTAAGGTCATAAGACAAAGAATCCTATTGATTTTCAGCGATATCCGATAATTACAGAGTTATGGCCCTTAATCTGCTTGATCACTTTGAAAAATCTTGTGAATGCGCCAGAGGCTAAAGTTAATATCTGATGGACTTCAGATTTATACACAGTGTTTAAGGTCATGATATGAAGAAGCCTAATGATTTTCAGTGATATCCGATAATTACTGTCAGAGTTATAGCCCTTGATCACTCTAGAGGCTAAAGTTAATATACGATTGACTTTACATTTATATATACAGTGTTTAATGTCATGAGACGAAAAAGCCTATTGATTTTCACTGATTTCTGATAATTACTGCCAGAGTTATGGCTCTTGATAACTTTGTAAAATCTTGTGGGTGGATGCTTTAGAGACACTAGATATCATATGATTGATTTTATATTAACTCTTAACTGACCCAAGGCGACTTTTGTCGACAACTATAACGTTACCGTTTAGTACCCAAGGCGACTTTTGTCGACAAAACATGTTAGCCGAATGCAACGTTCCTAGCGTAATGAGAGTTATTTCCCTTATTAACAGACGTCTTTACCTCATTTGTTTACTTCCTGTTTGACATTTTGACAGTTAAAAATCTTACTGTTTCTCCTTGAAAATTAAAATAAAACGGTGATATGTCTAGACCTCTACGGCAACGTTCTCCTAATGACGGATTACCATCCTTATTGAATGACAGTGATTCAGATTTTATCTGTGGTGTAGATTTTTATCGTTTTGTGTTAGGCCTAGAGTAGAACGTGATAAAAAAGCCAGGCTAAGTCAGTGTAAGTTAATCAACAAATTTCAATTACGGTAATTAAATAAGCTTAAATTAAAAGAGATTCGATGATGAATGATTTTTAGTTCACAACAGCCGAACAGAAAAAGAAAAAAACCCATTATACACATGAAGTTTGCATGAAATATCTAAATAAATTTTTTGTATGAAATTTATATTTATGAAAATGGCATTAAATTTAGATTATTTCATTCATTTACATGAAGGGTCTATTTTCAGTTGTTTTTTAATAATATGACTTTAAAAGAATATATACATTTTTAATACTATTTACCATTATGACGTGGGTTTTTATGACGTCATGACGTCAAACCTCTGGGTCGTTTAAGAGTTAATACACTGTGTTTACAGAGTATATATATAGTTGTTTGGATTGACATTAAATTGATACACAGAGTTTATATAAGTTCTTGAGACGAACAAGTATATTGATTTTCAATAATGTTTAATAACAGGAACAGCTAAATCCATGATATATAATTTTTTTATACCGGTACTTAAAGTTAGCATGGGCCAAACAAATTCTAATGATTTTAGTGTATTATAAGGTTTTGTTACTAACAGAAGTAATAATATGCAACAACGATTTAGCTGCTGTGGGCGTATGTTTCATTTGCCTAGCAACCTATCTTGAAATTTAAAATTCATCGCTGTTAGGTTTGTTGTACAAGCTGCCCTACAGTCCCACAAACTTAGATCCTTGTTTTAATAAGCAAGACCAGAGTAGAGAACCTGTAGAAATTCAACTTTCAAGTGTCATCAATGTCACTAGGGGCACTAAACTTAATTACTGTGGGTGATTTATATTTGATTTGAACAAAAAGTTTTATTTCACCTATTTTTACATACCAGGTATTCAAATGTCTCCCTTTAGCAATATCAGTCTTAGACCCTATGCTTGTGGCTTAGGGACATGCAATCAAGAGTTTGCCCTGCTATCACTGAACCTCTGCACATTATTGCATGGCCAAGATTATCTATATGAAACTATATTTTAAAATAATACTCTAAATAACAATCTAAATCATATTTGTGTTTAAAGGGAGTACAAGTACAGGCAGTTCAAACGATAGAAAATGTATTAAATGAAAAGAAGATAACTATTATCAAAATCATTCAGTGTTATTTACAAATTAATGATGAATGGAAATCTCATGTTTGGTAGAAATAAATCTAAATCTTCTGGTTTTTTTCTTTGTGGTCAGTTTTAAAATTCTGATGCTGTATTTTATGAATATGATGTACAGTTTATATCCTCAAGTCTGAACATTCAAATGTAAGTCTTAAAGCCCCAATAACACTCTTGTTGTAACTGAATAATATTTTCCAATCTTTATTCTGGTCAACAATTTGTACTATTTTACAATATTTCAATTAAAAAATGATACAAATTTCATCTTTTAACACACCTAATTTTAAAAATTGGGAAAATTCAACTACATGCCGTAACATGTTTTGAAAAGCCTTACGTAAGCACTTTCAAATGCAACTTGGATTTAAACATATTTTCGAACCCTCTGAACAAGTAAGATAGGTTGTAATGGATAATTTACACAACAGGTAGGAAGGACACTTAAACAAATTGTAGTTAGAATAAGGCTGATTTTTTTTTTCTGGACCTGTCAAGCCAGCAAGAGTGTTATTGTCCCTTTAAAATGAAAACTTCCAAGCTAATAAAACACAAATAAATATCTTGAATATATTATATGCGTGTATGAATATAGATTGTCTTACTGAGCTATCAAACACACTATTAAGTCACATGCTTATATTCTATTGTACATATGTTCACAGAAACAAAGAAGAAAGGGGATTAGTTCTTAGTTCTTGAACACACCATATTTACATGTATGTCTGCAGTCTATTGGGAGTTTTTTTTAAAAATTGCTGGAATTGTGTGAATAGCTGAAATTAAAAGTTTTCCATCGTTGTTAAACAGAGTTTTTGCTGCTACCACTATATGTTGTAAATAACCTAAATGACTGGATATTGGAGGTGGCTCAGGGGGTTGGCCAAGAAAGTTCCTCAGCACTTTCAGACATGTTTTCGACTTGTCAGTGGGACAAATCAGAGAGTGTTTCTGAAAGTGTTTGGAATTGCTGGGATTGTGGACCTAGGGACTAATCATATTGAATTCACAGCTTAAAGTTTATACGTAGTTGTTGCCCTGAAATCGAAGGTTTCTTCATATTGGCAGTTGTTTATCAACATTTCAGGTTACTGCCCTTGTACAATGTATTTGTTGTGTCCAGAGCCTCGTCTAAGGATTTTGTTGTGTGCGGCAATGTTGGGTGTAGGTGCGAACTACGTGAACACCGTAGTTGTGAGACCGAGTGGGGGTCTAACTTAACCTGCCCCAGAAATTTTCGAAAATTGACCCCCTTAGACTTGATTTCTGAGCACCTAAAAGTTTGATACACTATAAGAATTTGATATACTATTAGTTTTGGCATCTTGTTAAACCACAGATTGATTAATCCAGGCTTGGCACATGGTAAAAACCAAGTCAGCGATTTTCAAAACGTATGTATTGCCGCCCAGTCTTCAACTTTTGGGTTCAGTAGGCGGCACAGTTTGGCCAGTGCGCTGTGGCAGCAGCGTCGCCTAGTCACCATGTTAATCGAGGCTCTGGTTGTGTCCCAATACTACAAGATGTAGGCTCTCAACAAACACAAAATATACATCTCTTTGGTTTTAACAAAATTACATTTAATATAATTTTATGTGCCCGTATGAAAATTTTCTACGTTTATCGGTTATTTGTTAAAATTCATGATTCTCATTTTCATATACAAACATTCTGACATATATTCATGATGTGGATTATTATTAGTGTTTGATGGTTTAAGTTAACACATATGTCTTACCAGTTATTTAAAGACTAAGAACAGAACAACTTATTGATTTTCTTACTTCTAACATGTACATGTATGTTAGAGTTGTGTTAATATATTTCTATGTTTGCATGTATATTTGATCCCATTGTTTAAATGATCAATCACAGTAAGTTGGATTGAACCATTGCTAGTCTACAAGTAATAATTAATACCCAATTCTGTTCACATTTATTAGGTATGCAAATCAACCTGTCTTTTAAATTATGGTGGGTTCATTTTGCCCAATTACAAAAATAGAAAAAATTGTATTTCATTCCAGTAAATCAGAAGATCGGGGGTTTTTGGCATTTGGTTATTTTGGCAAGTGGGCAAAACGAACCAACCTCTGAAATTAATAGCTCAAAATATTGAGCCTTTTCTAATCACTACCTAATTATTTAACATTGACCCTTTGGAGGATAATTAAATTCAAAGTCCTAAATACAAAATTAGTGTCATAGTACATTATTTTTCTGAATAGTAAGCATTATCTTCCTTATGCACTACACCCATCACTATTAGTATGATAGTTGGATAAAACTACCACTTATTAACCATTCCTGAATGACAAAGTTTTCAGTTTAAATTTGATATCCCTTGGTTAATATTACAAAATGATATTTTCAGATTCGCAGGGATTTTTCATATAAAGAACCCTGTCAGAATTTGTATTCAAAGTTTACAGAGCTATCTCACCACTTATGTTCTTAAATCTTTTGCATGTGATGCAGGACAGAAATGTTGGATCCTACGTCCCTATGCTATGTCCATAGTTTGACTTTTATCGTTTGTGATTAAGACACCAGACAATGTTTGCAATGCAATATATAATCCCTTGGTTACTTCCAGATTATGTAATCTTGTCAAAGTCAGTTAGATTGTTCATTTGGGCATATGGAAGCACCTTATTTAATTTTTAAAATTTTGGTCTGTACATCTTTACATTTACATTCGTGGCTCTCAAAAGCTAGAGTCCAGAATACAGGACCAAGAACTTACTGGAATTTAGTCGAATTTTTCATTTGGGTAATTGGGGGAGATAATTTATTTCCATATGTATCATGACTTTAAAGCTTGGGAATTTGAGAAAAAGTTAATCTTGACAGGAATTTGATCAAGAATATGTAACTCTTGTTAGAAAAAGGTATATATGTGTATATAAACTTCTGTAGGTTGTGTTACTTGTTGTATTTGAATATGAGCACTGCTTATTTTGTCCCATTGTTAAAAAATCACTGATTAAAACAAAACACAATTACTTAATATTTTATATTTTTTAGGAAACCTTACATCCTGATGATCTTCAATCAAAAGAACAGTTTGAATCACAAATGTCCACGTTATCTAACAATGCGGATATTTGTCGGATCTGTCATTGTGAGTCTGAGTCAAATAATCTACTGATATCACCATGCCTGTGTTCTGGCAGCTTGAAAT
Source organism: Patella pellucida (assembly GCA_917208275.1). Taxonomy (NCBI): domain Eukaryota; kingdom Metazoa; phylum Mollusca; class Gastropoda; family Patellidae; genus Patella; species Patella pellucida. Next base: position 71,557,515 of record OU795036.1, read on the forward strand.
ACATTCACTCAGCTTGCCTCCAGAAATGGATAAAAAGTTCAGAAAAAAGAAATTGTGAATTATGTAAATTTGAGTACATGATGACAACTCAAACAAAACCTTTCGGACAGGTATGTATTTGTATTTAAAGGGCTAATCCCGATATTTGTTTTGGGAATAAAACTGCTAATCCCTTATAATATTCGAGTCAAGGGCCAAGCAACTACTTCAGTATTTATGATATGTTTTCAAACGACTTCAATCCGTCAGTCTTCATCTGGAATTTGAGACCGGTGCGCCAAGGTGTATTTTGTGGTATCTGGATTAAACCAAACATTGTTTATAAAAATAATGTGTAGTTGAAATTTGCCTTTCTCTATCCTCAACTGCTGTTTAAAGTGCTTTGTGACTTTTGGTTGGCACTATAAGCATCCATTAACAATGAATTAGTTCTTAGGCTGTATAATCCAAACCTTCTATTTTAAGAAAAAAGTCTGTAACAATTTATTGTTGAAATCTAATCATGATATACTGTCATCAATGTCATTGATAAAATATAGATTTTATGGATTTATTTTCAGAAAATTCTGATTTTTCTTTTTACAAGATCAAGCCAGAGTAAATGATTGTTATATTTACTTTACCCTGACTGATCAATTATTGTGAAAAGTCTGGTAAACTTTACCTGAATATTGACATTAAAAGAAATAATGCAACTCAATGTTATTACTGATAAAGATTTTCAATCAGCTTGTATTTACAATGATATAATGGTATCTATGGGTATAATACCTTAACTACCATATCATGTCTAGCTCACTGTAAAATCAATATTAAACATTAAATTGAATTGTTTGTATAAGCTCCATGTAAAGTGGCATTGTGTTTATGTGACAGAGGCATGTCTGATGCAGGGTATGCTTATTTAAATTTCTTAATCACCTGATACCAGATCTGTTATAGCAAGAAACAAATATTCTGTCTGTACCACATGCTTATCTCTTTAATTAACTCAATAAATTTCCACTTCCCTTTTCTCTAGTTTCATTGAATTTTCAAACCAAACCATTTGCACCACAAAATATGTAGGTGGGTAGGGTGAAAATAATTCCATGTTTTTTGGAGAAAGGAATATTTTGAAACTTGTGACTAAGAAAGGTGGGACCTTGGACATTGATCCTACTCCATTCTTTAAATGACTTTAGTTACTTTCTGTCCACAGGTTGTAATGCTCACTACTTGTAATTGTCAACAGAATTGAGAGTTGCAACCTTTCTTCTCTCGCATTCTCTGTCACAATTTAAAAAAAACTTAATATTTGGAATAGAAAAACGTTATAATTCATTAACATTATATATGCAATATTTATGAAATTAACTTTTGTCACTTAACGAGAAGCACCGATTTATATCAACCATGTCATTATTATTTTATTTTCTGATTATGTTGTAAAATCTTGTCAGGCTGATGTATATCAGTAAGTTGCCTTATTTCTTTATGGAATCTAGATGAGTTCCAATTTTAACGAGCTTTGTCAAATATTAGCCAAATTATTTCCCTTGACTTAGACAGATTATGTCAAAGTTCATTTGATTTTTTAAACTTATTAGACATTGGGTATAATAAAACAATGTCTTTTAAGTAAGAAGAAGATAGACTGTCATCCTGGGAAACAACTCACTCAACCAAAATCAAAGAGGTCTAGCCAATTTCTATTGTGGATCATGCATGTACCTCAAGCATTAAAGCTGTGTGCTTTGAAAGTCTGAAATCTGTGCTTTGCAAGAATGATATGTATCCTGAAAAAGAGGAAACTGAGCATAGCAATCATTGTGATTATCATTCATTAATACTTTTTGCAAATTCTGAAACAATCTGATTAAAATACAGATCTATATTTCGTTTCGTTTTTTATACTTTCGATGGCCTACACTACATGTAGATCTAACAACTTATAGTGGGAGATCACGTTCTATGACGTATAAAATTACATTTGACCCCATAAGCTCAGTCATTCGATTAACCAATCAGAATCGTTGTTGCAAGTGGCTATGTTTTTGATCTATATTTGCTTTGTTTTGATATCTGTCGGAGTTCATGTCTACCCACAGTTCCGTGCAAGAGAGTTCAAACCCCCAATTCGACAGACAATTTGATTGGATGACCCCTCATTTAAAGCTGAACACGAGTTAAATAACAATCCTCCCAGATCCTAAAGTGTAGTAAAGACAAAATTATGAACTATAAAAAACGAAACGAAATTGGATCTGTGTTTTAATCAGATTGATTCTGAAATAAAGGCCAGTTGAAATTGCAGTTGACAGTATAAGTTTTATTATCTGATACTCGCAGTCAATCAGTCATTATAATTTTAGTTATATTCATCTGTGTTTACTGGTACTATAAGGAACTAATTATTTGGACAGACTTTAGACATATTGATCTTAACCTAGACACAGTAATTAGTTTGATTACATTTCATTACTACTTCTAAGTTGAGTCAGACAGACATTATTTTAAAACACTGCTATATCATACACAGTTAAATAGAATACATATCAACCCACATGTCTAAAGTCATTGTGCATCAACATTTTATCTTGTTTACATGTAAGCTTACCTGATCATGTGCAATTATTTCAACTCATTATATACAGTACATGTAGTTAGAATTGTTAAAGGGGCTGATTGTCATTTCAGTTATTTGAAAACTTTGTCAACAACAGAGTAGTGGAAGTTGAATCTATAAAATTAATGTCTGTCCCATAATGATTCAATCCCTTTTTTGTACGGCCACATGGAAAAGGGTGGCATACTGTAGTCTACATTTATTATCTGTTCATTTTGTTTACATAAGTGAGACAAAGAATCCTATTATATTTCCGTTAATTACTTCTAGAGTTATGGTCCTTGATAGAAGTTGTCATCCAATCTGTATTAAATTTATATGCATTATTTATATTAATAGAACGAAGATGCCGTTGAATTTCAGCATTTCCTTTTACCATCTTCTTGAGTTATGGCCTTTGTTTCACTTTGTTGAATCTTGTTAATGCTGAAAAATGCTCTGTAGACAGAAGTCACCATCAAATCTGTATTTGACATCGGTGTCTTGTAAAAACTCCCATTACCTACATAAGAATGAATCTGTGACAATCCTTGTTGACTGCATGGATGATTTAGCTGCTGTGGGCATATGTTTCGTTGCCTGGCAATCTATCTTTAAAAAGTATTTGATGGCTTAAAAATATGGGAACATTGATCATCCTCAGTCAACCATATAAACAGGATATAGTCAAAACAGCCAAGACCAGATCAGCAAAAATTCTACGCCCATACAGATCGGGGTAGAGTTTTGACATATATACATGTACCGGTAGTCTTCACCCCTGTCTGTTGGTCTGGCATCAACAATTGCTCATTCACACAGTAGAGGCTAAAGTTTTTGATGTACTTGTACCAGTATTTCCTTCAAGTTTGATGAGAAGATGATCCATATCTATTTTCAGCTGTATCTTCGGTTTTGGAATTACCCTTGTTATTCTGAAATCAAGATTCCTCATTAAAGCAATAGAGGCTAGAGTTTAAACCCTATCCATTTTTTGTGACCTTCAGTTCTTCATTAATGGCTAGTTTGTGAAAAACTTTGTTAGTTAACGCCATTGATATATATAAGCACAGTTAACTTCAAACTTTGTGTGAAGCATTTTGGTCATGAGAGGACTTAAAGCCGTTTGATATTTATCCCTCATCAACCTTCTGTTCTGATTATTTTCTATTGATTTCATGCCAGCATCATTTTGTTCTTATACTCATTAGATGGTTTGAGAAAAATCAATGAGATTTCTTGTTTTTGCACTAAAATACTAAATTAATGTTGATTTGTGTTTTTCAGTGGGAGAAGTTAGAGATGTCATCAGCTGAAAGAAGAAAGATTATTTGTTCAGTCACATTTCATATTATTGCTATAACATGTGTGATATGGTCATTGTATGTTCTTATAGACAGAACCACAGAAGAGGTGTCAAGTGGTAATTTAGACTGGCCATTCTGGACGAAACTAATTGTTGTGGCTATAGGTTTCACAGGTGGATTAGTGTTTATGTATGTCCAGTGTAAAATGTACTTTCAACTGTGTTTAAGATGGAGAGGTTATAATAAAGTGATAAAGATAGAGAATGCGCCTGAAGATGAGAGTATAAGAGCAGAGGCAGCAGCTAAGATTAAAGCTCAAGCTAATGATGGTGGTAATACTAACAGTGTTGCCTTAGATGATATTGACTCATTTTGATAGTTCAGTTTTCTGTAACATATAATATATATATAACTGTGTCTCCATAAAGCGGTAATTTCCCTTTATTCAAATCCATTTGACATAGTTTGGCTCAAAATTCAAATGCTTTTAGCATGATACAATATATTTGTTATGATAGAAAATTAAAAAGAAAACCACTTTTGGGTGAGTGTATAAAATATATTATAGACTGAATTTTTATCTGAAACATAATAGTGCTAATAAGAACCTTAAGAAAATAGTGGTTCTAAGGACCTTACTTTAAGGAATTAATGGTTGTGTATATATGGTTGTATAAGAGAGAGGTCAGATGAAATATTTCATTTTACTTCTGTAACATAAACCTATTGAAGTGTGTAATCCTATTACACAAAACAGAAAACTTTTTAACCTTTGACTTTTACAGTTTTACATCACTTGTATTGGAGTCAATGTAAATGTACAAGTATATTGGATTTGGGTCCCTTGTACATCAGGAATATCTTCTTTATTTCAGTCACAAATGTACATCTTATATTTCGACTAAATAGTGGTACTCAAATCAACTTTTAAAAACTATTTAGGGGTCCAAGCATTTTCTTTAATGGAAGAAAGTCGCCAGACATTTCAATATGGCATCCTTTAAATTATACATCCATGGCCATAATATAAGTGAATTGGATCGGATTTTATGCATGGAAATAATTATTGAGCAAGTATCTATTTCTATAGATAGCGATGGCCCTATCTTTTTGTTTAAATTGCAGAAAGCGCCTGGATGGGAATTAAAAGTCTGTGATTAGTTGATTGAGTAACTGTGATCTTTATCTTTGTCATTGAATTTTATTTATACTTCTATTGTTAGTTAGTGGCGTCTATAGAAACAAGTATGATTCAAATGAACATGCTCCATTTTATATTTTTAAATCTGTATAGCATTTATATAAAATATAGCATTAATTCTACAAAGTTATTCTTTCGTGTATATTATATATATGCATGCAGTGAACAAATGTAATCAAGGCATGCAACACAAGGCATGCAATTAATTTGTGCATTTAGTTATCTCTACCGTACTTAACCGAAGTTTTGATATAATTATTAAATCAAAGATGCATTCACTACTTGAAGTAGATAGTAGGAAAGTTTGTTGTTTTTCATTGTAAATATCTATATGAATTTATAAATACAGATACTTATTTAAGGGTCATATTGTAAATTTATTGTTATTTTAGATTTAAATGCATTTATGCTATACCCGGTATGTGGTTCATTTACATTTAAGATACATGACTCATTATATTTATACCGGTAGTAGGCCTATAATGTATTAATGTAATTTGAAAATCATACATGAAAGGCCTATAATGTTTTGAATTAATGTACATGTAATTTTAAAATCTTATATTAACTGTAATGCACACATGAAATTCATCTAGAATAAGCTATATTTTAAATACTGCAATTTGTGTTGGAGTAGGTGGGACGATTTACCCAATATCACCACATACTACCCAGTACTACAACATAATGATTCAAAATGTGCAAATCAATTAAAAAAATTTTTTAAAAATTAGTTACACCGCGAGAATTGTACTTTAAATGCTACACCGCTGTCTGGCTGTTCCATTTGCCCCCTACATAAACAAAAACAAGCGAATTCAAATAGCAGCACATTAGGTTAATAACTGCAACGAATATTCGTCAATTTGCAGAAAAATGAAATGTTTGAGCAGTTATCTCCCTTTATAACCGATAAATAGATTTTAGATTGCTATTCAGATTATTCATTTTGTTTTGCTTTGCAGTTGATTTCCAAGTCAACGAATTGAAATTAAAATAAGAAAAACAAGTATTTTGTTGTGTATATTTAATTCATTATATATAATTAACTACAGTTTGTATTATTATATAAGATTGCCAGCAGTTTATGAATAACTATTTCAACCCCTCCATGTTTGTTTAGGCTTTGGACAAAGTTTACACAAGCCTGAACACTTTTGAAAGTCTGTCTACTAAGTCCGAAAGTTTGTGTTGTTTCCATTCGTCAATCAGTTGAAGTCTATTGTTCATTGACTCTGCATTATTATTTGTCAAAAGGCCGGAAATTGTATTATTGCAAAGAGGGTCATAAACAAAATTACGTATTTTTTTACACAAATACCTTTCCCAATATTGATTAAATTGTTTTGATCTTTCACGATATGGTTTTAAATTGTCCGCACAAAAATCATACTCAAGGTCATTTTGACTGAAGACTATTCCGTTATTGCCAAAAATGATCCTAACTATTTTGTCTTTCCTCCAATGAGATCCCCGATTTTTCTAAAATAATATTATAGAAAAATAATATTATAGCCGGCGTCAATCATACTTGACACATTTTGCTCAATTACTTTATTTGGTAGCACTTTCATTGAGAGATAATATAAGTAAACCAGAACTTGATTAGCCAATCAACAATCTTAACACCGTTTATTGATTAAGTCAGGTGGATTGTATATTATACGAGAAGAGCATTACACATTTGTAATAAACATGTGCAATTTCGTTCATTTTAAAATGAAAGTAAATATGCAATAACTTAAAAGTTGTCATGAAAATATAAACATATGCAGTTGTTTCGAGGTTTTTTTTGTTAAAGGACATACCTCCTGACAATAACAATGGATGGGTTGAAATAGTTATTTATAGACTGCTGGCAATCTTATATAATAATACAAACTGTAGTTGATTATATATAATGATTAAAATATACACAACAAAATACTTGTTTTTCTTTTTTTAATTTCAATTCGTCGACTTGGAAACTCACTGCAAAGCAAAAGAAAATGATTAATCTAAATAGCAATCTAAAATCTATTCATCCGTTGTAAAGGGAGATAACTGCTCAAACATTTCATTTTTCTGTAAATTAACAAATATTCGCTGCAGTAATTAACCTAATGTGCCACTATTTGACAATATTAGGTTGTTAACTGATTATATTGGGAAGCATATGATAAGTTTTGGGAAAGTATTAGGTTAGTTTTTGCTTGTTTAGGTTTATGTAGGGAGGCAAACGGAACAGCCATTTAAAGTACATTTTTCGCAGTGTAACTAACTAATTTTTAAAAAATTCAATTGATATGCACATTTTGAATCATTATGTTGTAGTATTGGGTAGTATGTGGTTGTATTGAGGTGGTATTGGGTAGTATTGGATAAATCGTCCCACCGAAAGGAGTAGATAAATCCAAACTGCAGGGGGTTGGGCAAATATTTTAACTTGTATGTATAATTGACTCAAACAAATACCATATCTTGAGTAGCCTACACTAGATATATCATGTTTTTTTTTTTTGTGTTTTAATCCTCAAAAGGTATCCATTTAATTTCCATAAATAATACGCTAACCTTAACTGATGTAAGTTATACAAATGGTAAATAATGATCACATCTAATGTCAATACTGAGGAATTCTTAAACTTTGATTAATAAAACAGATAGTACACATTCCGTAGTTTATATAAAATGCGGAATTATTTGCATAATATGACTTGTATTAAATCAAAGTAAATCTGTATCAGATTAACATACCGGTAGATAGAATCAGACTTTTGATAAATTCCCAGATTTGTGATTTTTATCCATGTTTTATAAGCATACACTTGTTCATTACTCATTCTCTGCCTTTGTCATTATTCTTTGTATATATTTCCTCTTTTGTATGCAAAACTAAATTATGAGCATCCAAAATAAATGAACATGATGCCCAACTCAATTAATTTGTATTTGTTTTCAATATCTAATTAATAAGTCCCTGATACCTTTACAAGCACAGATCCTAATAATCATAAATAGTAATATGCACCTGATAATGAATTAAATTATAATAAGCCAGATGTTCAAATATACATCTCGAAGGTAAAAAATATTCAGGTACTATTTTAATGTAAAGGCTGAATGAAGACTGTGTAAAGTGTGTTGTATATTATTAACACTTATTCTGTTGGAGCTTTAACAACAAAAAATAGTGGGATTATCAACTTAAAAATCTTTGTACTTTTTATATGCTTGCTTTGAAATGTGGTTGTATACTATCGTCACCTCTGTCTTATCAATCTGCCCTCCGACAATTCCTTGTGAAAATCCAGAGATTAAAGTTTTCATCCAATTGACCATAAATTTAAAATTTGTACTTGAAAGTTATATGTAATGTTTATTTTCACGAGAAAAAGCCTATTTAGTTTCAACTGTTTTTTTGTTAATTATTTGAAGAGATTTTTGCCTTTGATTCAGTTGAAAAATCTTTTGGAAACTTTGGCAACAACCTTTGTGAACTGAGTGCTTCGATGACTTGGCTTCTATTGGCATATGTCATTGCCTGGCAACTTTCCTTTAAAGTGGCTGTCTCCATTTACTTACACAGGACACAGTGGCATTAAAGGATGTGACTTAAACCTGATGTAGTGGTAGAGTGATGTTTTTCAAGAAATTCACCCCAGAGGTTAACAGCCTTGGGCTACCAGATAAATTAGCATAATGGTGGTACACTTTGGTATTCTTCTTGGACACTATTGAACTGATATACTTCAGTTCCAAGTTAAAAATTCATGTTAATATAAGTGTGACCCATACTGGGAAAAACAAAGTAATTGATAGCATTGCGTCCTTTTAAAGATTGTTTTCTGAAATAACATGTAAATATTTGTTAATAGATCACATTTTATTACAGCATTTCCAAAATATCAAGACAACTACTATTGGAAAAGATTCCAAATGTCTTGAAAATACTGAATAATTTTATATCATTTTTTTTATCTTATGTTGTTTAATTAATGTTATAGATAAAAAAGAATCCTATATTTATTGTAGTTATTTAAAAACTATTTATTGTAGTTATTTAAAAACTAAGTTTTAGTGTTTTATCTTTTGTAAATTAAATTTTTTGTTTTAATTAGCTAAATATATCAGTGAATATTAAACAAGTTATATTATTAAAACTCAAGTAGACATATTTGTCTACTTTTGAAAATAGTTGTATATCAAATTAATTTACCTTTTATTTTTTTTAAATGTAGATATGGTTATTACTCATCTAACTGTTGTTAACGTATTTGTTTGTATATAGTTGTTAATTTTTGACTAATGAAACAAAAATATATAATATTGATTTATTATAAATGATAGATGTATTATTTTTCATAATAAAATAAGTATTTGAAAATCAGGATTCTGTGTTTACTGGGGGGTTGGATGGCCGGTTGTATGTGGCAAGGATTAGGGTCGCCTGTCCAACCTTATGGGTTTTCTCCGAGTCCCCAGGTTTCCTCCCACTGCTAAAGACCCCTAAGCGCAAGCGAATTATGTGTTAGTCCAGAAATGACCCAGTTTGATTCGAGTGGACGTTAAACTCCATTTCTCTCTCTCTGTTTACGAGAACAATGTCTATTATTTGGTTGATAAAGGGTCAGTTTGATTAAATTTTATTGGTTTTGCGAGGTGGAAATTTTATCTGCATTAATCTGTAGATTAAGGAGCTATTTCATTAATGTTTGAATGAAAATAGCTAAAGAATTTGTAAAGAGAACAACATAAGTATATTCTGTCAAAATCAATATTTAGTTATGCTACTGACCAAACTGGAGAGATTGTTACGCTACTGATCAAACTGAACGGCAGAAGTTGTGAACAACCTCTTCTGAAAGTTATATATTATGGAGTGCTTCCAAAGTAATTGGCCCATCCCTCCCACTCTTTTTTTAGTTCTTATTAGGTCCAGAATAAATTGGTAATATGACATTAAATTAAAAATAATTAATATAGATCATACATAATATATAATGCTATTCAAGTTCTGCAAACAGTCTTGCAATCTCTAAGTAGGTCAGTTGATTGATTTTTGAAAAGTTGGCAAGACTAGGGTTATACAATAAGTGTAAAACAACCACACAATACTTACATGTAAGGGGGTGGGTGGATGGCCGAATGATGCGCGCTGTATCATAAGGTCAGTTATTGAGTGGCGTGGTTTCGATTCCCCTTCTCTGGTCCGAAATGACTTAGTTTGAGAGAGAGTGGACCCCTCTCTCTCTTCTCTTTCTCAGACAAGCCCAAGGACAATACACACTCCATAATCTAGCCCAAAAACTAAATAGACTATTTTCGGCATAGAATACTCTATTTCATTGCGCATGGTTTTATTTTACAGAGTGAGCCAATTGTTAAGTTGCAGAAGTTGAACTTAAAATTAATGCCTGGAGTTGGGAACTCAAATCCATGGATAAAGCTTTTCTTTGGCATTTATATTATCAAAGACACATTATGGGAGATGAGATAACGAGTTAGCAGTTCTCACTATAATAGTTAAAAACTACATAATGTAAAGGCAATTTGCAGAAAATTTCAGTCAAATTGATTCATTATGAACCGAGAACCATTCGAATGAAAGTTCATTATTCGTCGGTAAGGCTAAACTAATAGTCTTGATTATCCATTTATTTGCTTAATCACGAAGGAAAGTTTTCTCACAAATCGGTCAACAATCCAACAATTATCGCAGTCTAGCCTTACCACCGAGAGCTGATTATGGTCTGAATAAGTTAGTCTATGTCTAATTTATAATTTCTATAACATTTGAAGCCTAAATTAAGACTTGCAGTAATCAGATTTAGCTCTGGAATAATGTAACTTTAAGATACAAATGTTACCAATTGTGGCAGGAATATTTAAGTAGGAGGAGTATAGTATATTTCAGTTTCTGTTGCTTCAGGTTTATTTACAGCTTGTCATCCATCACACATAATATTAGTCTGGTTATAAATTCCACAGAGATCTTTCTATATACAATTTAATCTCAATTCTGACAATACTAAACACACAAGCCATAGATAATAAATATATCTATATTATGTATTACATCTACATAATATGTATTATAAATGAGAAACTTTTACATGAAATATAAATATTGTGTAAAACTATAAATAACTTTCCATGGTTTCAACAGTTATAATCATAGCCATTATGTAAGGCTTGCCATATAGTTTCTGCATATTTTGGGGTAACTTTGTTCCCAGTTATAATTGTTTTCTTTAATATATCACAAATTCTTGGTTTAGCGGATGTCCACATTGTAAACCCTACCACATTCACATGACGTAATTTTAATATTCTGACTAGAACACCTGTTATAAACACATCTTCTATATTTAAATATGGTACATACTGCGCTGTCCATACAATTTTAGCCAATATATCACCAGACAACAAATATGTATTACCTGCCATATAGTCTGGATATGTATGAAGTGGAAACAATGATTTAGGAACCGCCCATTTACCCACTCTTTTCACATGTGACTCTGAATAAAGATGTCCTATTACTGATCGAGCAACACCATGTTGTTTTAGAAATTCTATTAATAGAGGCACATTTGTGAAGGTGTCCTCATCAGCTTTTAATACATATTTTATGCCATCACAATTTTCAGACACCCACTGCAAACCATTGAGGATCTTTGTTGTTAGATTAAAGTAGGAATCGATGTAATTTCCTTGCACTATATCGTTAAATATCTCTGCTTCTTGTTTGATAATAAATTCCATTTCAGGAAGCTTGTACTTTCCAAACAAAAACACAAGTTTCACTGTCTTTTCTAAATTAACACCCGGCCAGTCTTCACCACCCCAAGTTCTGCGTATAGTATGTCGATGAATTTTGTTGGTATGGACTGAAGGCACTAAAATGATTAAATATGGCAACTCTTCACAGAAGTTCCTTGGCTGGATCAAAAATTCTTGATTTATTCCATTGATCTTGTTTGGTTTCACTGAATAATATTTAGATTGATCAAAGAAGTTTGTGTTTTCGCGAATTTCAAACGAAAAGTTGTTATTTGCTGAGGGTCTCAACATTGTGTTTTTTACTGGAATCAAGTTATGATGAACAGAGAACAGTTGAATAGCAGGGAGCTTAAATTTTGACTTAGTTTTATGTAGAATAGTCAATATAACTAACACTAAAATAATTATTGCAACAATGATTAGTTGTTTTATCTTTAAACTGTTCAATACCATAATAGAGGATTTCTTGAGGGTTATTCTATCATCTAAAATATAAAATGACAAACAAAATACAAACTTTATAGGCCTATGTTCTTCAGTAAGTTCAATATTTCTCATTATATCCTTGTCTTCCATAAATCCCTCCATAAAACTAGAAATTTAATCAGAAAACATTTTTAGTGCAAGTTTAACTCTAGATACTTTTCCATAGAAATACATACATACATGTTATTTCATAAATATTATTAAAGTCAATGCTTGCTTAATCTGTGAAGGTTTCTCCTCATAAATGTTACTGCCTTGACACGACTACCAGGAATTCATGAATACTCTACCTGTCAAAAAAACGACAAAACCTTTTAGTCAACAGAAACCATTTCAACTAAAGGACGCACATATAAAATAAGTTCTACCTTTATCTTTGAGCACTTCCTGCTTCTTTAAAAAATTATTCTAAAAATAGACTGGTATCAAATTTCACAAGACTACCAGAAGCCCTTTCTATTAATAATCTTGCGACCTAGTAACTACCGGTACACACATAATTGGAATCTAGATTGATAATGAATGCACCTGACCGTTTGGTAAACATTTGAGAAATATTTTTATATTTCAACATTATTTCTTCTCTTCCATTAACCAGACAAAGAAAAAAACATACCTCTGTGTTTATAATTTCCTTTGATGAGAAGTTATGAAAAATTCTTACAGAAAAACATGCAAGTTCCTATGAATTATACTGTATATTATGTACAATGTTTAAACCACGGAACTGTATTATAAGGTCCATGTTAAAGTAGAAATTCTTTAACTCAATATCGGTCTCCAGTCTTTGACATTGAAAACATGAATTGCCCTCCCAATACTAAAACTGCCCCCCACCCCCAATTTTCTACGCTCCAATTGGCCTTTACCGCAAATACCAGTAGCTGCCCATGCTAGTTTGCCCTCCCGAAAACATCATCTTTGCCCCACTAAAAACATCTTCAATAGTCAACTTTATTTTAAAATCATGATACATACCGGTACATTTTTCTAAAGCGAAGTAACCCATGTTGTCGATCCAGTTATTACTCCTTTGATTTAAAGGGACAATAACACTCTTGCTGGTTTGACAGGTCCAGAAAAAAAATTAGCTTTATTCTAACTACAAGATGTTTAAGTGTCCTTACCTGTTGTGTAAATTATCCATTACAACCTATCTTACTTGTCCAGAGGGTTCGAAAATATGTTTAAATCCTAGTTGCATTTGAAAGTACTTACGTAAGGATTTTCAAACCATGTTACGGCATTACACAAAAACACATATACTTATGGAATAACAGTTACTTAATTTATTTAGGCGACGTTATGAAGAGTATTCTCTCAACGTTATCAAGCTAATACAGCAAAACAAAAATTATAAGATCAATATATACAGAAAAACTATAACAACAATTCATGAAACCATACAGGACAACAAGATCAAAGGAGTTTAAAACAAACTAATTAACACTAAATAAATTAAGTAACTGTTATTCCATATAAGTATGTGTTTTTGTGTATTGCTCTATCCAGTTACTAAATGCCTCTAAAAGTAAAAGAATAACATGTTATGGCATGTAGTTGAATTTGGTTTAGTCTCACTTTCCCCACATTTGAATGTTTTAATAAAGGATTAGGAGTTTAGTAGACCGTTGGTGTAGGACTATAGTCTGTTTTAATCAATTAGTATAACTGGTGTAAACTTCTCACTCTAATTATTGTTACTGGTGAACACTTCCCACCATCAGTAGATTGGGGAAATAAGTGAAATCAGTTTACTAATAAATTTGCATTGTGAGCTGTTTTGATGTAGGCTAGGCCTAATAATTAATTTGAAATAAAACCAATTAAACTACCGGGGGGTACTGGGATAGTCTTGTTTTATAAGAAATAACTTCAATTCGTCAAGCCTTTGTTGTTTCCACGCTTCGTTCGATACAATTGTACATACCCGCCTCGCTAAGTTGTACAGGATGTTACGTTTCGTGTGAGTCAACGACAACATCTAGAAGAATTTTGGAAACGATTTCTAGACGACTGCTTCAATATCCAGTCAGATGAAAACGAGTTGGAAATACTCCATGAAATATTAAATTCATAGGATCCGTCACTCAAATTCACTATGGAAAAAGGCAAATCTAAATTGAATTTCCTAGATGTTGAAGTCCATTTATCGGATACTGGTGAAATAGAAACAGACTTGTTTTATAAGAAAACAGATACGCATCAATATCTGAACTTCAGATCAAGTCACCCTTCGCACACGAAACGTAACATCCCGTAGGCCTACAACTTAGCGAGGCGGGTATGTACAATTGTATCGAACGAAGCGTACAACTTAGCGAGGCGGGTATGTACAATTGTATCGAACGAAGCGTGGAAACAACAAAGGCTTGACGAATTGAAGTTATTTCTTATAAAACAAGACTATCCCGTAAAATTGATCGAAAATGCGATACAGACAGCATTAAAATTAGACCAGGAAACGTTACGAGTCCCAAAGCGGAAGGAGAAAAATGACAACATCATGACTTTATAGTGACTACATTCAATCCACACCACAACCGACCAATGAACATCATCGATATAAACAAGCCAATGCTGGATAATTGCCCGAAAATGAAAAAGATTGTTTCGAAAACAAATTTCATTAGCAGCTATAAACAACCAGCAAATCTTCGGAAAATATTGACATCTTCTCGGTTTGATATGAATGAGACTACGCAAATGTGGTGATAAACGGTGTGCATTATGTAATGACATCATGGAAGGCTCTACATTCGCCATGCCAAAAAACCGAATATTCAGTGTTAAACAAAACATGAACTGCAAAACTAAACATGTTGTTTATTTGTTACGTTGCTCGGGATGCGGTGAAAACTATATAGGCAAAAGCGACCAACAATTGAATCTTAGAATGAACCTGCACAGGTCCCAGATACTCCACCCAGAAAACAGGACAAATTCACTAAGTGGCCATCTAGACATATGTGGTAAAGGAAAGTTCAAAGTCGCGCCAATATATAAGTTAAATTTCATAAATGAACAAATATTGGAAGCCAAAGAGAACAGACTGATAGAGTTATTTTCTCCTAAACTGAACCGCCGTTTGAAATGAAAATCATTATGATTATAAAATTACCCATTTGATTAGGGAATATTGGAGTTATGTCCCCTTATTGATGCCGCAGACGCCGTAATGCCGAAAGATCTTAGCAAATATGTAATTGTAATTAAAATACAGCCTTTCCATCCAAATCTTAGTATTTTTGGTATATATATATATATATATATATATATATATATATATAGCTCCTCTGAATTACAAATGGTACTTTAAAACTGGCGAACCCTCTGGTTAACTTTAAATACATTGCTAATACTAAAGGTGGTCAGAATTTAGTGTTGGGTGGTTTTAAATTCAGAGTTAAGTCTAGACTCTAGACGTAATCTGGGAATGTTGCAAAAAGTACTGTACAGCTAGGGCCATCATTCGCGATGGTATTCTAGCATCTCCTCTTCCTCAACATTATCACCCTTCAGAGGAGGACAAGATAGCAGTCCTAAATGTTGTAGAGAAGATGAAGGTCCGAGTCAGAGCTGACTGCAGAGCTATACCTTCGTTGTACAAAGAAGAGCTTCGAGGTAAAATTATAATATTTTGTTTGAAACAATATTAATTATGAAGGTTTATAGATTTTTCATTTACAATCACGGAATTATTGGAACTGAAAAAAGGTTATGTAAAAGGTTAAGTGAAGTGTACTTTCATTATTTTGTTATCCTTCCATTGAGAATCTAGTACCACTATTAGTTTCTTTTAATATTATTATAATATTATATTATATTTTAATATATTCCCTTTTTATTGTGTCAGTCCCTACACTTTACAAACTTATTATATACTGTACTTTAAATCCCCTTAAGTTAATATATGCATATATAATTTATACATCTATTTTTATTTAGTTAATATATGTATCTGTTCATATATCTGTACTTATTATATATCAAACTGATATAAATATTTATACTATAAAAAGGTATTTATTTACTATGTTGAAGAGTTCACAAACTTATTACAGACTATACTTTAAATCCCCTTTGTTGTTTAATCAGTCATGGCCTAGTGGACCTTGACTCTAAACAATAGATGTGGGGAAAGTGAGATGTCCCCTTGAATTTTTCCAATTTTTAAAATTAGGTGTGTTAAGATGAAATTTATATCATTTTTTAATTGAAATATTGTAAAATAGTACAAATTGTTGGCCAGAATAAATTATTATTATGGAACATATTATTCAGTAACAACAAGAGTGGTATTGGGGCTTTAAATCATGATTTTTGATACCAGTATTAATCAACAAGGATTACAGAATCAAGCCAATGGTTCTAATCCACCCACTAGAAAAGGTCCAAAATCTCCTTTTGCATCCCTTGTCTCACTCTTGACAAATTTCTGCCCTGACTTAAATGGGGACTTGCATTTACCCCCTACCCCTATGATCTAAAAATCACCTAGTAGATGTTTATGTTCAAATAAAATGGTAAATGAAATTGGGTTTAACGTCCTACTCTTCTGCATCTAACCTGGGCTAATGGCAGACAGGCATGCGCCATACAGTGTGCTATGAGGGAACTTTTGCCCGGGCAGCGCTGCTACGGCCTACTTTTATATCGAATTCCAACTGCCAAGGGATCTTTTACGTACGGAAAATCGAGATGAACTTTCTCGGCCAATGCAGGGGTCGAACACCTGACCTCCAGGCTAGCAAGCCATTTCAATAATTCGCTTGCGCTAGGGGTAGTTAGCAGTGGGAGGAAACCGGAAGACACACAGAAAACCCACGAGGTAGATCTTATGATACAGCATGCATGCGCTAAGCATTCAGTGACAATCCATACCTTACTTAAAATGTAGGTGTGTGGAAAGAAACAAAACACTTATAGAAAATCTTGTGTCTACATTCTGTTTATTTCAGATGACAGGATAGGAAGAAAGACTAATAGCCAGAAAGAAATAACAGACCATTGGAGATTTCACTTAGTGAGAGTATGAATGCAAACAACATTATTATAACAAGAATATATTTCCAAAACTACAGACATATGTAGTAATACACTTAACAAAAAATGTGTTGCCAGGCAACAATGAATAATAATCAATGAATACATGCCAACTAGCAGCTTTTTGAAGCACAGCTTTCAAGATGTCAGGAACAGGGGCAAAAGAAAAATAGGCATAAATTTAATCAGTAAGAATTCATCACACCAACAGTGAAAAAAAAATATTTAGCTCAAACACTCTGACCTGACACACTTTTACAAGGTTTCGGCACAAATTCCAACAGACTAAGAAAAGTATAAAAAATATGGAATGTTTACAAGAATTGTCCACGTACAGACAGATCGATGGTCAGGGGTGATGACAATATATACACCAACATGAGCAGTTAATTTAGTTCTGTACATAACGTGATAAGCACTTCACATACACATAAAATATATTGGTGAAATGTAGGGTGCTATGTGTGAAATTTGGACAAGACAGTTTTGAAACAGCCTATTCATATTTCAATTCCCAACTATTGGTGGATTTTTAATGTCTTGACAACAGTATACACCGAACCATAAATTCAGCAACTTTGCAGTCAAAACATTAAAAAAAAAAAATGCAGCCTGAAATCAATTGGCCAGTTGTTACAAGAAATGAAATGATATGTAATGGGGTTTAACATCCCACTGTTCTGCTCCGGTTTGTATAATGAAGATGGCAAATGAGGGAAATTTCGCCCAGGCAGTGGCACTATGGCCTAATCTTACATCGAATTCTAACTGGGATTTTTTTCCCATCCGACAAGGGGAAATCACATGATAATTGTTACTAGAGTTATAACATATCAAATTGTGCTGTAAGGTTAACAATTAACATTATTATCAATCTGGATCCCAGAGATAACTTTACCACTTTGTTTATCTGTGGTAAAACTAGCTGACCATTAATCAACAAGGAAATTGGTTCTTTAGCTCCACTCCTAGTGGCTACTGATTGGCAGGATTATGTTGGAATGAAATGCTGCCCATTTCAAAAAAGGTAAACTTATTCCTGGATCGAGATTGATATATTAACCTATACCAGTACTTATAATGGCAGTAATTATTGTTATAATTCATCTCCTGTAGTTTGGCCATTTTTATCAGTTAGTAAAATCGTCTATGTATAAAGTTATCTTATTGAATTACAGCATAATTAAAGTGTCTTCATAAGACTTTAGAAATACAGTACAAACATATTCAAAAAACATATATAGCACTAATGATATACCTTAAAATTTCAAATTACTAATTAAATTAATTAAGCAAATACCGCCAACCCATCCCACAGAAGAACCCCTTAAAAGCTGCAGTAAGAAGCAAAAACCGTAATACATGCATCCTATTCTAAAAGCATATAAACAAGCCAACATAAATAAGTAGAGGACACATTAATTTATTGCAAATTATTTTTTTTAATAGTATCAAGCAATCAAACAGATTATCAACTATACACTTAGTTTCATCACTCTCTTTCAGATGAACGCCTACACCAAGTTTGAACATTTTACCTCAATTACAAGAAGAGTTATTCATGTGTTCAAAAGTCTCGACCAATCAAATTGCTTATTGCTCCGCTGCCCCTGAGCAGAAAATGCCCATTATCGAACTTAATCAAGCTACTAATGCGATGAAACTATACAACAAGTTTCATCACTCTTGCTTGATCGCACTTAGTCAAGGTATTGATGTAAATAAACTATACACCAAGGTGTCCCAAAGCTTCAACCAAAAAAAATGCGTATCTCTGCTTACCCTAAGCAGAAAATGTTCAGCTACGTACTCCATCAAGGCATTGACCTAATAAACATCTATATCAAGTTTGAACATTCTAGCTTCATTAGATGGAGAGTTATTGTGTCGCAAAAAGTGTGACTGACAGCCATACAGAAGGGAGAACCCATTTTAATAGTCCTCTGATTCCTTCAAAAGGCGAAGGACAAAAAACGCCATTCATAAATGTTATCAACATTATTAATAACTGACTGGTCTCTATTGAATGTTTTATCAATTTGTGAAAAACATTTAACACAAAACATCAGGTTTTAATGAGAATTTAAAGTTTAATTACTTAAACCGACAAATTAATCTGAAAACAAAGCTTGAAAATTAGGACAGTTGTCATTTGTTGCTGTTGTTGTTGTTATTGTAGGTGGTGATATGGGAGATGTATCCACTCGAGACTCAGGTTCAGAGATGATTTCCTCTGGGTACGGGCCATTTTTCATCTTAATCTTATTATTTAGTTTATCCTTGATGTTCTGATGCTTTACAAGACGATTCTGTGGCAAAATTGGTAATATTCGACTTTGCTGTATGCCTGCAATAAAATATCATAAGTCATTTATTTCTTTTTCCAAACCTTAATTAAGTTTTCTTTTCAAATTTTGTTCTTTTTCAAAACATTATTTCATTTGAATTAGCTAGAAATTTATATCTGTAACCATGGATATTGGGACCCTAGCTAGAGACTTTTCATTAAGACAAACCTATGACATACATGTAAGTGTCACCAGGTGACAGTGACACACTAAAGGTTTTCAGATGGCATATAATAAACAATGACATATTAGAAGATTTTAGGGGACATGGACATGCGATGGACTTTTAAATAAAATAAAAGATTGGTTGCCAGGCATTTTGAAAAGCAGACGGCCGTAGACGCGTTTTCCAGGCATTTCGAATACTTTCTAGTAATTTGGAGTGGGTAGTAAATTATGTCAGTTGCGGCATAAAAACTGCAATGCAATTTAAAGTGTCCTTTGTCCATTATCTGTTGTTGGCAGGACGTACATTGTATTTTGCTGCCATGATCTTTCTTTCGGTTATTTGACTGTGACGCCATAGTAGACACGTTTCCTTCAATTTTCACGGCAGTACTGCAGAAAGTTTTCAAATCTTCAATACTGATTTTAGTACTGCTAAAGCATTAGTAATCTTCTATATGCTAGCAGTATTTAAATCAGTACTGAAAATAGTTTTGATTTTTTTTTATCGAATTGATATAAAATATCAGCAATAGAAAGTGTACACTCATATCATTGGAGTTATATAAGTGCTGCGTCCGCCCTGACAACAAATTAAATATGGACTTTACTTCGATTCAATCCCAACAGTTTTGACAACAAACAGTTTTTTACAAATTCAGACAGTTTTCTCACCAAGTGTCCCTTGATTGTATAAACACGGTACCGCACACAACTAACTTGACAAAAAACGCGCGAGAACTTAATTCATAGAAATTGATTAGTTTAACAAAGTCATAGAAAATTGAAAAGGAGATTAATGAGTTACTATAAGACGATGGGCAAAATTTACAATTATCTTGTACTGTAACCGAATCCATTAATCAATCGACGACACTTTTTTAAGTTTGTCATCCAAAATACTCGACTCGAGAACTGAGAAAGGTCATGTGTACGTGCTAGTTTTATTCAGATGGCGTACGTATTCTTCTTTGACTAGCCTGCTTTCTTTACGCTTCCATATTATTAAAAATATTCAAAACCGGACAGACGGCTCGACGCTTCCCGACAAACTGAGCATTCATTCCCGACAAGACCACAGCCATTCCCGACAAGGCCATACCCCTACCCCACCTCATTTTCAAAAACTCCTTGAATAATGACCGATCTCACAATTCTGAGCTCTTTTTAGATTTCTAAATTTTTTTCATGAAAATATTTAGGGGGGCCAGGGCCCCCCCGCCTCGTACGCCTATGGTAAGGGGGGGGGGGTCCATTTACAAGACAACTCCATACATCAGATTATAATTTTCCTCGTTTTAGGGTTTACAAACTGAAACAAGGGCCTTAACTATGAAAGTAACTTACCGAAATTGTTGAAATTTTGTTTTACTAATTTAAACAAGCCAACAGTAAGGCTGATGTCCCCCGCCGAAATCCCAAAATAAATAGAGGACACATTAATTACCGTAATCGCACATTTACTTTTTTTTCAAAAGTATCAAGCAATCAAACTGATAATCAACTATACACTAAGTTTAATCAATCTCTATCAGATAGAATCAAAGTTTTCTTGTCCTAAAGCATCGACCAATGAAATTGCTAAGCTCAGCTTTAGCTTGAAATGTTAATCATTGAACTCAGTCAAGACATTCACCTAATTAACATCTACATTAAGTTTAACATTTTACATCAATTAAAAGCAGAAAATTCTCATCATCGAACTTAGTCACATTAATGATATGATGAATCTATACTCAGACTTTCATCACTTTCACTTAATTATAACCAACGATATCGTGTCCAAAAGCATCAACCAATCAGATTGCTTACTTTAAGCAGACAATATTTATCACCAAACCCCATCAAGGCATTCATATTCACCAAATGAATGCCTACACCAAGTTTGAACATTCTACCTCAATTAAAAGGAGAGTTATTGTGTTCCAAAGTCTCAACCAATCAAATTGCTTATTGCTCTGCTTACCCTGAGCAGAAAATGCCCATTCTCGAACTTAGTCAAGGTATTGAAGTAATAAAACTATACACCAAATTCATCACTCTCATTTAATTAGAACTAAAGTTATCATGTCCAAAAGCATTGACCAATCAAATTGCTCATCTCTGCTTACCCTAAGCAGAAAATGCTCATCTTCAAACATCCATCAAGGCATTAACCTAATCTTTGAACTTCATCAAGGCATTGACCTTATAAACACCTACGCCAAGTTTGAACCTTCTGGCTCCATGAGAAAGAGTTATTGTGTCCCAAAGTCTCAGCCAATCAAATTGCTTGTCGCTCTGCTTACCCCAAGCAGAAAATGCTCATTATCGAACTTAGTCAAAGTATTGATGTAAAGAAACTATACACCAAGCTTCATCACTCTCGCTTAATTATAATCAAAGTTAGGCTTCTTCGTTTTACTAATCTACATTTTTATTTACCTCTATCCGTATAGAAGTCAAAACGGAGAATAAGACGAATGTCAGACTTCTGCTGAAAAAAAGTATCGACTTATACCCCGAGAAACGGTACCAGGAACGGCTGTCTTAATTTTTAGTAGTGGCCCACTGGCCACTGAAGCGATGTGCCAGGAACGGCTCTCTTTAAATTATCGTAGTGTAAACGTTAACTGGTCTGAGCATGGATTACTGCACATGCGCCAAATGGACCTTGACAGCTCTGTCATCAGTTCTGAGTAATACAAGCTATTTATAAACGACATGACTGCTAACCCATTCAAAATAGGCTTCAAGTTTGTTAGAAATTGAGCATTCTTTCTTGATTTCTTTCGTACTCTCAATAACAGAAAGAAAACAAAAAAGAAAGGACCAAATGTACCGAAATCAATTGTTTTCATCCGGGTAACTTGGTTAGGGACTGAAATTAACTTTTCTGTGAAGAGTTACATTGTCGGCTCGCTTGGCATGGTTCTAAGACCGGTAATGTAAACGGGTAAATTTCTTGAAATCTATCGCAGCCTGGTAGGTACCCAGGACGGCGCGCTTATCACGGCCAAGTGTAAACGTGACTATAAATTTGTAAGTAATCGGACCCAAGAAGTAAGTATGATTGGCTTTAAGTTTTCCTATGTATAAATTTCACACAAGCTGAATAATAATTATAGCCTCTAGAAGATTCACTAGATTGTTCAAAATGTTCAGTAATTGTGGCAACTGTTTACACTTCTTCATTCCACCAACATAAACACTGCATATCAATTTCTACTCAATCCATTTAGTCTGTAGAGCATCCCCAAACAATTAATAGACAGATGCGGGTGAAAACAATATACAATCACACATTTGTGGATGTATAAAAATCTATACAATCAAACAACTTACATAATAGTTGCTGTTTTGTCTCTGCTGCTGTAAATCGCTCTTGAACATTACCATGTAAACACTTTTGAATCACTTCTCTGAGGTCCCTTGATATATCATCTGGAACCACAGTTGACATAAAGTGAGGATTAACAGCAATCTGTAAACAAAATAAAATTTCTTGTCTATAAACTAAGCAACTCTGAGATACATTTGAGCCTCAACAATATTGCTGACTAGTGAAATGAAATGAGGCTTAACGTCCTATTGTTCTCCTCTTGGCTGTCACAGTGTCATTCCAGCATAGTAAAATCAAATGGGATTTAACTTCCTACTGTACATACGCAATACAGTGTGCTATGAGGACATTTTTGGGCTGTACAGCGGCACTATGACCTACTCTTACATCAAATTCCAACTACCAAGTGATCTTTTATGTACATGCCAATGTGTATACGGGACCTTGGTATTTCGTCCCATCCAAATATCTAGACAAATCTCCTTGTCAGACTCCCGTCCTGCACCACTGACAAGGGAAAAACCACGCCAGAAATCCTGATGAACAATCTGCGACCTTTAGGTTAGTGAGTCAGCATCTAATTACTCACTTAGTCACTGTGGCTCCCAATCAAGCACAGTAAGCATGTGTTGTTTGTAAATTATCTGTAGTCTCCATTCACAGGAAAGGCAATAATTTTATAATTGTTTATGAATTGTTTATGAATTTTCAATGACTGGAGACCTGTTCAAATCACTATTTACGTACAAAGTTACTATATTTACCTGATATCTGTACATGGCTCTAGCATGTGAAAACTCTTCAGGAGTCATGTTTGGTTTAAGGTCCATGTACTTCAGCATACTATGACATCTCTCTACCATAAAGCACATAGTTAGACCCCACCCATATATGTCATTCTTCCCCGTTATTTCTTCTTCTTTAAAAAAATTTGACTGAGACTGTCTGTTAATGATAACTTTATTGAGTTCTGGACTCATGTATTCTGGAGTCAAACCTTTCCCATCTATGGCTTGCTGTGGTGTTTTACATGAACCAAAATCGGTCAAAAATAACTCCCCTGTTATTGTAACACAAACATTGTCAGCTGAAATAATAAATATATACCTCATTAGTGAATTGTCTCCCAAATTATTTTTAAAAGAAAATGGCAGAATAAACATAAGCTCACAAAAATGAAATATCCAAAATATTTTAAAAATTATTACAAATGATTAAATAGCAACTGTGTGACATTAATTTGAAAAAAGATTTCAGTTGGGAGAAAAGACTTTGTTCCAGTAATTCATAAGATTGGTATCTTATACCTATTGTATATTGAAAAAACGCTATTCATTTTGACTTTTACATCTCAATTTATATTAAAACATCTTATAGGGAGAGATAGAGAGAGAGAAAAATGGGGTTTAACCTCCACTCGACACAAACTAGGTCATTTTGGGACTACCATATGGTTTAATTTTATTTCAATAATTCGCTTGCGCGTAGGGGTCTTTAGCAGTTAGAGGAAACCGGATAACCCAGAGAAAACCCACGAGGTTGGACAGGCGACCCTACTCCTTGCAACGTACAACCGCAGATTTGAAACCACGCCAGTTGACTCAATGACAGACTTTATGATACAGCGCATGCACACTAACCATTCAGCAAACTATATATAGCTAACCCCCCTAAAACATCTTATACTTACGTTTAATATCCATATGGATGATGCCATAGCTGTGCATATAGTTCAATGCACTACATGCTTGAATAGATATATTTATCACTGCATCATCTGAAAATGGGTTGACTTTTGCTAGATCACCAAGACTTGTTCCTGAAAAACATAAATATTATCAATATTCATCTTAATTATTGGAAATTTTAGAACACCATTTCTACAAACACGTACATTTGAAAAATTTCTGTCTATAACAATGCCTAGAGGAAATTGATATATTATACCTGAATATGACTGTAAAAGTTGAATGCTGTTTTTATCTACCAGAAGACCGTGAAACTGTGTGATGTTTTCATGGTTTAATTGAGTCATCACTTCTACTTCTTTTGGATCAAAATTCTTGATATCCAGCTGAAATAATAACAGTTGGTTTATTGTTTTTGTTTTTCAGTTTATTTTAATTACTCTTAATTATCAAACGGTTAATCCATATCTAATTAGGTGAACACATTTCAGCTACAGACCATAATCCCCCAACCCTAACCCCTTAATCAAAATTTGAGCAGGATGAGAACACTCCGGTAAAAGTTACCAACCTATGGTTACAAAATGAAGTAATATATTGATACTGGCATAAATCTGTTTATTTTATTATTTAATGTTTGATATTAGTTATATTTTCATTATAAGCTAGTAAAAATATGTGTGTCTAACAATGTTAACTTGGCAGTCTTTTTCTGTATGCTGTATTAGATGATATTTGACTATGATATCACTGCGATGCAATTGCAAAATAAATAAACCTTTTTCACACTAGATATGGATGTATTGACCTTATATTCGGGTGGACCTGTTATGTTAATTTCCTCCGCAGTTTAAAAAATTTGCCAATCAAGGCAGGTTAAGTACTTATTCAAGATAGGTGTATAGACGGTACCACCCAATAAATACTTTGATCACTTAATTACCTAATCAATCCGGCCTATTATCAACGGTAATCAGGTTGCTCGGTAGTTATACACTATGTACACTATATTAATTTTGGAATTTGAATATTATTCACCATAGGCGTTTGGAAAAAAGATTCGGACAAGTCCGGGATATGCGGACAAAATCCCATCACTGGGCGAAATGTGTGAGGGTACAAATTTGCACCTAGAAATGGACACAAATGGGTTACAATGCATAAAATAAACGGATTTACATTCAATTGGCGAAATATGCAAAGACTTGAAATTGAAAGGCGATCTAGTCGTCTACACTTGTGGGATATATTTAGCCTCGTTCATCCAGTCACTTGCGATTAGTGTGCCAACTTAAAAAATTTCATTGTATAATATTGGATACCAGTAAGATAACAACATCAATACCAATTTAAATTGAACAATAAGTTTTATTTGCAATGTTGAAGGCTGTTTTTGGCTAGTTTAATATTATGGGTGATTTACATCGACTTATATTGAAAAATTCAAATAAGATGTCACAAGATACTTTCAACAAAAGCATACTTTAAATGATACAAATTTTCATTGATGTTCTATACGATGCCAGAGGAATGACAAGACGATGTATATTTTTAACTTTAATGAATCTTCACATTTTAGTTACAATAACGATGTAAACGAACGATGTCAATCAAACGATGTAAGGCGAACAGCCATTTTCCCGCAAACTCACCGACCTCTAGCGGGCACTAAAGGAACTAAAAAGCTATTAAGAGTTATCCCTCATTAACTACTTTTGGATGTATATTAATTACATGTACTATGAAATGAAATGAAATGAAATGTGGTTTTATGGCACGTGAGCTCCAACCGGGCTATATGGCGCCAAACATATGATGAAAATACGAGACAAACTAAATGTAATCACAGTAATGAATTAATATACACAAATAAAAACAAGTATCACAGTTGGCATCATTAAAATTAAATAACATAGTTTATGTATATTAATATTTAAAAAATAAAACATGACAAAACATGTATGTACAAATTAAAATTTTCTATAAAAATTTGTCTCTTTTAAAAAGTCTAATGCTTTATCATATAGACCCGGTTGGGCAAATAAATTCTGTAGTGACTGACAACTAAAGTATTTGGATCTAACATCTTTAAGATGCTTGCACTCAATCAGAATGTGCTTCACTGTCAACGGAACATGACAATGTTCACATTCTGGTTGAGGCTCTCGCTTTAAAATGAAAATATGTGTTAAAAAAGTATGACCAATGCGAGAGCGACACAAAACAACTTCATCTCTCCTATTAGATCTATAGGAGTTGGGCCAATCTCCTAAGAGAGGCTTAATGTGATGAAGTTTGTTTGTGTCTGCAAGATTCCAAGATCGTTGCCAGCGGCCATATATATACAAATTAATTGATGATTTAAAATCATAATATGGCAATAAAAATTTGGATATGGGAAGATCTAAAGCAGACTTGGCAGCCAAATCTGCTTGATCATTCCCTTTTATATCAGTATGACTGGGGAGCCAACAAAGGACAATGTCCTTGCTGCTCAACTCATATGATAGTAGCAGACGATAAATGTCTGCTACTAATGGGTGATCAAGCTGTTGGTTATTTATTGCTTGTAATGAGGACAAAGAATCAGTAAAAATTATATATTTTAAATCAGATGATGGTTGAATGAACTCCAAAGCTTTGAGAATGGCCTGGAGTTCAGCTGTAAAGATGGAAGCAGCGGGTGGGAGTCGGACAGAGATGGTCTCGGATGGTGTCACGGTAGCCGAAGCTACCCGATCACCATCTTTCGAACCATCTGTATAAATGGGAATATAATCACCATATTTAGACCTTAGCTCTCTGAAGAGAGATTGGAAAACCGTCGAACTTGTATCTCTCTTTTTATGTTTAGTAAGATCGAAATCGATCTTTGGGGGAGATATAGCCCACGGTGGAGTCTCAAAGAAAGGGCTATTCGCAATACCGTCAAGGCTGATACCAGCCCCCGACAAAAGGGGTTGTATGCGAATACCGAAAGATGGAATGACTTTAGTCCTCACAAGATACAAATGTTCGTGAAGAGGTCTAAATATGGTGTTAAATGAAATATGGTTTGGAAGTGATGCAATTTTCGTAGCATACTGCAGGGCCAGTTTATCACGTCTGTTGTGCAATGAGGGCTCATGCGCCTCGACGTATAAACTGTCCACTGGAGATGTACGAAACGCTCCTAAGCTGATTCTAAGTCCCTGGTTGTGTATGGTGTCGAGCTCTTTGAGATAAGACTCGCGGGCAGACCCATACACAATACACCCATAGTCGAGTTTAGATCTTATTAATGCTCGATATAATCGGAGCAAGACCTTACGGTCTGCTCCCCAGTCAGTATTTGATAGGACTCTCAATATGTTGAGGGCCTTCAGACATTTCTTTTTAAGGCTTTTAATGTGGGGGATAAATGATAATTTCTTATCAAATATCAGCCCCAGAAATTTGGTTTCATCCACAACTGGAAGGCGATTGCCACATGTACTATGACTTTCTCATTTCGAACATATCCCCATCCTTGATGTGTTTCCCAATTAACATCAACAAAATAACCTACAATAGCAAGTGATCTACAATACACTGACACTAGAAACTGTGACAATGATCTACAATAAAGAGCATTTTGAAACTGTTTACGATTTAATAATATCAAACGAATATCTATATTAACTAGCAATGTTTTTTTATCAAACTGTCTCTATTTCTGATAATTAAACTATGCACTTTCGAAGTCTATCTAACGAAACGATTAACTATTATTCGATATCTACACAACTAGTATACGATGTCTATGCCTCTAAATGACACAATCTATGAATAGGCCTTTTGAATACCGACTGACCTACTTGAATCTCAACGACTCGAACATGACCATCACTGCCTGGAAATGTTTTTAAAACTCTGCCTAAAGGCCACTTTCCACGGGGGCTGTGTGGGTCTATAACTATAACTAAGTCACCAATCTCTAAGTTTTTACTAGAAACATTCCACTTTTTACGATTATTAAGCGTGGTCAGAAATTCCCGCATCCAACGCTGCCAAAACTGGTTAATGAGATCCTGAACATGTCGCCAGCGAAGACGGGGATTAAATTTTAAATAATCGACGGATTCGGGTGCTAACTGTCCACTACATTGTCCAAATAAAAAATGGTTAGGCGTGAGAACTGGATCATCGGGGCTATCACTAACATAGCATAATGGGCGCGAATTTAACAATCCTTCAGCGTGTATTATTGCTGTCAATAACTCCTCATTGGTTATATCTGCATTTCCTAATATAGAATCTATAGCTTTCTTCGATATCTTGATAAGCGACTCAAACACTCCACCGAAATGTGAAGCTAATGGTGGATTAAACTTCCAGTCGATTCCTCTATTAGCTAAAGAACTACCAATTTTATCTTGATTTAAAGCAAGAAACAATTCTCGAAGTTCACGATTGGCACTTACGAAATTAGTACCGTTGTCCGACACTACCTGGATAGGCTTGCCTCTGCGACTAACAAACCGATCGAAGGCACAAAGAAAACTGTCAGTGTCTAAGCTCCACGACATCTCTAGGTGTACAGCGCGCGACGCTAAGCAGGTAAAAAGGCACAAATAACGCTTAGTTCGCACTTTACCACGACCTTGTTTTGTCAGGTACGGTCCTCCATAATCGACTCCCAACTCTTGCAAAAGCTCTTAAAGGTACACCTAAAAGCATTTTCGGTAATGGGGCCATAAGTTGTTCTACTGGTTTTCTTAGTCTTCGAAGACACTCTGGACATTTGTATTTTACTTCTTTAATCAATTCACGACCACGAAGAATCCAATACTTCTCCTTTAAATAAGCAAGCGTATGCGAAGTTCCACAACTATGATTTCCTAGCTCATGATAATAATTAACTATTAAGCGAGAAATCTCATGTTTCTTTGGTAGAATAACTGGATTACGACAGTCAAACGATAAATGTTCAGCTTTCTGAAGACGACCATCTACACGAAGAACGTTATTCGAGTCGGGGAATGGCTTGAGTTGCACAAGACTAGATTTACTATCAACCATATTTCCCTTTTCTATACACCTGATCTCATCAGCAAACGAGTCCTGTTGCGCATATCTATACCAATAGTTTTCCGATTTTATCAGTTCATCTATCTTAAGAATACTATATCTACGGCGATCACCGACGGATTTACGAAAATTATTAACGAATCTAAATACCCACGAAGTAACTCTTACTAAATGAATCCATTTCGAATATCTAACCGGGTTAAGTCGACCTAGATCTGACTTCACTGGAAAAGTAACAAATGCGGAAGAGGCGTTTTGACGAATTTCCTCCGAAGCGGAATCTGGAACGATTAAATCTGTTTTCGGCCAATTACAACTGTCATCTATA
The DNA here is from genome assembly GCA_917208275.1 of Patella pellucida. NCBI lineage: Eukaryota > Metazoa > Mollusca > Gastropoda > Patellidae > Patella > Patella pellucida. Next base: position 71,587,807 of record OU795036.1, read on the forward strand.
AAGAAAGTCTGGACCATGCCACCACAACTTACTATTACTTAAAGCTTCAACCGATATGCCTCTGGTAGCTAAATCCGCGCTATTAGTTTTCGTTGACGTAAACCTCCACTGTTCTGGACTCGAATGACTATGAATTTCTCCTATTCTATGAGCGACGAAAGGTTTATAAATACGGGACTCGTTACGAATCCAATAAAGGACATTCTAACTATCCGACCAATACGTAGCATCTGTCCAGGGCACTGATAAAGTTTCACAAACGGTTTGAGTTAGACGTAACCCTAAGACTGCTCCTGATAGTTCTAATTTTGGAATTGACGCGTTTTAGAAGCAACTATAACTACCGACCTACTATTGTTGTCATATTCACATCTTAGATAACAAACTGCGGCATAAGCTTTTTCTGACGCATCTACGAATGTGTGAATCGACCGACTATTTACTACTAAACCATATGTGACAAGGCAACGAGGTATTCGAATTAAGTCCAACTGCATAAGCTCATTAAACCATTTGTTCCAATATGATGATAAGTTGTCTGGTAACTCTGTGTCCCACTCTAAACCTTGAATCCACGCAATCTGGATACCTATTTTTGCTCGAATAGTAAACAGGGCTAAAAAGTTCAAAGGATCGAATAGAGTAGCTGTTTTGCTTACGACAATTCTCTTTGTTAAAACTGATTCTGTAGGTTGTTTAACTTCATAAGTAAAATGGTCATTTTCCGCGTCCCAAAGAATCCCTAACGTTTTCATGGTTGGAAGACTTTCATCATCTAACGATAGTTTAGCGATTCTGTCTTGTACAGGAATATCCGACAGTACTACGGGTTCATTCGATAACCATTTGCGTATTTCAAAACCTGCTCCTTTCAACAGTTCTGTAATCTGATGTCTCAGTTCTATGGCTTTTGGTATTGACGAAGCACTATCTAATAAATCATCCACATACATTGAGTTGAGGATCGATTCTGAAGCTAAAGGAAAGACTTCTTGATTTGAAGTGGCATGATGACGAATAACTGCTTGTGACAGAAACGGGGACAAAGTATTTCTGAATACTAAACGTTGATACTCGAATATCTTGACAGGTGCCTTTTCATCTAAATTTCTCCATAAAAATCTGTGATACTTTCTGTCATCTGGGTCCATCTGTATTTGTAAAAACATCTCAGTGATATCTGCAGCTATTGCTATCTGGTTACTCCGAAATCTAATTAGTATATCTAAAAGTTCTCGCTGTAACTTTGGGCCGGAATGAATACAATCATTTAAAGACTTACCTTCATATCGAGCGGCTGCGTCCAGGACTATTCGAACCTTTGTTGTCTCTTTATTTAGGCGACTACAGCGAAATGAGGAAGATACCAAGAAGTGCTATCTGAAAGCGATCGAACTTCTGCGGTGTAACCCTTAAGCAGATGATCGTTCATTATTCTTATATATCTTCTGCGACTAGAGGGCGTTTCTTTAAAGATTTCTCTAACGTTTTTAATCTAGATTCTGCCAACTCATAATTATCTTCAAGAATAGGCCCATTTGTCTTCCAAGGAATTTTAACTTGATAACGATTATCAACCAGTTGCATCGATTTATCTGCACGATCGAGAATCTCTTAGTCTTCCGGTGTGACTTGTTTACTACTGACGACTACACCCATAGACTCTACATCCCACATCTGACGAAGTAATGTGTTAGTGTCAACGTCTAGACTGCTCATTATATTAAATGTCCTAGCATAATGTATAATGCCTTGATTACTATACGATTGTGGACCTAGTGCTCCTACACAAGTCCAACCGAGTGGCGTAAGACGTGCGATGGGATCGCCAGGGCGACCTGCAATTTCTGTTATACAGCGATGAAGTTCTTGAACATTGAGACCAATAAGAATATCTATATGATGACCTGCGATTTCCGGAAAGTTAATACCACTAAGGTGAGGCCAATTCGATGCCTTTTTTGACCAGTCTATTACAGGCATGTTTCCTGTTACGCTCTCAACAGTAAATGCACTAAATGTTAAACACAGCGATTTATCATAGCTCAGTAAATTAACTTTGACACGAGTTGTATTAAGTTTATTAGTACGCCCACCTAGTACTGATACATTAAGTTGTCTGAATTCTCCTTGAAGACCGAGCTCCGACGAAACATCTTCATTTAAATAACTATCTGTTGAACATTCATCGAGTAAACAGTTTAATAATTTACCCCGACTACCATTTTGAAGATAAACTGAAACTGTTCGAAATGCGATATTTTCAAAAGCATTTTGACTTGACGATGTATGCGTGTGCGCACGCATTTGTGATTGCGGAAGCGAATAGGCTGGTGCCGAACGAGTTTCTTCTGACTGGCGAACTCGACTATCTTGTGACGCATATTTACTGTATTGATTCGAATTATCAAAATATTGTTTTATTGGTCTGGATCCCCCTCCGTGAAGGAGTATGTGATGTGTCTTTGGACAACCATCTATCGAACATTGCCTTGCATTGATACAATCCATACCAATATGTGAAGAATCTAAACAACGAAAGCACAAATTCTTTGATTTTGCGACCTCCCATCTGTCATGTACTTGCATCGATTTGAATATGTGACAATCTTGTAGGTTATGATCTTTCTGACAAATCATACATGGATTTCTATTTTTTGAATATGAACGATACTTATTAAAGGTTGTAAAAGTTCCAGAGCGACCAGTGTTAATATTATATTTTGGTTTTGACGTGAATGGCGATCTATTAAAACCTTCTACTTCTTCTTGCGCCTCTGTTCGAACTTTAACTTCTGCTGACAGCCATCTATGAAGCGAAACAATATTTTCATCTTTTTTCTCAGCAATGATCCAACGCTTGAAATGTGTCACTTGAATTGTAGATAGTTTTGATTTGACGATACAATAAAACATTGAATTAGTCTCGAACTCTTCGTTTCGGCCGTTATCTTGGAGACTGATGATGGCTAATTCTAATTTATCCGCGAACTCTTCTATACTTTTTAAATCGGGACTAGCGGGTTTCATTTGCCGGATTGTATCTAAATGCATAAGAATACCACGACGCTCACCTCCGAATTTGTCTTCAAGGCGTTTCTTGGCTGCTTCATACCCTACCCCTGACGCTGGAAAACCTTCAATAGTGTTAAGTGCATAGCCTTCTAAACATTGGCGAAGTTGTAGCATTTTATATGCTGGACTGCATGTTGTTTTTTCTATACATTCAAAAAACGCATCTTTAAAAATCTGATAAAGTTTTTTATCACCCGAGAATCTAGGCACTGTGACTCTCTGTAAATGATGATACATGTCCTTATCAATCTGCTGAGCATTATTAAACGTTGATGCGCTATTAACAAATTGTTGACTATTCGATGACGCTCGATCATTTGATGAATTATTATTTTGGGGTATTGGGTCATGTTCTGGTGAAGAAATGTTTTGAATCGGAGTGCTAACTTCACTGTTATTGACACGACTTGGTCCTGTATCACTTGGTGGCAAAATTGGAGTTGTCTCTCTTGAATCAGCAACAGTAAGAACTGAACTCGGTCGTATCGACAATATATTCGTGGCTCTTTCAACAACATTGATAACTGATAGGTCATTCTGAACAGAGTCTAATTCTACATCGTATTTATTTTCGTCAATTTCACAAAGAATTAATAAAATGTCTATAACGTCTTCTTGTGATGACAAAACCTGTCCTAGGGCGCTACGAATACAGTGGCTAGCTTCAATTTCTGTATCGACCTCAGCACATAATACCGCCGTCAAATTTATTCCTGCTTTTGTTAAATGAGTTTTCAACTTACGTTTCTTCTTTAATAATTCATCTAATCTGTTATCACTATTATTACTAATATCTTGACTCGTATTTACTGTGGCTTGGGGCGAGCGCGCCTGGATTCGCGCCATTCTCTCGCGAGTATCTGTGTCTGACATTTTCTGTTTTCGATGACTATTTTCGATGATACTTACGATTGTTAACCACGCTCTGCTACCAAAATATGTTCTATACGATGTCAGAGGAATGACAAGACGATGTATATTTTTAACTTTAATGAATCTTCACATTTTAGTTACAATAACGATGTAAACGAACGATGTCAATCAAACGATGTAAGGCGAACAGCCATTTTCCCGCAAACTCACCGACCTCTAGCGGGCATTAAAGGAACTAAAAAGCTATTAAGAGTTATCCCCCATTCACTACTTTTGGATGTATATTAATTACATGTACTATGACTTTCTCATTTCGAACAATTGGGTTTCCTCTCAATGTAACTTAGAAAAACTTGGGGCATTCACAAGAAGTATATATTCAATATATAAAATAATGTTGAAGCTAATGTAACGCAGTTTTTCATACTGAGTAATGTCTGCTCTGACTTACCAGTTTAGACACAAATTTCTTGCCAGAAATTTTATCGGTCATCAATTTTACAAGTCCATTACCTCCTTTACCAAGAACTCTATCTTCTGTATAATTTGTACCCAGAACATATGTCTTATCATCTGGTAACTTTATTGTATCCTGAAATAAAATATTTAAATAATAAAAGTAATAATAATGCGAGATTTATACTATCTTTTATAAATAGTAATGTTAGGTGAATATGGGAATTGTATTTGTATGATGTTCTTGACCAATTATTGGTTTCAAATTCAGAAGCAAGTTTATCAAATAACAAGATAGGGGGTTTGAGGTTATTGCTAATTTGTTTATCATCTGAAACACTTATGATGGAAAGTTACCAACTGGACACCACCTGGATTAGAACCCACGCCAGTTCAATTAATGACAGACCTTATGATATAGGGGGATTCCACGTCAAGTGTGCACAGGGTTCTGACATGACCATCACCGATTTTGATGATTTTCGGTGTGCAAGTTAACCCTGACGAAAAAACTTGATTTGCAAAATTTTAGCACTGGGGGCCCCCATGATGTGCAAAATATGGGCCATTTCAGCTGACAGTCAAACTTTGAAAATCCATAACTTCGCACCTACATAGTAATCCTATTAAGTTATCTATCTAAATAACGCATTCACTTCAAAATTGTATAATCTTCCTGATATTGATTTGCATGGAGTCTTTTCAGAAAATAAGTGTTGAATACATTTTTATACATCATTCTTTCACCAATATTTTCTACACAAGTATCCCCCCCCCCCAAAAAAAACATGCAGAAAACACAATACAGACTTTCGTATACTTTGAATGTGTTAGTAATGCACTATATCCAGGGCATCATTTTTGAAGGGCGTTTGCGCGCTCGCGCCCGTCTGCGCCTGTAATCTTGAAAACACAAGCGCAGGTTATAGCTCTTGCTAACAATTCACGCAATTTCGACATATGACAAGAAAGTCGAGATTGAATAGTTAAATAAAAGAGTGGTTTTGTTATGGTATTGAGTCATTTGGGTTGAAGATTATTAGCTCGGTTGTCAAGTCTCTCCATGAGACCTTGACGTTTGCACTCACGATCACTGATCTATATATAGATCATTGTTCACGATAGATTATTATGTATTAGGCCTAGTACTAGTATTACCGTATTTCCTCTAATAAGCGCCCGTGCGCTTATTTTTTCAGCACCCCTTGACCCCCCGGCGCTTATTAGAGACCCGGCGCTCTTTGGAGGCCCGGCGCTTATTTATTTAATAGCAAATTGAACTTAGGGTAAAGTCGTCATTTACCATGGACATTGGGCCGGAGAATCTTTTGAATTACGGCATTTGATCAAAAGCAATCTAATGTCTTATTAGAGATCCGGCGCTTATTAGAGACCCGGCGCTTTTTGGAGGCCCGGCGCTTATTTTTTCAGCACCCCTTGACCCCCCGGCGCTTATTAGAGGCCCGCCGCTTATCGGAGACCCGGCGCTTATTAGAGGAAATACGGTACATTAATAATAAACGATTGGCCGTTTTCAAATCAAATGATGTCAGTGTTACGGCGTTAGTTTTCTAAGAGTTATTGATTGTGAAATTTGAATAAATATAACGTTATGAATTTCTGTCGGGTCATATAGAAAGTGTCTTGATAATCACGATATATATATTCCTTTCCCGCCTTTGGCATCGAGCCAGAGATTTATTCCAAGCGTATTTGTGTGCTACAATTTGGATACAAGCAATAGAAATATTGACTAAAAAATGTCTCAACTCCGTAATTTTGTTGTTTTTTTTTTTACAACATTTGGAATTTTGGATAGACTAGATGGTAAAAAAAAGCTCTTGCGAGCAAATTTGCAAGTGCGTTTTTATTTGCTCCCGCGAATATAGGTGCAAGAGCATATTGTGACTCCTGCATGTTTTACAGAAATAATGCCCTGTATATCCAAGTTCATATTCTATAAAATAACCTTTCTAAGACAATTTGCTCCATTTGTTAGCCTGTACATGTATGGAATTTGTACTATACCCGTCATTTAAAATTCCTTTTACCAATTTCGGATCATGTGGTTTTAAATGAAAGTCTCAGCTACTGCTAATAATCTGAATACTGACCTTTGAACTGTCCCTTATGACACCACACTTGTCCAAATCACAAGGTTTCAAATCCCTCAGTAACTGATTAAGAGCTTGATCAGATTCATAAATAATACAACTACAAAAGTAAACATTATAAATATAAAACTATTGACCCATGCATAATCCTATAATATTGTTATCGTATTTATTTTAGAAGACAACTATCTAAGACAATGTAAAACAATTTCTTCTTACCCATCAATTCACATAAAATTGTAAATTAAAGTATTGATAATGAGCCATCAACAACAGCTATCACACTTTTAAAAAACACCCTTGTCTGATAGACTGATACCCTATTTGAATTATCTTTGGAAGAAAGCGCAGACAAATCTTAAAATACCAAAATCCAGTCTTGTTTCCAATATTTGTGAATCTACATTTTTGGGTCTCTATTCTGTACTCATGATCTTCAGGTCCAACTTCTATTGTATAAAAATATTACTTTTACTTGACTTCCAAACTTACCCCTTTTGATAAGTACTTGATTGTTTTGCTCTGCTCTTTTCCAAGTTAATACAATGTTCTTCAAAACCTTCTTCATATTGATCTCTTAACTGAATACCCAAGATTTCCGCTACTTTTCTATCTGAACTAAAATAAAAATACACATCTAATATTACATACCTAGTTTGAGAATTATTAACCAAAGATATTCATGCTATTAAACTCAAACAATCAGAAAACCATTTTTCATAATAATTAAACAATAAAACCTATTATTTATGAACAGTAGTATTTACAAGAGCTAAAATACTACTATAATTTTAGATATAATTTCTGAAGTCTCATCATTGCATGAACTAAAAGCTTAATTACAAACAAGTGAACTGTTAGTATCTTACTTATCAACAAAAATTTTGTAGCTTTCATCTTTGTAAAACTTCTCATTTTGTTCAACAGACTCCGATCTGGCTTTCTTATGGGCAATTTTACTGTAAGGAGCAGCATTTATCTTTTTCTTTGATTCCCCTTTCAAGGATTTGTTTTTGTGTCGTTTTCTAGAGATTCTCACCTCACCAATTTCTTGCTCTGTCTCCTCACAATCTGAATCATATACAACAATAAAATATAACAAATTATGGTTAAATGTGCAGCTATTACGTAAATCTGAAGTCTTAAAATTTGACTTTCAGTATTTTCTTACTGTGTATGACTTCGGCTAATTTAAGATAAAAGTAAATGATCAGATGCAATCAGCAATGCGTGTCCATCATTTTGAAGACAATTCATATTTTAGTAACTAGGAATATGACCAAACAAACCGGTGGTCTATATATACGTGGAATGTATCAGTTGCATTCAACAGGTGAAAAGCCAATGATAAAAAAAGAAATTTTGAAATATTTCTAATAATAAAATCTCTCTGTAACAATTTTTCTTGATTGATAAACACAGTTTAATATTCAAATAATTATATACATATACCATCTTCTTTCACTGTTTCATAATTATCCTGGGTAACACATCCTCTAATATTTCCATTATAACCAACTGTACTCCTGTAGCTGGTATCATTCACCACCAACTTTCCCTTCTCATCTTCACATGGCTGCTGCATACTTGATTTTTAACTACACAATACAGAAAAATGTTGAGTTATAAGATTAATGATTTTAAATCTTATAGATTGGAAAGAATCTTCAATCATATTGCCTCTAAAGGATATTTGGCCACACGTGTTAAGTCACTTCAGGTGTCATACGAGCAACTTTTGACCTATGACATCCGACTAACCAATTAGCGTTGATGTTTCTAGTATTAGGATACCCGACAGTTTCATGCATTTTGAACTATAGAAAACGAAATGAAATAGGATCTGTGTTTTAATCAGATTGTCGATGAATTTATTTAAAAAGACCAATTAAAAAAAGAAAAGAAAATATTACCAAGCAAAAAATGTGGTTAATAAAAAGCTCTACCAAACGATAAAACATTACGGTTCTTTGATAATCATTGGATGAATTTAACTGAAAATAACTTACTCAAACACAAAAGAAAATATTTACACGACATGCACAATCAGTAGATAATCCATAAGCTGCACTTTGACATGCATTTCTCTACAAGTTTGCAATAGAAGGCAGTAACAATCGATAAATTAGTGCATACAAAGTAAAGTCTTTTCAGGTTATTAGAAAGCAGAATAATTATTTATTCATTAAGCCCAAAATGTAGTCAAAAAAGTTGTCAATTAAGTCAGAACAATTGTCAAACTTGAGTCTGAAATGTTGTGCTATTTCTGCTATAGTGCTTAGCTACGCGAACGAAGCTAAAAATACGATGAGATATACTGATGTGCTTGTTTTTAGCTTCGCTTTGTGCTCATCATTGTGTCGTAGCAACCTATTAATATTAGTTTCGATCACATCGAACCCCCTAGTCTCCAACGTACGTAAAATATTTGTATGGATGATAGAGACTGTCAAAATATAAGATGGTCGTCTTGGGAAAAAACGTAGCACATCTATTTTAAATACGACGATTTGTCCCCGTTTCAGGTAAGATAAAGTCAATAATTATAGTTGTGTGTGCCGGAAATATTATTAACATCAATAATCAATCTTTGTTTCGATGAAAAATGCTGTCAATTTTGCATAAATCGCCTTGTCGTGATTTAAAACTGGGACTGCTACGTAGATTGATATACACGCCAAGCTCATCTCTGCCACGGGGAGAGATGAGATTTTTCATCTACATAGTGCTATGTTCAAGAATAAATTAAGTTATGCAAAAAATTGACAGGATTTGTCAAGGAATGATATGATGATCATACATCTAGTAGGGCTATGAATGTCATGACGTCATCGTGGCTAATTTTCATGGATAACGTCAAAATCCTGGACACGAGTTACAAAACTCGAATTTGTTAACAGATGTCTGTACTTAAAATTATAATTATTTATATCGTATGAATCAGAATTGAATTAGCCTTTTAATGGTGTTATTTTTATTTTGGTACTCCAATTACCTGCCGAGAAATCGTCCGTTGAAAAGCATTTACGGCTTTTTGGCAGATGTTTTTGCCTTCGGGAAAAATGGCACACAGATTTTGACGTTTTTCTAATTTTGTATGCTATTTTTAGTCGTTTCGTCGCCATTGGTGATACGATACACAAAAAAATATTCTGTCCAATCAAAAAGAGGAAATCCTAAAATTTATTATTCAGGTTGCGGCCAATTTTTATCGCAATTAGAACGAAAGTTATGTCATTTTAAAGGAAAGATTTGCTTTTTAATAATATTTAGAAAATAAATTTTTTACACGCGCACTCGGATTCGTAAAGACGAATATGTGTTCTCCCAGCTGCAAAAAAAATTAGACTAAAATATTCATAAATAAAAGGAGGTTAGCGTGATATGTGAGAGAGGGTCACTCGTCAATTCTCTTCGTATATCCAGGGGGCGTGGCCCGATTTCGCGCCACTTCGTCTGTCGCTGTCTATATCGGTAACGACACAGAAGAAGATTACTGCAACTGAAATGTAAGTTTTTAAATATGTAGAACTCGTTTAAATCCAACTTATTCGTAAAACGATGTTGGAAAATCATTTCACCACTTTACAGAAAGGTTTATATTGCGTTGGCATGTCTACAATGACTGTGTGTGTGTATTGCATAAGTTGATGTTCATGATGACTCAGCGCAGGACTAATTCAAAATGACAGGTGCCGTTATGTAGCCCCATTCATCCAGTATTATGACACGCATGTCTGTCTTCAGTAAAAAAAAAACAAAAGGCTGGATGGTGCGGTCTTCCTTTACTTTTACTTTTAGATTCTTCTACTTCTTCTAGGCCCAGTTTGTTGTTGATTTTGACCAATGCAATTAAAATACATGTTATAGTAATAATGTTACTTTTTTTATTTATTCTTTTTTTAGCTACTACTGTACTACTAGTACTACTAGATCTTTTTATTGTCAGTTTTGTACTAGGTTAAGTATTAAAGTTGGTAAGTTTACTATTTATTGTGTAGGCCTAGTCGAGTAGTCGATTGATTGAAATTTTTTAATATTTTAATTTAAATTTGAATTTGAATTAAAATTTTTAAAATTCTATACGACACTTTGTACATCATCTACCGTAGTACCTATATTTATTTTTGTCTTAAAGGTTTTAGCAGATTTGCAAAAAAAACATGGCTTCACCTGATTTTGATAAAATTGCAGTCAACAATTTCATTGGAAAATTTTCTGAAAAGTTAAATATTTCTACAGAACACATTTTAAACAAATTACCAATTGAAGCTGTTGATTTTAATCAACTAAAATTTGGCTTTATTATTGAACTTATACAGTATTTTGGCAATATTGATCAATGTACTGATCATTTAATTGCTTTATCGGGCAAAAATTCTCATTCTTTCAATGTTGAAAGTTTAAAAAAGAAAATTCGGCGGTTGATTGATAAAAGTAAAAAATTGAAGAAGAAAAATATTGCTACATATAATCAATATTTAGATTCTGTGTTTGAATTTCCTATTTTAAAGCCTGCTGGGGTGTTAGAAACTAAGGAACCTAATTTGCATGTAAAATTAAATCAGTCCCTCAAGAGAAAATTAAACGTATTCTCTGAAAATTATAATATTTTGAAATCAAATTATGATATAGTTGCAAATACTTTTTGTGTTATTTTCAAAAATTATGAGGAAAAATTAAATGACCAGTCTGAAATTGCTAATCAGGATAAAAGAAGTCTTGAACAACTTGACAAAATAAATGAGCAGCAAGCTAAGAAACTTGATTCTGTTTTGGAACAGTTGCAGGCCACAAAAGAAAAGTTATATGCAAATACCAGAAATGACAATAAAAAACTTAAAAGAAAGGAAAACAAAATTGTTTCTTTATGTGAGCAACTAAATAATGTGCAAAATGAAAATGAAAATTTGTGGTCTGAATTTTTAGGCAAGGAAGCAGAGTTGCATGATACACAGAAATTAATTCAAAATTTAAGGTCAGAAAATGAAGACTTACAGCAAGTAATTGCATTTTCAAAAGAACAATCTAGGACAGACAAAAAACCTGCAAACACAGACAATTTAAAAGCCAGAGTTTATCAACTCAATAAAAAGATCAAAAGATTAGAAAAGGCAAAAACTGAGTTTAAAAGTTTATTTGACATTGAATATGGTAAATACACACAACATATTAGGAATCTAAATTTAGAAGTCACTTTGTTAGAAAATGAGAATCAGGAATTAAGTAATCCATTAAATATATTAAAAACATATGAAAATGGACAATATACATCTGATGCCAGAGAATGTTGTATGGAATTATTGACCGAAGGGGGAGTAAGTCAGAATAAAATACCCTTTGTTATTAATTCCGTTGTAACAAAACTTACAGGTTCCGTAGCAAATAAACTTCCGAGTCAGTCCTTGCTTAGCAAGAGAATCTTGCCTGAAGCAAAGTATGTTGCTTGTAGACAGGTGGGCACTGCTTTATTAAAAGACTTTGATGCGACTTCTGACATTGGTAACGTTTTGCATCAAGATGCAACGACCAAATTTAGCCAACATTATGAAGGCATGCAGGCTACTTTGAAGGATGGTAGTAATTTATCCTTGGGACTTTGTAATGTTGGAGGCGGGGATGCTAATACCTATGTAAATGCCTTTCAAAATATTATAGATGACATCGTATTGTCTTTTTCAAGTGATTCCGTTAATGATGGTGAGTACAAAGCCAAATTAATCACTTCATTTAAGTCCTTTTTAAGCGACCAGTGCGCCACAAATCCAGTTTTTAATTTTAATGATGCAATTTCAAAAATAAGAGAAGATCTTCTTCCAAAGGTTATACCAAATTTTTGTAATCTCTCCAAAATTGATCAGGAAAGAATATCGGACATGGGCAAATTTGCGTGTCGTTTGCATCTTCTGGCTAACTTTGGAATAGCCGCAGACAAAGCCCTGAGACTGTTTGAAGATACTGTCATTGAAGGCAAAAATCCGTTTGCATTTAAGTCCAACGACAGTGGCACATTCAGATTAGCTAGAAATGCTGCTACTGCATTGACAAAAAGGGGTTCTGATAAGAATGGTATAGCTTCCTACTGGAACGTGTTTCTCCAAAGTCGTGGGACTGAAAACACTTTACTAACTTTTCATGGCCATCGAATAAATATTGCATTTTACAACTGTGCGGCAGTATTTTTTCATAAAGAAGACATTTGTGATATCCTTAAAGATTGGAAGGATCCAAATGGTTTGTTGCAAGCACTTCTTTTTGACGTAAAAGAAAAGGTGTTTTTGGCTGGAGCTAGGGCAATGGGCATATTTTACGAACTAGTCACCACACCATTTTGGTTACTTTTGGAGAAGGCTGGATCCATCCTGGAAATTAATGATGAACTTCATCAAATGAAACTAACTTTGACAATCTGGGCCAATGATGGATCAGAGCCGCTAAAAGGCACACCATTGTTCCCTCTACATGTTATTGCGTACAAATCGTCTAAATTTCATGATGTTCTTTTTAATGACTCAAATGACGCACAATTGGATTCTTTAACTGTAATTGCTCTTGAACTTTTAAGTGCACAATTGCTGATTATCTTGGAACGACAAGCGGCAACACAGTTACCAGGAGGAAAGTATTTTAGTCCTTCTGCCAATCTACTTGAGACGTCATCGAATGTGCCAACAACTAATGCTATTAGCGAAAGAGATATGGCTATTCTTGACAACCTTTTGCGCATCAAGCCATCTGCTTCCACCATGTCTCTTGAAACAATTTTGATGTGGACTAGAAATAAACCCTCTGTCTGGCTTGAAACTATGTCTGAAATTGAGAAAGACAATATTTTAAAACATGCAATGAAATTTGGCCCAACATATGTAAAGAATTTCCGAGAACAGCAGAAGAATATTCAAAAACAAATTGAAGAGAGATTGGCAGAAAAAAAATCTCAAAAACTTAAATTTGAAGAAAACCGCCATAATATTAAATTGGCTATCAGTAGGGAAATTACAAGGTACGGAGGTATTTGGTCTATCGATGAAGTAGATGGTAGTATCTCTAAGTTGTCTTTAAACATAACTGATGAGAAACAGAAAGAAAAAATTATCCATGATGCAGTTTTATGCCAGATTAAATTCCATAAATTGGTTTTAAATTCTTCTGGTCCTAAAGAGCTATTTCAAGAATCAGCCCAAAAAACTAAATTTGATACATGTAAATTGATTTCTAACCTCAAACAAATTTTGTCTTTAAATTGTGACAACCCTGTGGAAAAATCTGACAATTCCTTGTATTATAAAAATCAAGAAGAAGTTTCTGAGATATTTGCTTCTCAAAAAGAAACACTTTTTGCAAAATTAAAGGCAGAACGACAACAAAGATTATTAAAACAACAGAAAACAAAATTACCTCTCTATCTTGACCACCCATATGACCTTGTAAATAAAAATGTTCAACATAAATGCAAAGAACTTGATAGTACAATTCAATGGTTTAAGGCAAAAGTTACTGGAATAACCAGATTAAAAGCAGATGTTATAAGGTCTGAATATGAAATTGTGTATGAGGATTGTCCTGATGATACTTGGTTCTTTCCCTTATTAATGGATTTAAAAAATGGTGACCTAATAATAGTTGAAGATGAGTAATTCCACATAGGTATCACTCTCCACCCATGTCGGTGGCATGTAACGTACATGAGGAGGGTACACAATGTGATATTACTTACCTCTAAACTTTTAACAACCTTGATTTTTAGTGACAATCTTTTATACATAAGGTCTTCTAAAGCAAAGGCGTTTCACCTCCCAACAAATTTTGTGCGTGTAGGAATAAGGAACTACATAACTAGTAACAAACGATGGAACTGGCGATTGTAGGACAGTATGGCGGATCAGCCTGCTGAGTTATTTAATATGATTGTGTATAAGGATTGTCCTAATGATACTTGGTTCTTTTCCTTAATAATGGATTTAAAAAATGGTGACCTAAATAGTTGAAGATGAGTAATTCCACATAGTTATCACTCTCCACCCATGTCGGTGGCATGTAATGTACATGAGGAGGGTACACAATGTGATATTACTTATCTGTAAACTTTTAACAACCTTGATTTTTAGTGACAATCTTTTATACCTAAGGTCTTCAAAAGCAAAGGCGTTTCACTTCTAACAAATTTTTTGCGTTGGCTATCTGATTTTTCTCACTTCTCATCTACTTTTAAGTTTACCATATTATTTATTCTTAAAAGGCACACCAATCTTTGAGTTCTTTATTTGGTTGATTGTCTTTCTACATCTTTGCATTTTATGACAGAATGATACGGGGACCCACGCACGCTAGGCATTTCCTTTGTTTTTTTATTCAAACTGGTATTCTTAATTTTGTTACTGAGTTGTTTTTTTCGTTATGTAGGGAAACGTGTAGATGATGTTTGTCTGTCTTGCTTATTTTCTTACCTTAGTTCATTATCCTTGGTTTCCTTATTTCTGTCAGCATATTTAAGAAATACTGGTTATACCATTATTTAATATTTTCATTGCTGACTAGAGTAATACAACAGTTAATGATGAACTGCTCATTATGAACAGTTCATCATTAACTAATGTAACAATACATGTATGAATTGCCTGTATATCTAATAACATTATGTATCTTATAGATAGTATTATGTAATTCTGTACATCATATTTTTCAGATTAAAAATGGTTAAAGTTGGAGTTTTTGGTTCGAGTTTCGTGGCGCGTCTGGCTAAGTATTGTTCGTCAAATTTACATGTTCCTGGGGATGTTAGGTTTTTTGGAAAAGGGGGGATGAAGGCAGCAAACCCGACCCAGTGTGTTCTTTCTGACCTTTTGTCTTTTTGTCCTGATGTTGTTATTATTCATTTAGGTGGCAACGACATCTCTGTTTCATCGTCCCCACGTGTTATTTTTCAGGATTTGTGTGCTCTTGTTTTTCGTATTAAGGCAGCTGGCTGCAGACGTGTATATGTGGGGAGTATTGTTGAGAGGAACAATTTCTCGAAATCTCCCGGTCTTACATTAGACGTGTATAAAATACAACAAAAAGCCATTAACCGTCTTTTGTATGCTCGTTTTAAGTCTTTTTATGTCTTTTTCAGATATGTTAAGTTACAGCATGATTTTGCTCCTGACAAGATCCATTTCAACCCCAAAGGATTGAGGAAGTATTATCAACGTATTCGTCGTGTGTGTTTGTCTTCATAATTGTTTATTATTCCGTGTGTTATGTAATTAGTCTCTTGTGTGTGTTGTCTGTGTAAGTGGTGTCCTGTTTAAATCCGCCGTGGCCGGTCCCAAGCCCGAGCTGTGAAAGGAGGAGGGTTGAGAATAGGACTACAAATACCTACTACATAAAACAACATTTTGTGGCAGTAAAAAACAACAAAATAAACAGTAAAACTAAAGGATATATTGCAAATACTTATGTGAACAAATAAGTAAAATAATCATAAGTGTGATGATTTGATTCAGTACTATTTATACAGCACAATTTTATATAAATATTGGACTTTATAATTACATGTAAAATTTGTTTGCTAGTGGATTTGTAAAATCTGTTGATTTTCTCCCATGGGAAGAAAAAAAAACACAGCTTAATATTATCTCTATCCTTAATTTCACAATTATTACTAAAATGCAGTACTGATATTGTAAATATTTTAATTTGACTGACAAAAAACAGAATTTAAATGATTATAATTTTTGTAGAATAAATCACATTTGTGGTCTAAGGGGAGATAATTGAACTCTGCACCTATTACCTCCCTTGGATTCATAAATATATTGTGGTATGCATTACTTTTCTATCACTGAAAATACATTTAATCATGATACTTTTTGATTTTTTTTTTAAATTCTAAGTTTTATTTGTCTTGTCTGTTATTACTGTAATGGTTTAAGAAGTGCAAATGTGTTATTTTTGAATTGCTGTTTAGATTGGCTTCAGTTTGATATATTGGATGATAACATTTGTTCATTTTTTTTTTGGGGGGTTTGCGATAAAATAGTTTTTGGACGCTGGTGGCCATCTTGGAATTGTGGCAGCCATCTTGGATTTTCCGTCACCTTATTTGCATATTTGCATTACCATGATACTTATTTGGTTAGATGTTGTATTAATTGTTTATTATTCTGTAAATGTAACTGGAATTTGAATATAAATAGTTACGATTTCAACAATATAGCGCCTTTTTTGTCTTTAATTTATTCAAAATGGCCGACATCGTGGTCGAACCATGTTTTTTTTTTCGTCGTACTTTAGAGTGTCGATTGGGCGTGCGTTGTGCCAATTTTCAGCAAGATCTGATATTTTGTCCAGGTATTATGCATTATTATGTGCTTCTGATCCATTGTTAATTGCTGAATTTTGTGCCATTGACCCCTGTGACCTTTCAGTCTATTTTGAACTGCTAGAGACTTTCTCTATATAAAATTTTAGACAAAAAGTACCCCGATTCACCGAACATAAATGTCCATATCTTGGCTTCTAATGGAGATATCTTCAATCTGTAAACAGTTTTATGCTATTTAAATGTAGCTTTATCCAACAGGCTAATTTGTAAATAAATCCATTAATAACTCAATTTTGCATTCATACCCCTACATCTAGTATTGGGTGAAGGATGAGATGAAGATCGTCACATTTGCCATAAGTTTTTGTGGTTTCTTGACAAAATTAGTACTTAGGCCATAAATTGACACATTAAGTATAGGTAGTGTTAGAAAATTAGCCTGGTCAAAGTACTAGGTAGAGAAATGTTGTAGAATTTATAGTCAATCATTTTTACGTTGTTGAAATCTTGCGCAATAACACGCAATATAAATATCCTATTAAAAGGGAATTCCCCAAAATCATGAAGTCAAAATAATGATGGCAAGATGATCTAAGCACTATCAATTTTAATGTTACTTTATTACTATATAGTTAACATTTTACAAAAACGTATTACTATAATTATCATTCATACTTATTGTCTTGCGGATAACTCCATTATTTTCACCATTATCTTGCTTTTAAAACGAATCGTACAGTTATCAACTTTTCGGATACCCTTCCCTCTTGTAGCGCTAATAAGACTATAGCGCCACCACACCATACAGGAGTTATATTCCTTTCTTTGACGGCTACCAACAAAGTCATCAATGAACAAAGTAGTCTACCAACAAAGCCTACGGCCCAATGACTACTTACTCTGTGTTAATACGGCCCCAGAACCACACTGATCCCGCAGTGAATATTCGCTTGGCCGCTGTCTTTGACTTTGTAAAACAAATTGCCCCAGAACACTAAAGATTGCCCCATTGACTTTAAAGGAGCTACATCGCTAATATTGTGGGCCTAGAAATGAATGAATGAATGAAATGGGGTTTAACGTCCTACTGTTATGCACTTAACCTGAGCTAATTGAAGACGGGCATACGCCATACAGTGTGCTATGAGGGTAATTTTGCCCGGGCAGCGGCGCTACGGCCTACTCTTATATCGAATTCCAACTGCCAAGGGATCTTTTACGTGCACTTCAATGTGCACACGGGACCTCGGTTTTTCGTCCCATCCGAACGACTAGGCAGGCCCTCCTTCTGCATCACTGACAAGGGGAAATCACGTAGGAAAATCGAAATGAACTTTCTCGGCCAATGCAGGGATCGAACACCCGACCTCCAGGCTAGCGAACCAGCGCCTTATCCACTTAGCCACCGTGATCCCCGGGCCTAGAAATCGGCTCAAATGGGTCAAAACACAATATAATACTAGTGTAATATGAATTTATATAAACAAAAGCGTTTTAAAGCAGAGGCGCTGGAGGCAACGCCGGATTAACCATTGTGGGGGCCCTGGGGCCTTGAACATGTGGGGGCCCCTGATCACCGACTGAGTGCCGAAGGAGCGAACCCACATACGGGGGTCGTGGGCAGGACCGTATGTAGGATTGTAAAAGTAGAGGGTGCAGCAGAATGTTGGGGACGCCAATATAATGCACGAGTTACTGAGTGCGGATCAGTGCGTGTGTGTACGTGGGGATGGGGGTCTGGAAGCCCCCCCCCCCGAAATTTTTGAAAATTAGACTGTCACAACAAACGCGTTTTCCACCCACTAAGAGCTGCAATCAACGTCGCTCCCGTGTGTCAATTTCGGCAGCGCTATTTTTCATTTTGATGTTAAGCACACCAAAATGAGAAACTTCTTATCCTCTAAACTAGAACTAGTCCGAAACACCATAAGGCGACGTGGATAGGGCGACCAGAACGAAAATCTCTAATCATGTAATTTGGTGGCGGCAGCCCAAAGACAACCAAGGTCCTGTCAAGTGAATAAGGGCGACCAAAACGAACCCTTTATTGTCATGTGGTGGGTCAGACGCCGACCCAGAAAGAGGTGATAGGAGAAGCCCTTCGCCTAGGGGGCGGCACCCTTGTCCGAGATCCTCCCTCAGAAAATTTTGAAAAATAACGATGCAGGAAACACGTTTTTCTGCCATTGGGGTGATATCTGAGTGGCAATTTTGTATTTTATATGGCGGCAGATTTTTTGGGAGAGGCGTTTGCTTCTGGTGTCCGCACTTTGGGTCCGCGCCTGCATGTGGTGGCGCCCGATAGCCTCCACATAAGAGATAAAAGAAAGTTTGGATCCGGTGTAGGCGCAATTCAAACCGACCGGCCCATCAGTGCCTTAGGAGCATCGCTATATGATCATAACCAAGTGTATTATTTCATAATTGAAAGGTTGTAAAAATATTTGAAGGGAGAGCCTTTTTTTCTGGAAATTTTCAGAAATTGGAGGCTGGAAACATGATTTCCTGGCATTTCAGGCACTTGTGTGGAGCCATTTAGAAGTACCTTCCCCAGACAAAAAAAATAAAATTCTGCAACAAAATTAGCACATACTGGCGTTATTTCAGTGGACCAATCCATGCGAATGCTATGAAATGATGCATTTCTAAAGGAGGGGGCTGGACGCAACTGAGATTTTTTTTGTGGGGGGCCCCTAATGTGGGAGCCCTGGGGCCTGTGTCTCATGAATAATCCCGCTCTGGTGATAAATGCGAGTGCTATGAAATAATGGCATTTCTTGAGGAGGTGGCTGGACGTAACTGAGATTTTTTGTGGGGGGCCCTGGGGCCTGTGCCCCATGGTTAATCCGGCCCTGGCTGGAGGCGCCAGCCCCCTCGCGATTTTTTTTTTTTTAAAGAAGTTGAAAAAATAAAACCAGAGAAAATTGCTAAAACCGTTGAGAAAAATGAAAATGAACCCTAGTTAGGGAGGGCCCTAAAGGCCATGGGAAAGGGCCCCCGAGTCCGAGTCAATCGCTTTCTATATATACATTGTTGTTACTGTCGAATCCACTACGGAATGAGAATGCAGTCATTGCATTGGCATCAATCAAGAAATTGCCTATACTCATTTAAGAGACGGCTAGGCCGCCCAGAGAACACCCCCGGCAGTGGCGGCGCCAAGCTCATTAATCTGGTCTGCCCTCTGCCCCCCCCCCCCCAATATATGAATTACAATATAAATTATTCCGTAGTCAATTGTTTTATTTAATTTTGACAGCAATAGGCCTACCCCCACAAGGCCCCCTACTTTCGGCACTCGTAAGTGGATTTCGTCCGTTCGTTTGAAACTTTATCTCAACGATCACTGCCTGAAATACTGCCAGGCTGCATTTACGGCAGCCTGTTTTTCCAAATTTTCTGGGGGGCGGGGACCCCCTAACCCTTATAGTTGAAGCTCGTACCATTGCCCCCTTAACATTGGACTTTGCCACAGCCTTGTGCCTCCAACCACCGGCGGCTGGCACCGCCTCTGCCCCAGACCCCCCCCCCCCATCCCCACGTTCGCGAAAGAGGGCCCTAAAAAGTAAAAATAGTATAGCCTCCGCCACGAAAAAGCTTAAAACGCCCCTGTATATAAACTGCTTAACATTAAACCGTTTCCGTTTTACTGTGAATTATCATCAGAGTTATGTTCGTCGAAATACACCAGAAGTCTCAACCAAAAGTTTCTAGGGTCTGGTTATCCTAGTCAACATCGATAGGATTTAATTGTGCATGCTCTCCAAATAAGAATATATAATTATGGCATCACCGTTTGACATGACTTATGGAATATGTCTAGCCACATTCTTTGATCACCACTGGTAAAATGTTTATTTTGTCTTAAATTTTGGATATCAGAAGTCAGAAGTCCATCTTTTTTTTTCCAGGTAAGATCACAACACCAATGCTGATTTAAATTGCAATAGAAATCGTGTTTTCGATGTCGAAGATTCTGGATGATATTGAGTTACGGACTTAGCTACTTTAATGTTAATACTCGTCACTTAGCCCGGCTGTAACTTCTTCCCTGATTTTCGCTGGACAGAATGCGTTCTACCACAGATGGAGCAACATGATTGTCAAAATCTTGTTCAAAAGAACGTGTGAGGTTCTTCATGAAAAACTTGAAATAGGCCTACTCAATAGAGATAAATAAACATGCAACTCCCGGCCCTACAATATCAGCGTAACCAGACTCACAACTCTTGTCTCCTTCTGCCTGAAAATGCTGGATAGGCCTTATTCACCAAAACCTGGAAGAAAATAATATTTTATACAATACACACCACCAGGTGACAGGTGTGTTCGTGTCGGTTATGACTAGCATAACCATCTTGCGTTGTTATAGATTAGTCATTTGTTATTGGATTTATTTTAGAGTGAGTTTAAAATGCCGTATCATGCCGTAGATCCATTTAAAGGGCAATTGTTTAAATAAGCCCCGTGACATGAAGACAACACAAGCAATTAGCGCATTTACCGGTAATTTTGATAACCCGTACCCTAATGCTTGATATCCCAAACTATTCTATAAGTACAGAAATACAAATGGTACCAGTCATTTGTCGATATATTCATTATTGGCTTTATATAATACTGATAACCATTTATATACCCAAAAGAACAACTTTTGTCGTAACCCCATTTGAAATTCACAGCGAATATGGAATTTTCCGATGACGCTGGGGAATCGTATTACCATGTACGGTTCCATGCACTATACGGGCGTAATAAATAACATTCAATGTAATAATTGTAAAATACTTTTATTATAAAGAAGATACACGATGTTAGAGATTATAACCTAATTGCATCACACAAGTTTATCCCTCGAAGTATTTATATTCAGATTTCATATCCAGTCAAATAAATGTTGCTTAAAGGACCTAAGTCCGTAACTCAAAATCCTCGAAAATCTTCGACATGGAAAACACGAATTATTGGTCAATTTAAATCAACATTGATGTTGTGATCTTACCTAGAAACGGTAATCCTCTGATATCTTATATTTAAAACAAGATAAACAGTTTACCATTGGTACACGAATCGTGTACCACAGAGCGTTTCGGCGTCACTTGTATCAAGTGACAAGAAAGAACGAGGCTAGACATATTCAACAACTCCTGTTAAACTATGAGGCCATATCTTATCTGGTGGGCATGCGCAGTAGATAAGAATAACCAGACACTGTAATTTCCTCTTTGGTTAAGACTCCTGCCGTATTTCGCTGGACATAACTGATTTGAAATTATAATCAATACGGAAACAATTTAATGTAAATCAGTTTATATACAATCAGATTATATTATTATATGCGTTGCGACCCATTAAGGTCAATTTCTAGGTCCGAAATGTTAGCGATTTAGCTAGGGTTAGGCTACTTGATTACAAAAACACGGCTGACCAATAATTATTGGGTAAATAATAATTATAAACAACTGGGCCCTGTTTCACGAAAACTTAAACTAAAATCCTTAAAATCGATTTTAACTAAAATCAAAATGAGATTTTAAATTTTATGCGTTTCACGAAGATCGATTGTAACTTAAAATGCAATTTTAATAGATTTTAGTTAAAATCGCTTGCGCCCGCGCAGTGCAGATTTCCGCTGCGGGTACTTACGGTGAAAGCAAATACGCTTCGAAACTGAAAACTGTTGACAAACTGAATTAACTGTTACATTATCAATAGGGAGAGTTTCATACGTTGTAGAAATGTCTGCACATGGTCAGAAAGTCGTAGAGAGATGAAATAAATGAGTTAATTGCGTATTATTAGTTTCGAAATGTATTGGTGGGTTGACCTTCAACTTGGCATTTGATTTCCTCGCAGACTTCAATAGAAGTAATGTGTATCGATAAACTAAAGCGCTTGAATTTCGAATTTTTATAGTAATTTAGACAAGAGAAACTTTTGAGAATTTTCACAAACATATTTTGATATGTGTCACTCAAAGTTTAAAAGTATTTATCAACTTTGAAATTAATACGCCAAATAGGCAATGTTCCGATGCCTAGATTATAAATGTCATTCTAATAGACCATTTCAATGAAACTTTAAAAATGCAAAAGAGTCTATCTATCTTACTCAATTAAATGAGTTTTTCCCAAGATAAAATAGTTTTGGAGCCTATTTTTTTTAATGATGTTGTTTTATTAACGTAACTTCATTAAGAAATTATAATAAATTTATGATATTAAAATTTAATTTCAAATAGGCCTATAACATTTTTGAATAAACACATTTGTGTTTATTGATTTATCTTTATACTAATCATCATAACCCCAAAAACATGAGTAAATACTACATATTATGGCATGTCTAGTATTATAGGCCTTTAGGCCTTCTAATACCAAGAAATTGGCTATATTAAACACGAAGATATTTTTTTTATAAAAAAGAGGGCTCTTCTTTCCATGACATTGGATATAAATTTTCTTTTAGTGTGTAGTTTACTGGCGTTTTGGGTGGGTTTTTTCTTGGAGTTCTAATATGGGGCGCCATCCAATGCTTAAATTGCCTTACAATAAAATAAACGGGTGGATCGTAGCTGTATATCCCATAGGCCTACTATGAAAAGAAATTGAATGCAAATTGTTTTTGTGAATGATTGTATGTTAAAATTATGTGCCAATTATATCTTTATGTCGCAATAAATCAAACAATGTAGCTCTAATCAATGTTTGTTAATGTCGTGATTGTAAGTTAGGAGAGGGTGACAGCTATCCTAAGTTACAATCGATTTTAGTTAAAATTGTCCTTAAAATAGTTTTGTGAAACGCCACTATTTTAAGTTAGGATACAATTGTAACTTACAATATTATTTTAGTGGATTTTAGCTACAATGCTTAAAATCGTTTTGTGAAACGCTTCTATTGTAAGTTAGGATGAAATTTTAGTTTACAATGATTTTAAGGAGATTTAAGTTTTTGTGAAACAGGGCCCTGATGACTAAAAATTAGTTATTTTATACAATTAATGTGTGTGTGTGTGTGTACGATTCTAGACACACGTCCCACACACGTCCCACCTAAGAGTGATGTCTTTGATCAAGCCGGCGTAAAAAAGATAATTACCTAATCAACATTCTTAATCCCACTAACAGTCATTGCTAACACCGAGATGTGAATTAATTTCCGACCCTAAATCGGTATAACTTTAGTACTATTAATTCTAACATTGAGAAATGTTTTCGTATTTCATTTTTACGGTCTATTTCAGAGTAATGAAGTCAAATCCGCATCCCCAAAAGCGCCGTACGATAACGGATCGTCATGTTTGACTTTTATGATACATTTTGCATGACTACATCTTTTTACTCATGTACCCTTTTACCCGGGGAAATAGGAACCACAATACTCTTTTGACGAAAATGTATCTCGGACCGTTTTGGACTGCACACGGTGGTAGAGGGGGTTTAGTCTCACTTTCCCCACATTTGAATGTTTTGATAAAGGATTAAGAGGTTAGTAGACCGTGGGTGTAGGGCTATAGTCTGTTTTAATTAATTATAGTGTAACTGGTGTAAACTTCTCACTCTAATTATTGTTAATGGTGGACACTTCCCACCATAAGTAGATTGGGGATATAAGTGAAATCAGTTTACTAATAAATTTACATTGTGATGTAATAAAATTAAACTGCTGATATTTAATCACAGCTTATCAGATGATATATATAGCTCCTCTGAATTACAAATGGTTATTCCAAAATGGCGAACTCTTTGGTTAACTTTAAATACATTGCTAATACTAAAGGTGGTCAGAATTTAGTGTTGGATGGTTTTAAATTCAGAGTTAAGTCTAGCCGTAATACTATCATATACTGGGAATGTTGCAAAAAGTACTGTACAGCTAGGGCTACCATTCGCGATGGTATTCTAGCATCTCCTCTTCCTCAACATTATCACCCTTCAGAGGAGGACACGATAGCAGTCCTAGAGGTTGTAGAGAAGATGAAAGTTAGAGCTGACTGCAGAGCTATACAATTTGTATATCTATTTTTATTTAGTTAATACATGTATCTGTTCATTATATACATATGTACTTATTATAAATCAAACTTTATAAATATTTATACTATAAAAAGGTATTTATTTACTATGTTGAAGTGTCACAAACTTATTACAGACTATACTTTAAATCCCCTTAAACCCCCTTTGTTGTTTAATCAGTCATGGCCTAGTGGACCTTGACTCTAAACAATAGATGTGAGGAAAGTGAGACGTCCCCGTAGAGGGTATTAAAATCGCTATCGTGAGAAACGTCCAAACATTATGAAACCAATTCTAAATTAGATCTTTAATTAAAATTAATTACAAAACAAATTATTTCGTAGTCAATTGTTTTATTTAATTAGGGGGATTAAGGAATCAGTCAGGCGGCTGTATATAGGTAATTAAGGAATAAACATTCCGACTATGTATTCAGTCACTGAGACGACACTAGCGTCCGAGGGGATTTAGAGTGTTTTCGATAATTGGCCAAGTCCTTTTTTACGGGAGGTCTATATTTGCGACTTTGAGTGTAGGTAGCTGATTTAATTTTAATCAGATTGATGTTAACTTTCCGTAATGTGCATTTAATAACCACTGTCTATCTCTACGCCAAGTTTCGGTTTGTCGTCTTATGTGCTCTTTAAATCAATTGAACTCATATATAAGATTCCTCCATATATATTCAGACAGCAGGTTATTCCGGGTCATAGAGTTGTATATATACACCTCTATGTTCCGGGTATAGATTTGCCGTTAGGTTATTAAAGCCAAAAAATATACCGTAACACAGCAAGTCTCGTAGCCTACGCGTGAAGATGGGCGTACGTGTTTCTTTGATCTGTTGTATCATGGACCGTATACGGTTAGCCTATATCACGGGGTAATTCTGTTTTTGAAACTCAACTTCATGAAAATAACAATTATTGTAACCGATGTAAATTTAGTAAAATGCATCGGGATGCGATTTTACACGCCCACATTTTGACGTGGACGCTTTTTGTCCCTGTCCGCCCGTCCGTCCAAAACTGTTTGTGGACAATCAACAGGCCACAATTCTTATCCGATTTCAACGATATTATATTGGCATGTATCGGACCGTACTTCATGGATTATGGCCCATGACTGTGCGAAAATCGCGTTAATAGCTTGTGGACACTCTAGAGGTCACAATTTTGATCCGATTTTGATGAAACTTGAAATGCATGTTTATAGGCCCCTAATCCAAAGATCTTGGTTCGTTTTAAAATTCGTGCATATCGGATCGTAACTTCCGGGATTCTGGCACCTGATTGGTCGAAAAATCAAAATTTTAGCTTATGGATTCTCTCAAGGTCACATTTTTTTCTGATCAAAAACTGTTTAAATATGTCATCATCCAACCATAATGAAGGTTGAGTTGAAATTTCGGGAAAATCGAAATGGAACTGCCCGAATAAAAATGGCCGCTCTTTGTATGCAAATTGTATTTAAGAATGTAATTCAGAGCTTATGAACCCTATATTGAGGTGATAATTTTTATCCAATTTTGATGAAACTTAAAGGAGCTAAATCGCTAATATTTGGGACCTAGAAATTGACAAAAGTGGGTCGCAACGCATATAATACTGTAGGCCTACCATGAATGTATATAACCTGATTTAAATTGAATATTTTCCGTTTGTACCCCAATTTCAAGTCATTTATGTTCCGCGAAATAAGCCATCCAACCATAATGAAGGTTGAGTTGAAATTTCGGGAAAATCGAAATGGAACTGCCCGAATAAAAATTGCCGCTCTTTGTATGCAAATTGTATTTAAGAATGTAATTCAGAGCTTATGAACCCTATAGTGAGGTGATAATTTTTATCCAATTTTGATGAAACTTAAAGGAGCTAAATCGCTAATATTTGGGACCTAGAAATTGACAAAAGTGGGTCGCAACGCATATAATACTGTACCATGAATGTATATAACCTGATTTAAATTGAATATTTTCCGTTTGTACCCCAATTTCAAGTCATTTATGTTCCGCGAAATAAGCCATGCAGTCTCAATCGAGTGCAAATTTCTAGCGTCTGGTTATTCCAGTCTACATAAAGCCGATCTATGATTTGATGCATAGAGGTGTATATGATTTGATGCAATGTGTCTAGCCTCGTCCCCCGAGTCTCTTATTACAACTGGGACTGAAGCGCATTATGGTACACAATTCGTGTACCAATGTTAAAAACATTATTTTATCTTAAATATCGGATATCAGAAGCTCATCTTTTCCCGGTAAGTTTATATCATCAATGTTGATTTAAATTGTTCAATAAATCAATATATGATTTGATGCAATGTGTCTAGCCTCGTCCCCCGAGTCTCTTATTACAACTGGGGCTGAAGCGCATTATGGTACACGATTAGTGTACCAATGTTAAAAACATTATTTTATCTTAAAGGAGCTAAATCGCTAATTTTTGGGACCTAGAAATTGATAAAAGTGGGTCGCAACACATATAAAACTGTAATATGAGTGTATATGAACTGATTTACATTCAATTGTTTCCGTTTTTACTCAAATTTTAAATCAGTTATGTCCAGCGAAAAAAGCCGTGCAGTCTGAATCTAGTGCACATTTCTAGCGCCTGGTTATTCCAGTCTAAACGCTGTCGCTTGATACAATGCAATGCATAGAAATATATAAATAGACTTTTATATATTTCTATGATGCAATGTGTCTAGCCTCGTCCCTCGAGTCTCTCGATCCACTTTGAGCTGAAGCGCATTATGGTACACGATTCGTGTACCAATGTTAAAAAAATATTTTATCTTAAATATCGGATATCAGAAGCTCATCTCTTCCCAGTAAGTTTACATCATCAATGTTCATTTAAATTGACCAATAATTCGTGTTTTCGATGTCGAAGATTTTGGAGAATTTTGAGTTACGGACTTAAAGGTCCTTTAAATATCGGATATCAGAAGCTCATCTTTTCCCGGTAAGTTTACATCATCAATGTTGATTTAAATTGTTCAATAAATCAATAAATCAGTGTATGGTATGGCACTAACAGGCCGTCGTTCTATGGACGTATGAACCAGGCGTGGGACTGTCGTTGATTACATCCAGCCAATTGACAGCCGATGTGTACCGATTGGTCCGTACACAAGTTATTTCCCTTGGGTAAATCTTTAGTTTATGAAAAATAGGAAAGCGTAGGTCGCCATTTTTGGTAAAGAAAGATATTACTAATTTAGTGAATTTTAGATCATTATCCTAATCTTAACTATTATCTACACTTGCTTGAAAACTTTTGAAATATAAAATTTTTGTAAGTGTTGTATGAAAGCTTGCATTGACTACAGTACATACATATTTTTTATAACCAATATCCACTGCAGAGTGCTAAGTGGAACTGGAATGCTATTCTATCTATGCCACCAGGCATTATCTATGATGCCACTAACGAAGGCGCATGGCTGCCAGGATTGAGTATCGGTATGATGAGTTCTATGAATAGTAGGAAGTAGTATTACATGAGTACCGTATGACTTAATCCAACAAGTTAGATGTTACTCTTTGATATTCTGACGACGTAACATCTAACATTCGAACACTCAAAAATTCGTTGCAAAAGTTGATAACCAGTTTACACCTTTCTTCAGCGGACAGCAAAATTAAAATCAAATTATCTGCACATAAGGTTGCAACGATACAGAAAAAAAGTATCGCACTATATTGTTAAAATAAATTATCGAGATATCATGGATTATCGTCTGGGGTAATTTATAAAGCATTATTCAGTACACTTAATCACTATGAATACTATCTCAGTATCTGTGTCCATAACATAAGCAGTGTTGTGTGGACGACTCAACAGCATATTATAATATTTGTGGATGACTTAACCAGACTTTTTGTGTGGACGAGTATGCTTGTGGACAAGTTAACTGGCATTCTATGATTCACGATATGTTTTTATTATTATGTCAGTTATTTGGCTATATATCGAAAGCAGCTAATCATCTATCGGGGGGTGCTTCCAAGTGAGTCTACTTCAGATAAAAGTTCCTGCCAGTCTGTCCGTTGCACCTTTTGTAACAGATCAATCATCTGTTAACTTTTCATCCAATTTTAAGCTGATGTAGCTAATGTCTTACATTACTAATGAGTAATGACCAATGTTTGCTTCTGATATATATTATGTTTTTGTTTTTTTTTAGAATTGAAATGATAAAATAACAGAGTAAAGATACAAATCAAAATGAATCAATATCCCGCTTTTGTACCAATGGTGGTACCAAGGCCATATATGGTGGCCATGCCAGCTAATGCATTACAAATGGCTCCACCAGGAATGGCTGGAATGGCCCCAGGGGTTCTTCCCCATCCATCTTTACAGATGATGAATCAACAACAATTGGCAGCAGCACAACTCGCAGTAGCTCATGGTAATCCTGTTACAACATCAGGGGCAATGCCCATTATGGCAACTGGTATGCCTGGAATGACAGGAATGACACCATCAATGTCCCCTGGCATGACCCATGGACTTGCTTCTGGAATGACTCAAGGTCTACCCCCTGGTATGCAGATGCCACCGGGTTTAACAATGGGTGCTATGGCTAATCTGATGGATCTGAAAAGAGGTTTAGTTGGAAATGAAGATGCAAGCAGGTAAGTGCAATTGACTTTCATATATGTTGTTTGTATTTTTGATTAAAAATCAGATCTTTGTTTGTTAATGTGATCATGGCAAAAAGAGTTGATTGATGTACAAGGTATTAAGGTTATGGAAATAAAGATGAATAGTGAAGAGGATTAAGTAAAATGGTATGAGCTTGAATAGGATTTTATTTACAGTTGAACCTTTAAAAAATTGAAAGTTCTGAAATTGAAAGTCCTGAAAGTTCTGAAATTGAAAATTCTGAAATTGAAAGTTCAGATTAAGTAAAATGGTATGAGCTTGAATAGGATTTCATTTACAGTTGAATCTTTAAAAAATTGAAAGTTCTGAAATTGAAAGTCCTGAAAGTTCTGAAATTGAAAGTTCTGAAATTGAAAGTTCTGAAATTGAAAGTTCTGAAATTGAAAGTTCTGAAATTGAAAGTCATGAAATTGAAATTTGCCTCATCATGTTTTGTTTTATTTACTTTTGGGAGAGGGGTTTATATAGGCTTTGCCTGTTCCCCAATCCCCTCAGTTTTCTGAATAAATATTGTTTATATAAAAAAAAACTTTTGCTACAAATGTCTACCCACAGTTCCGCGCAAAAAAAGGTCAAACACTCGATTTGACAGACCATTTGATTGGCTGACCCCTCATTCCAAGCAGAACAGTAGTTAAATAACAACTCAAACAGATCCAGGTGTAGTAAAAACAAGTAAAAACGAAATTTAATTGGAATTACTGTACATGATTTTTATTTCAGATATGCAGGTGCTGAACTGCAAAAAATTGAATCTAAAACCCTTGATGTGGTTGATGATAGATCCCGAGATAAAGCACCTATGTCTTTAGATACCTACAACTCTGATCTACATCTTGAAATTGACAATGATGGGTAAATATATCTGTACTTTATTCAAATAACTATACATTTCTTGAAACTAAGCAATACATGGATCATAAATCTTTTCAATATCTGTTATAAATGTCATTTAGAGCTACTTGATACTGAAGTGTGATATGTTGTTCTTTTTATTCGGCCACATTTTTATGTGAACGTATATTGTAGTCCCCCTGTTTGTTAACACTCTACAGTTCACAATTGTTTCTAAATTTTGGCGAAACATGAAATACAGGTTTATATGTCAAAGATCTTGGCTCTTTTTGATATCGAAATGTATCAAACTGTAACTTCCTGGATTAAGGCCCCTGATGGTGTGAAAATCACGTTTTTAGCTTGTGGGTGTTAGAGGTCACAAATTTTATCCTATTTTGGTGAAACTTAAAATGTTTGTTTAACCCTTCCTTAGCGTCTGCCGACATTTGTCGGCAACGTTTTTGACCGCTGGTAGCGTCTGCCGACAAATGTCGGGAAATTAAAATGCATGGTTCAGTGACCTTGTATCACGTGAAATCTAACTCGAGAGTGTGTAACTAGCGTTAGTATTACTAGCGACCGAATATAGCCAACATCCGGGTCATATAAAACCAAACATCCGACTAAAATATCAACAAATACTACGCATTTCAACACGCCCTAGATTTCATTTTCAACGGCTTAAATGACGAAGATTAAGGGGCCCGATAGCTTTGGCAGTGAATACGATATACCGACAAACGACATATCTCCTGAAAGCTCCGAAAATGAGGCGTTTAATGACATAGCTGACAATGTTCCTGGACCGACGCAAGTTGATCAGCCGACCTTCGTGCTTCCCCGTCTACCTTCGCTGCCCCCCCCCCCCCAGATAAGGTTAGTTTTGGCGATAATCCGAGATGTCCCATAACATATTTTATATTTCTCTTTGTTCACAATGTGATAGTTATATATTTTGTTCAAAAAACAATTTAGAAATTTATTGATGACAAAATAAATGTTTTTTGTAAGTCTTTGTGCAAAAAAAAAAATTCGCGAAAAATCTGTCTTTAATTAGTTATCACACAATTATTTTTCAAATTTTAGATGTTATCCCCCTTTTTTGGTGGTAAAATATTGGAAACATGTTAGGCCCCATATTCTATACAATTGGCACTATTTTTATATATATTATATAGCCTACAGCACTTGATTATCTTGAAAATATGATTTTTTTAAAAAAGTGGCGGCCATCTTGGATTACCTGGTTACCATGGCAACTTGGTAGAAGTAGGTCAAAACTTGCCAAGTACAACCTGAGATAGTAATAAGTAGTCCTTGAAAATTTGAAAGTTCTATATTCATTAGTTACTTAGCTGGACTAATTTTAATAATGTATACAGTATTTGGCACATTTTCCCAAAAAATATTGCGCTACCTCAGTGAATATTTATGCGCTAAGGAAGGGTTAAAACCCAAAGATTGTGGTCCCTTTCAAAATTCATGAGTATTGGATCCATCCCTTCCTGGATTATGGCCCCTCATTGTATGAAAAATGTCATTTATAGCTTGTTCTCTGTCCATCTCTTGCAAAATGTGGGCATTTCTTGCATGGCTAGCGCTTGTTTTAAGTTGATGAATGTCTTGTTCTATTTATAGGTATGGTGGATGCCCATTAACTGATCCATCAGGATTCTGTTTTACGTGGGCTGGTGCTAGAGGTACACATGGTGTTTGTACAGGAAAGGTACAAATATTTTTAATGTGTTTGTCTTTATTTTATAAAGATATTTAAGCTAAAACTTTAAACTGTACTAATCTGATACTTCGGAACAGTAAAACTAAATCTGATTTACTCAAAGGCATGAAATTTGAACATTTTTATAAGCTTTCTGAATTATATGGAGTAGTTGAAGTAAAATTCTTAATTCTATCTCTGGTATGAATAATTATTAAGTGTCTGATATCTCTCTATAACTTAGGATCAAATGATGTTTATACTTCTATAGGTATTTTATGAAGTGCATATTACAGAAAATTTGCCTGTAGATTTTGGACATGATCATGAAGAAACAAACCCACATATTATACGTGTTGGTTGGTCTGTTAACTCTAGTTCCTTTCAATTAGGTAAGTATTTATAATTGCTGTGAGATTAACACTGTATATCAGTTTAAGTTGTATATATACGTGCTTAAGTATCACCTGGTTATGTATTTGGTGCATAAAAGGACTACAAGCAGTTAAATATAGCTGAAGTAAGAAAACTAAGACACAAGAATTTGGTCGTGAAATAAAACCAAGTCAGTGGTTAAAGGAAAAATCCAAGATGTATTTTAGTGCAGAAAAACATTGATAATTCAAGTCTCAGACGAGTTACTAACTCCCATAAGTCTGGCTATTACTATCATTTCCATATGGCTAAATATTTTGAATTTTATCTTTAAGACACAGTAAATAGGCTGTATCTTCACATTTGGTTGCATAATTGTGTAGTTCATACAAGGAATGTTTTTCAGATACCAGCTGCATGTAGCTTAATGTTATTGTTTATTTATATCAGGAGAAGAACCCATGTCATATGGATATGGTGGAACAGGGAAATTCTCTGTAAATTGTAAATTTAGTAATTATGGTGAAATATTTGGAGCTGGTGATGTTATAGGTGCTATGTTGGACCTAGATTCTACTCCGGCTACTATATCTTACATAAAGAATGGAACATGGTTAGGAATTGCCATGCCTATTCATGGATACCAGGTTGGAAACGATAAAATGGCTCTGTTTCCACATGTCCTGTCTAAAAATTCTAGGTAAAGTTATGTGTTCATACTAATAGTGTTTTTGTAGGTGTCTTATATAATGTTTCTAGATCGATTATGTCACAGAATCTTAGCTGCTGTCAGAATGGAATTTTGCCTGGCAACCTATCTTTGCAATGTGGTATGCCACTACAAACAATGTTTAATTATCAAAGAATAAACATAGAAATTTCAGTTCTGATCCTACCAGATAAAATGCAATAAACTTTAATCTTTGTTTCAGATTCCGAGTGAATTTTGGGCAGATAGATCCTTGGTTTCCACCACCAAGAGGTTATACATATATTAATAAATTACCTAGTTTTCAACTAGTACGTGGTTTATTGGAGCCAGAGAGATTTGAAGATTGTGAGGTAAACAATGTATTCTGTTTGAATGGCAACCATATTGTTCTAAAATTAACAGGTTGTAGCTTAATCATCTGCATTCATTGTAAATAATCTGGGTTGCACATTATGATAGTTTTGTGGTTAGGGATGTGAACCCACAACTAGAATGTGACATTTTTCCAACTAGTTGTCACATTGCAGACATAATGCCTTTTAACACATTCCTTCATGTATATCAATTCACATTTAAAGTTACTTCAGGACCTGTAATTAAAAGAACAGTAGTTGGGGATAAAAATTCTACTTCCAAGAAATATATAAACTTATTGATGTAATTTTTCGTGATTTTAGATGATAATGATAGTTGGATTACCAGGAGCAGGCAAAACCTTGTGGGGTGTTAATATGGAGAAATCTCATCCTGAAAAACGTTACAATGTTATTGGATCTGATACACTTATTGATAAGATGAAAGTTATGGGTTTGCCAAGAAAAAGAAACTATCATGGAAGATGGGAAGTCTTGATCGATAAATCAACTAAATGCTTAAATAGATTGTTTAAAATAGGTAGATTACTTTACATTTTGTCAGTAAATCGTTATCTCCATATCTCATTATAACATCAAGCATGTAATAGTTTATATTCAAGAATACTGCGCTAAAATTGGTCATTTTGTAGCCACAGACTCGGATGTGAACATGGTGTTATGGTATGTGGATTATTGGAGATGTCATTTTTTTTTTGTTGATTTTGTTTTATTTCATTAGCTACTTAAATTAATTATTAGTCTTGGATGCACTATAAGTGTAAATGATGGTATCCTAATTTGCAGAGGAAACAATTTTCTCGACATGGGAAACAGTCTCATTCACAAATATTTAGGAAATACATGACTCACTTAAACAAGAATATAGAAACTCAATCAATACCTCAGA
This sequence comes from Patella pellucida, assembly GCA_917208275.1. Taxonomy (NCBI): domain Eukaryota; kingdom Metazoa; phylum Mollusca; class Gastropoda; family Patellidae; genus Patella; species Patella pellucida. The sequence goes on from OU795036.1 coordinate 71,622,228, forward strand.
ATACAAGTTCAATTTACCTAGAATTAAGACCGTTAGTTCAACTGAATCATCGGCTAAATATGGTATGAGTTTACAGAGTTTCCGATAACCGGTATTTTCCGGTTTTATACCGGTAAATTTTAACATGTACCGGTAAATAATCATTCCATCGGTCCGTGGGACCGGTGAACATAAACGTCAACAAATTAACTGCTCTACTTTATTTCTTCATTCATCCCTCGCGTCAAAAGCCTCGTGGCAATGGCTGTCAAAAGTCGGTGCTATTTATAGTAACTTAAGTATGCGGTATTTTCCGTCTGGATAATCGCTGCTCAATGTCGCCGTAAAAGGAGAGAATGAATCTGAATTTAAGAGGATTTTCGATGAAACGGCACTAAATACAGAGGGTTTTCGCGGTGTTACGCTTACATACGCTGATGAACGTTCGCGAACTGCGTTTGAAACAGTCCGCAGTAATTTTATCGTAGATTTGGTTAAGTCACTAAAAACCCGCTTTCCCAAAGATACCCTCAACGTGTTTAATTCTCTGGACGTTTTAAATCCTGCAAGAGCCAAGATACCCTAATGCCCGCAACGAACTCGATGTTTTTGGCGGGAATTCCCTTGATATATTATTGGACTTTTTCTGTAAAGATATTCAAGACGGTGATGTAATAATTGATCGTGCGCGCGCAACCCGTGATTTCAACCATTTTAAGCGAGTGTTATTCGGTCTGGGGACAAAATCGCTTGAAGACACCTGTCAAACTATCATTTCTGATTATTCCGATCTTTTTCCAGACTTTGGAACATTAGCCGTTATAGCTTTGGTAGTTCCTGTCAGTAGTGTACCAGCAGAGAGGGGTTTTAGTCTGCAAAATTTAATACACACGTCTCTGCGTAATCGTTTATCGCAGCGCCGTATGAATAACCTAATGACCATGAATATGCACGCACATAATTCTGAAGCCCGCCCGTTTAATTTTGGAAAGGCCCGACAGATATTTAAGAGTTCTAAAGACAGACGTGTGTATTAAATTTTGTGTTCAATTTGTTTCAATGAATTAGTGTTTATTTCAATAAATTTATAAGATTGGTTAATGTTGTTTTGTCAGACCGGTAAAATTACGATTGAACCGGTATTTCTAATCCCTACCGGTACGAGGTACCGGCAAATTTTGAAGCTAGCGGAAACACTGGTTTATGGGATATTCTAGAAAACTGCTGTAGACAATCTAAAGAATGAGGATAATCTCACATGGCCAAACACTGTTAATAACGTACTATAATGTCTGTTACTGTGTGATTTGACCAACAGACCCAGAACATCAATATGACTGGTTTATCAGTGTATTATAGTAATAAAGTTATTTCCTACTTTATTTTAAATTATCACCTTAAACTGATATCTTTTTTCATGTAAAATGACTTTGTTATATTTCTAGCTTGTAAAAAGAAGAGAAATTATATCTTAGATCAAACCAATGTTTACGCTTCTGCTAGAAAACGCAAAATGAAAGACTTTCAAAAATATTATCGCATTGCTGCTGTGCTTCAACCTGATAACCAAGAATTAGAGAGAAGATCATATAAAAGAACCCACGAAGATGGTTTGTATATTATAAACAATTGACTCATCTTAAACAAAATGAAGATTATCTTTCTATTACAGGGACTAAAGTAGAGATGAGCCGATGATTGGTTATAATATTGGTAATACCTGATATTGGTCATTTTTACCGATGTTTCAATTGTAAAGAAGTTATATTGTGCTTTTTAAGATTGGTTAAGATTGGTTTTAGTTATTGATCCTCCTACAATTACATTATTGTTGGAGCTTGAGCAATTTTCTTGAACATTGTAATATTCTGGCCATGATTGGATTCAAGATGGCTGATTAAATTCAATTTTGTATAAGTTTTAGTGTTAAGTGCCCTGAGAAACAGAATTATTGCAGTGCTTTACTGTTATCCCTTTTATGAAAATTAAAGGTACTCTCAAATTTTATTAACTTTCGGCATCTTCATCATCTACGGTTGAACTACCTATTCTTAACTTATGCCTTTGACAGTGGTATTATTATTGATCCAGAGATGTTTTTGGTATGGGCGTGTATAAATGTAGTCGGCTTGTGGATCATTTTTATACGCCCACATTTTCATGTGGACGTATTATGTCGTCGCCCCTGTCCGTCCGGACGTCCGTCCGTCCGTCCGTCTGGACGTCCGTCCGTCCGTCCGTCCGTCCGTCCACAATTGTTTGTGGACTCTCTACAGGTCACAATTCTTGTCCGATTTTGACGAAACTTAAAATATAGGTTTATCCCCAAAAGATCTCGGCTGCTTTCGATATTGGCATGTATCGGATCAAAACTTCATGGATTATGGCCCCTGATTGTACGAAAAATCACGTTTTTAGCTTGTGGACCCTATAGAGGTCACAATTTTGAACCGATGTTGATGAAACTTGACATGGATGTTTATAACCCAAAGATCTAGGTTCCTTTCGATATTTGCGTCTATCGCATCGTAATTTCCTGAATTATGGCCCCTGATTGTCCGAAAAATCACCTATTTTAGCTTGTGGTCCCTCTGGAGGTCACAATTATTATCCGATTTGAAAAACCGTTTAATTATATCACCGTTACACCCTAAGGAAGGTTGAGTTCAAATTTCGAAAAAATCAGACCAAAATTGGCATACAAAATGGCCGCCAATTGTACGCAAATACTGTTAAAAAATGGTATATCAAGGTTGTGGACCCTGTAGAGGTCACAATTTTAATTCGATTGTGATGAAACTTGAAGTGCATGCTTATAACCTAAAGATCTTGGTTCCTTTCAATATTTGCGCATATCGGATTGTAACTTCCTGAATTATGGCCCCTGATTATTCGCAAAATCACCTTTGTTTAGCTTGTGGTCCCTCTGGAGGTCACAATTATTATCCAATTTGAAAAACCGTTCGATTATATCACCGTTACACCTTAAGGAAGGTTGAGTTCAAATTTCGAAAAAATTGGCATACAAAATGGCCGCCATTCGTACGCGAATACTGTTAAATAATGTTATATCAAGGTTGTGGACCCTGTAGAGGTCACAATTTTAATTTGATTTTGATGAAACTTAAATTGCATGCTTATAACCCAAAGATCTTAGTTTATTTCAATATTTGCACATATCAGATCGTAACTTCCTGAATTATGGCCCCTGATTATACGCAAAATCACCTTTGATTAGCTTGTGGTCCCTCTGGAGGTCACAATTATTATCCAATTTAAAAAATCGTTTGATTGTATCACCGTTACACCCGAAGGAAGATTGAGTTCGAATTTCGGAAAAATCGGACCAAAATTGCCATACAAAATGGCCGCCGCGTCTATGCGAATGCTGTTATAAAATGGTATACCATGGTTGTGGACCCTATAGAGGTCACAATTTTAATTTGATTTTTATGAAACTTGAAATGCATGGTTATAAGTTAAAGATCTTGGTTCCTTATGATATTTGCGCATATCGGATTGTAACTTCCTGAATTATGGCCCCTGATTGTACGCAAAATCGCCTTTGTTTAGCTTGTGGTCCCTCTGGAGGTCACAATTATTTTCCAATTTAAAAAATCGTTTGATTATATCCCCGTTACACCGGAAGGAAGGTTGAGTTCAATTATGGGAAAATCGGACAAAAATTGCCATACAAGATGGCCGCCGTTAGAACGCGAATACTGTCAAAAAATGGTGTATAAAGGTTGTGGACACTGTAGAGGTCACAATTTTAATTCGCTTTTGATGAAACTTGAAATGCATGGTTATAACCCAAAGATCTTGGTTCCTTTCGTTATTTGTACATATCAGATCATAACTTCCTGAATTATGGCCCCTGATTAAACACAAAATCGCCTATGGTCCCTCTGGAGGTTACGATTATTATCCGATTTAAAAAAACGTTTAACTCTATCACCGTTACACCATACAGAAGGTTGAGTTTGAATTTCTAGAAAATCCGACCTTAATTGCCAGACAAAATGGCTGCCGTTTGTACGCGAATAGTGTTAAAAGTTAAAATATGGTATATTATCAAGAATGTGGACCCAGTATAGGTCACAATTTTAATTCGATTTTCGATATTTGCGCATATCAAATTGTAATTTAATGAATTATAGCCTTTGATTGTAGGAAAAATCACTTTCGGTTTTGCTTGTTCTCTAACCATCTCTCGAAAATGTGGGCGTATCCTGCCTGGCAGTGCCAGCTTACTATCTTTTATAGCTTCACAGTGAAAAATGTGGTGACAATTTCAAGTTAAAGAAATGCAAAATCGTGCGATATTTCTAAAATTATTTTAATGTTGTATACAGTTAGTAACTGTTATAAAATTAATTTGCTTTCCTTACTGGTTGGAGAAAAAACACCTTTACATCTAAAAATAATCAAACGAATACATTTTGTAATTTATCTTTTGATGTAGTTTCTAACTTAATAACTTCAAATGGTAATCTCAAGATTAATAAATTTTAATTGAATTTCGAAAATATGTAGTTAATATAAAGTCATAATAATTAGTCAGTCCATCAGTTGTTATGCCAATGCTTTTATGTAACTACAAATAACTCTGTTTATGATGTTATCTTCAGTTCATGTTACAGTAAACTGTCCTTTCATAGAAGAATCTGTGACTTTTTCTCAAATTTTATCTTCAATGATACATTTAAATGTTTCTTTAGTATACTAATTTTCAGTATTGATTTTATTTATAACACCCCTATCGGCTCATCTCTAATCTACGGTTTACATTTTTCTCAATTAAAAACACTGTTTTGTTGACATAGATTAAGGAAGAAAGAAAAAATTTACCATAAATTTTGTTTTCAGTGTTTTATTTCAGGCATTTTTTCTTTTTAAATTTTATATGTTCAAGATAAATGACAAGACCATAAGCTTTTTTAAGTTAGTTTGCTAAAGGATACAAGTTTCATAATTATTATTAGTTATAAAATACACCAGTCTGAAACACTGTTAGATTTTTCAATACATACTTGTCTGTGTTGTATTCAATCTGTCTGTAGAATAAGGGGTTTGCTTAGTTGATCGTGAAATGTGGTATTAGTTGAAAAGGGTTAATTTGACATTCATCTAAAAAAAGTCCTAGTGTACTATTTTGTTTTCAGATCTTTACTTTCAGATATAATATATATTATATGTACTGTTATTCTGTACAACTAAGGAAGTGGATGGCTATTCGGTTGACCACTTGATTTGCTTATACAGATGAACTGATTCATAATTAAAGCAATAACTGATACTCATTTTCATATTTAATTATATGTCCGTCAAATCATGGAATTGTGGTTACCACATTGTTTTCTTTCATTGAAGCCATACATACATAGTTTCTAAATCTCACCTATTTCATAAAGTTAACCTATTCAAATTCCTACTCAATGTTATGTTAAACTTTCAATTTCAAATATTCAAGTTATTTTTTTAAAATTGCCAGCTGAGAAATTGGCAAAAATATCATTTTCAACTTCAAATACTAATGTTTGGAGTTGGCTAATGCATGGACACAATGGGAAAACAAGGGATGTAATTGTGTTAATATTTCCTGTGTAACTGATTTTTGAGGGTGGGGAATAATGCCCATGGTCGTATAATAGTGAGTTGATAACCTTTTGAGCAAAAGACATAGTAATAATTATGTTTTGACATTCTTAGAAAATATGAAATTCTCGCTTTAACAAGCACTGTGTGGATGACAACAAAAAGACACAAAAATATTGATACATACAAATAGTTTGATGTAATAAAAAGTATGGAATAACGAGTATTTATATTATTGATGCCGTATGTTATTGGTGTCATAGTTCCAGACATTAACATACGGGTTCACTAGTACTGTAGTTCATAAGGTTTGTCAGAAATAGAAGTGTCCGGCCTTTTTGGTATCCTTCCATTGGTAAAAAAATTAGAATACTATATGCTTATACCAAAAAAACCTGTTTTGTGGCGACTTAAAACGAATTTTCTCTGTATTTGAATTGACAGTTTGGAGGGTTTTTTTTATAACAATTGGCAGTTCGAAGTTTTTTCAGTTTTATGCAGTTTGTATTCTTTTTATTTTGTTCCAAGACAAAATTTGAATTGATTTTATGAGCAAGATTTTCTGTTCACATTACTTTTTTTTCAGCTCTCTCCTTTTCAGAAGTAGTACTTTGTCATTTTATTTTGAGACACATGTTTAGAAGCAATTGTTGAGCATAATTTATTTCAGGAAACAATTTCAGAATGTACGATTTTTACATTTAATATTATACTGTATGTTTTAGCAGTTTTGATATATGTGTATTTATATTATGCATCAAACATGTCATTTTAATTGTTGTTTTGGTTCTAAAGATGTGCATCTGGGATTTCTATATATTTTCTGTTAAATGTTCTTTGATGTATTGTGAATAGGGATTTTCTGTAGAATTTGTTATTTTAGAGTTTGATAATTTTTTGAAATTTGTATAGATTATAAAAGTGTTGATATGCTGACTTTAGCACTTCGTATCTGTTTTTGCTGTAAGTATATACAAGAAATATGATAAAAATCACAATATTGATGCACCTACAATATTGGTCTCCAATTTGATAATGCTATAATCTAGGTTCCCACTATCATGAAATTGGTTTAATCGTGGAGTTATCATGGTGATCCTATCTGGTGTAATTATATATTATGGCCAGTTGAAGCCATCGTGTGGACTGTATTTGCACGTATTTGCATGGAGCAGATCATGCACCCGATAGGGACAATCCTATTTGAAAAGCATTGCACGACAGTGAAAACCGACATATGAAAAGTTGCATAACATGGTTATCAATTTTCTTATGTTTATCTTCTTTATTGCAAACATGACTTATTGGTCAACTTAAATCAACATTGATTGACTTCTGATATCCAATTTTAAAATTGGTACGTGAATCGCATGCCAGAATTCTTTCTCATGTTACATTATTATGAGCGTTGCTACCCATTTGTGTCAATTTCTAGGTGCCAAAGAATAGAAAACTTTCTCCTTTTAAATCGATGCAAAATGTTGTTTTGTTTTCAATTTTAAGTAAAGCCAATAATTACAAGGAATAAAATATTAAAAAGCAATGCAGGTATTGGCAAGTGATAGTCAAACTCTTACATGTTAAATAATATAATGAGCATGGATGGTTCATTACGTTTACCTGATTTCATGCTTTATAAAACAAAAAATTAATGTAGACTAAAAAAGGCATCAGAGATGTAGGATTTTAATAAGTTTTTCAATTTGGGGGAAGTGTAAGACTAAAGGTTTATTAATGATATTAGGGTTAACAAATATATTGTAGTATTTACCGATAGTATATAACCGTATATTTCGGTGTATAAGGTGCATGCGTAATTAGGCGCAGGGCAAGTTTGGCAGAGGTGTTTCAGGAAAAAAAAAGTACATATATATAGCACTGTTTTGTTAGGACATGACTAGATTTGTTTTCCTTTATATCTATCAATTATACCAAAAATATATGCATTAGTTTGTACAGATGGTCTTCATCAGCAGGTTGGGTAGATAATTACTTTCTTCAGTGTTTTTAATCTATTGTCTTCAGCTTCCTCTTTACCCAGTTATGTGGTTTTGGGAAGGCACATTATTTGGTCTTTATTGATATGTCTGCCTACCTCATAGAAATAGATATGGAAGAAAAATATTCACATAATCTGCAGGTATAGTTTAAAAACCCTATGCTTTTGTGTACAGCAACAGACCCAACAAAAGTGTTGGAGACATAAATTTTATTTCAGGAGACAACATAACCACAATTCTTTTGAAGGGGGTTAATTTGTATATCTGTACAAAAACACCTCTTTTTTCTTAGAAATTAAATTCTGACATGTAGCTATTGATTAAAGGCATTTTAATAAAACTGTTGTAGATTGACATTGTATTTGGATAGTTTTGGATGATATTTTTGTTCCTCGAGTTAAATATTTTCTACTGGATACATATTTAAGCTTATGTGATAAGTTACATTTCTTCTTCTGGTTCTTATATATATATATATCAGTTAACAAAACATTTTCAGATTCAACTCAAAATATGGCTTAATTGAATTATTATACTTTCATTTACAGTGAGATAGTCACAGATAATGTCAAAATAAACATATGATTATACATCGAATTTCAATGTGCCGTTTCGTCCACAAAAGCATTGGAATAGGGAAAACCTGGAGTGCAATAATAAGGTGTCTGGAACGGAACTACATATATATTAATTTGCTTAAGGGCTACTCCCACTTTAATTGCTATCTTGTCCGTAGTCCACAATATACTTTAATATTTTAAGTGAGACATAAATCTTGATATACTTCTGGTAATTATGTCCTAAGCTCTGTTATTTGAAGATGAATTCAAAACTTGTCTAGATAACCTTCTAAAGATCAGAAAATTTCTTTGCATTATTGATGTAAAGAGTACATACCCATCAAATTTGATTGATTTCTGAATTTCTAATAAATCCTATGTTCTGTGTATTACTGTATATTTAAACAAATCTCGTACCATAATTTAGTAGTATTCTCAAAACATTGGGGGGGGGGGTCTGATGGCCAAATGGTTTGCAAGTGTGTGCTGTATCATAAAGCCTGTCATTGAGTCAACCGCCATGGTTTCGAATCCCTGTTTGTACGTGACAATGAGTAGGGTCGCCTGTCCAGCCGCGTACCACAGTTTAATAGTATTCTCAAAACAGGGGGGGGGGGGTTGGATGGCCGAATGGTCAGCACGAGCATGCTCTATCATAAAGCCTGTCATTGAATCAACTGCCGTGGTTTCGAATTCCCGGTTGTATGTGACAAGGAATAGGGTCACCTGTCCAACATTGTGGGTTTTCTCCAGGTCCTCTGATTCCCTCCCACTGCTAAAGATCACTCCACACAAGCAAATTATTGAAATAAAATTAAACCAAATGTTAGTCCCGCAATGACCTAGTTTGTGTCAAGTGGGCGTTAAACCACATTTCTCTCTCTATCTCTCCCTCTCAAAACATGTCCGATAAAAAAGTGTTATAGAATTTTGGTAGATTGATTTTTTTTTATGTTAACAACAACCAAGTGCAATCCAACTGTTGATAAAAGATTGAATAACATATCAAGGCATATATTAAAAATTTAATGATATAGCCAAGATGATGATGAATATTGGAGCGGAAGTTAGCTGCTATGTCTAGATATAAAATGAAATAACTTAGGAACCTTATGTAAAGATTGAATAGATTATTATTTGGAAAAACTAATCCATACAGAGCTACACATAATTTTGCTTTCTGTGTGACAAAGCTGCTGAGAGGTGTTTGAATAATGTAATCTTCTTTCAGCACAGAATGAATACATGTAAAATTGTTCTACCATTACAGTTCTCATTTCAGGAATATATTTATATCTATTGTAATTTAAACTAGAAACTGAAAGATGCACTGAAACAGTTTTTGCTTTATACTTGTATAATTATCACTGCTATTTCAGCTTTAAAACATGTATTGACATGTGTATATAATCCATGGTTAGGGGACTCATCACTGGCTGTTTTTGTGATCACATAACTCTTAATGTGCCCAAATATTGATGTGATCAAATAGGGTCATAGACTTGTCTTTTTTTTTATTTGACTTTGGAACCTAACTTCCAATAATAATTAGTTGAGGGTATTTTAGTTACCTTCTGAAATTCTTTAAATAGCTTTTTAAGATGAACTCATCTGACATTCGGAGCTATTCATCATTTATTTGTATCATTGTGTCATTCAAATTTATCACTACTAGTACTTTGAATGATTTTATTAATAGAATGTGATGTTAGACTTAAATCAGGGTCAATCATGGCATATCGTAAATCAAAATTTAGAGGCATGTATTTGTGACTGTATTATTATCCTGTGCCAAAAGAAATGAAATGAGGTTTAACATCCTACTTTTCTGCACGCACTGGGCTAATGAAGACAGGCATACGCTATGCAGCGTGCTTTGAGGCAAATTTTGCCCAGACAGCGGCGCTACTTCCTACTCTAACTCTTACATCGAATTACAACTGTCAACGTTTCTTTCATGTACACGCCAAACTATACACATGAGCTCAGTTCTTTTGTCTCATGAGGAAATCACACCTAAGAAACCAGAGTAACTTTCTCAGCATAAGGGGGGCAATTGGGATCGAAATTGAAATAAGCTCTTTCTGTCCTGGTTTTCTTGTCGGAGCATATATTATAAACCATTCTAGATATGTGTATAAAACTCTGTACACATATCCACCTAATATAGTAGTTCTGCCTTTTTCCAATTAGAAATTTCTCAGTAGCAAAACATTCATGTTTTCCAGGAAACAAATTTTACTTAATTTTTGATAATTACGGTATGATTCAAGAGCATATCTCATAAACAATTAAATAATTGAGTAATTCGACAAATGATTGAGTTTATTTGCAGGAACAACAAACTGGACAGCTAGCTATATTATGCTAATCCAAGACTCATTATATTCAGTTTCATCATGCTTATCGCTTCATTATTTATTAATTGCCAATATGTGAATACATGTCTTTGAGAACAAACATGAATGAAAGTGTATGTTTCCAGGAAAATTTGTGCCGGAAGCTGCTGTGCAAGATATGAAAGCTAACTACTCTCTTCCTACTTATGAAGAAAATCTATTTGATAGGATTGACTTCATTGAACTACCACGTGAGGCTGCAGAGCCTTTAGTGCGACAGTAAGTAAAATGCTGCACATTAAGTTTGAATTTTTATTAATAGTACCATTCATTTTATTTACTTCATCAATTAAGGAATTGGATTAAATCCAAGTATTGATACAGCATGGACAATTAGTAAATTAAAAGTAGATTAGAATTGCACTACTAGTACTAACACTGTTTTCATAATACATATATAGAAAAATTTCAGGTTTTAAGCAGCTGTGCTCAGAATTTTATTTTTATTCAGTTGTTTTTATTTTTTTCCGTGTTAAAAACCTAAATGATGATACGTTTTTAAATGTCTTAGCTGTTATTTTTACTACTTTATATTCTATGTACAGAGGGGTGAGGAGTTTTCTGTGTATTATATGTTTAGTTGTGTATAAATGAATATATGTAGCATGTTGGTTGATGCAATATTTTTAGAATCGATACTTGATTAAATTTGGGATTAACATTGTTTTTACCATGTTGTAAATAAATGGTTGGAAAGCTAGACAATATGAAAATAATATTTCAGATATAATGAAGAACTGAAACATTTAAAGAAAACATTCCGCAATGATCGACCTACCCAGGATTCAAGACAGGTATTTACATCAAATGCTTTAATTTGTTAGGCTGTTATGCTCGTAGATTGGATTTCCAGCATCTATCGTGGGTCTTATAGCACACAATAGAATTACTATAATTTTGGGATCATCTTTATGGCAATACAACTACTCATCTTCCCCATTTTTATATGCCAACATTTCAGCGTGAGCGCATTATGTCATCACCCTGTCCTTCAACAATTGGTTTGTCAATGCCATAGAGATTATAGTTTTTAACGGATTTGTTTCAAATTTGGTGTAAAGCAGTCATAAGAGGTTGAACCCTATTGTTAAAAGCGTTCCATGACCGGTTCCAGGTTATGTTCCCTTATAAGATTTTTTTTCAAATTACTTGGTTCACGAGGGGATGTAGACTATCAATATTCAGCACCTCTTTCGGCAAAAATCTTTTGAATATGACGTTGGCTGCCGTTTTTAATGGATTTAACAAATGTTGGTGTGGGTCATTCGGATCATGAGGGGACAAACCCTGTTCCGTAGATACCATTTTTTTTCAAAAAAACTTGTGATCACAATATAGACTACAGTTTTTGACAGATTTTTTCGAATTCTATATGAAGTATAGGCAAAATGAGAGGGTATGTTCTATTGATTTATCTTATAAAATGTGGTATCTTGTATGGCAACTGTTCTTTTTCGAATTTGATACCCAGCATTCTGCAACCTTTTGTTACGTAGTTACCTCCTTTTCAAAAGCCTTCTGAAAGTGATCGATGCTAATGTTTTTAGTGGATTTTTTTATAATATTTTGTGTGAAAGGCTTTTGATGGCAAAACCAGCTACAGTTTTTAACAAATTTAACATTTATGCCACCTTCTCTGAAAATTTTGTGGACATGATAGAAGCTGCAGTTTTTAGTGGAATTGTTTTTCAAAAATTGGAGTGTAGCATTGGGATTTGAGAGGATGAATCCTGTTGATTTTCAGCATTGTAGGACTTTTTGTTCCAGAGAAATAGGTGTCCAGAAAAGAAGCTGGTGAATGCATAAGAGATTAGATTTCTTAAAGGCATTTAGGATTCTTTTCATATTTGGTCTACATTCAAGTTTTCCTTTCAAATTAGCTGCTGTCTATGGCTAAATCTTTTTCAAGGCACAGCTATTGCGTAGGTAGATTTATCCATGCTTGGTGAGGCTGTCTTTTATAAATGGATCACCATACATGCATTTTCACAGTCATACTTTATCTACATGCATAAAGTAATTTAATAAGAAATATTACAGGTTATTAAGTTCCCTTTATCTTTTAGTTAAATTATTGAATTTAACAAATATCTGCAATTGAATTACCGGTAATTTCAAAAGAGTCAAATACTATCTGATTAAAATACAGATCTATATTTTTTTAATTTTTTTTTTTATATACTTCGGATTGCCTACACTACATGACATCATACGTTTGATTAACCAATCAACATTGATGTTACTAGTTGATTACCCACAGCCGTAACAGACCGTTTCATTGGCTCACACCATTCAGAGAACATTAATGATAATAACTCTTCCAGATCCTAGTGTAGTAAAGACAAGTAAAACAAAATTTTGAACTATAAAATGGAAACAAAATAGGTTCTGTGTTTTAATCAGATTGAGTCAAATATTTAAAAAATTACCAACATAGTGGATGTTTTACACTACTATAGGGGTAGAGCGAACTAATTGGTGTAGGGCCCACATAATTCTGAATCCACTTTATATTGCTGCTATAGTTATGCCAAGTTTAATAAATTAGAATTCTGTCATTCCATCAATGATATCTCCTGTCTATTTTAAGAAACTTAGCCCTGAGTTTTTTTAAGTTAAAAGATCCTGTGATACTACCAGCTTTACTTTGTTGCCAGGCAGTGACTAATATTTCATTAACCATAGCTGGTTTTAAACCAAATGTTATCCAAGAATATCACTCATATGAATACTTACTAACCCCTGCCTTTTGAGGACAGCTGGGAAGTATTAAAATAGGTATGTCCATCTGTCCGTCTCCTTTTTTCAAACACAATAACTCTCATTCTAATTAAGGTAGAATGTTCAAACTTGGTGTAGGTTTTTATTAGATAAATACCTCGAAGATAAGCATTTTTTGCTTACGTTGGTTGATGCTTTCGACACGATAAATTTGCTTCTAATTTAGTGAGAAAAGGCTAGCAAATCGGCGTCTTACCCTCTTAGCCACCGTGGCTCCTGATTAAGTAAGAGTGGTGATTTAGACACGATAACTTTGTTTTTAACTTCTGGTGAGTGATGAAACTTATTGTTTCACTACCAGTACCTGGTACTTTAAAACCTTGACTGGGTCCGATTGTGAATAATTTCTTATTCGACCAAGTATTCATGATTAGATTGATTGTTCGGTACTTTTCCAAAAGATAAATGTGCAATAAATTAATATGTGTCATCTATACATTTTGGGATTGTGGCGTGGAACTTCAGTCTCACTGTTGGATTATATGTTTCAGAGACTGAGAAATCAGGCTTTATGTCCATTTGAGACAAGGTCATTTCAAGACCAACATAAAATAAAGCATAATTCTATTTCATTAATTCACTTGTGCGTAGGGTAGGGATCTGGGAATGGGAGGACCTGTAAAATGCCAAAGGGTTCAGCAAGTGACACAATGGAAACCATGCCACTTGCCTCAATGACAGACATTATAATATAAAGCAAACTTGACCAAGTAAAGGTTGCGGTGTATATTTTTTGTGCCTGTCTTCTCCTAACATTGTTTAGCCAATTTGTTATTTTGGGATTATTTACCCAGTTTGTTGAGAACTTTAAAATTCTTTCAGTTTGGAGTTGGTCCTGGTAATTATGGATCCCAAGATCAATATTATGGTCAACAAGGAGGTGGTTTCCAGGGAAGATATGGTGCAGAGCCTCCAAGTAAGAGAGCAAAACAAGAACCAGGCAGTGCTCTTGATTTTATCAAACAAGAATATGCTGAAGAGGAAAAAGAGAAAACACTGAAGGAAGAAACAAAATGGGATAAGAATATGTATGGTGGCGATATATATAATCAAGCAGCTAGTTTTCATTTTCAGGATCAATATGGTCAAATAAAGCAAGAACCATTTCAATCGAGAGAATTTTCAGGTCAATATGGCCAACAAAGACAAGAATTATTGAACGAATTGGCTAGACAACAGATCCAAATGAAACAGCCATCATGGCCACCAACCCAAGATAAACAAGATCAGAATCCAGTTTTTCCAAGTTATAGTTGGCCCCCAAAAGAACAAGCTGAACAGAGCTACAATTATCTTGATCAACGTGCTGGTGTTGATAGGCAAAGAAATGAGCCTGGAAATTGGACTTCAGCTGGACAAGCTAAACAAAAGCAATGGCAACAACCAGGTTTTGGTCAACCTCCTTTACCGCCTCCTTCTAATCCAGAGAGAAGTCAATTTGATAGACCCGACTCCAATTCCTCTTTCGATAAACAAAATTATGGACAACTCCAAGCTAAATCAGATCAAAACAATCAGAATCCGGGCTCTTACAATCGAGATCAAAGTAGAGCGTATGATAGAAGTAATCAGGATCAGAAACGATCCTTTGGTAGACCGGAACAAGACAATCAAAATCAGTACAATCGACAGAACCAAGATTATAGACGATCAGACAGTGATTCCAGAAATCAGTCTTATAACCAAAGAGACCAGAATCAACAAAGATCATCTAGCACTGGTCGATCAGGAAGTGGCGATCGAGATAGAGAGAGAGATAGAGATCCGTCCTTTGGTGGATATGATTCCCGTAATAGATCTTTTGGAAAAGACTCAAGGGATGCTAGAGATAGTCGTGAAAATAGAGAAAGCTCAGGTTATGGTGGAGGTAATAGAGATTTGCATAGTTCAGGTTTTAATTCAAGAAGTAGTCAAGAATCGCGTTACTCAGATAAATCAAGAGACGCTTCATCTCGACCAGAGTCTCGTGATTCAGATTATAGAAGTAGTGACCGAACATCTGGATATAATACTTCAAATACTAGCAGTGATCGTCATAATGCACCTTCTCGTGAAAACCAAGATGCTGGTAATGGTGGAAGAATTAGAAAAAGAAAATCTAAGTGGGATACACCTGCAGAAGAATCTAATAGCGATAGTCCCCCAATAAATCCTGTTACTGTTAAAACTCCTGCAAACCTTAGTGCTATTATTGCAAAGTTAGAACAAGCTGGCAAAGATCATCAAAATGCTGAAGCTAAACTTCTATCTTCAGGAGATCCTTCAATACCTCCCCCTCCCCCAAGTGATGCTGATAAACCGAAAGATCTTCCTCCTAATTCAGATAATTTCCAACCACCACCTGGTATGCCTCCCAACATGCCCCCAGGCATGGGACCTAGACCTCCATTTCCTCCAAGGGGACCTCGATTTGCTGGTGGACCACCACGATTTCCACCTCATGGAGCTCCCCCTCCTCCTCCTTTTGGTCCTGGACCAGATGGCCCAAGAAATTTTCGCCCCAGAAATCCACAAAACTTTGGTCCAGGTCCCCAGGGTCCTGGTCAGTGGAATAATCCACAATTTGGTGGTCCTAGAGGTGGTGGTCCAGGTGGCCCTAGAGGTGGTCCAGGTGGCCCTAGGGGTCCAGGGGGTCCTAGGGGATTTGGCGGTCCAAGAGGTCCTGGAGGTCCCAGAGGACCACGCCCAATGAATCCAAGATTTGGAGGTGACGGACAACGATTTTCTAGACCACCAGGAATGAGATGGCAAAATCCTAGATAGACTATGGAACAGTTTATTATCAAATATGTGTTTTAAATAATTAAAATCGTGTTATAATTACAAAGATTTTAGAATTTAAGTAATGTCATTTTGAAGTCTTTAGTATGAAACATTATTTTAACAATATCTGTAGTAGTTTCAAAGTGGCACAGTATTATTAATTTTTTCTCAAAGCTACAGTGCCCATAAATTTTGAAGTTCTGGGAATGTGTATTTTCATTTCTTTGTGATACTTATCAATTTTAAATATTTCAGACATCTGATATTCTTTTCTATATACATTGTTCACATTTTTTTTATCTAATGAGCTTTTCTCTAAGTAGAATATAACTTTCAAATTTCGTATGCAATAAAACGAAATAGCTGCATTTGGTAAGATGAACAATATGATGATATATAAAGTGTTTTTATTTATTTGTTTGAGATGTATAAAGAAATTAATTTTGATCACTAAATTGTACATACAAACATGTAGCTAATATTGAATATAGTGCACTATTTTAGAAGATATTTCATTCAAATGTCTAAGCTCAGATTTGAGTACAATCGCATGACTTAATTCATTATTTATTTCATATACATAAATTGGTTCTTAAAATTCCAAACAATACTATTAAACCACAGTTAGACTAAGAAACATTAGTTAACATTCATCTAGGAAAATGTGTTTTTGGGGAGGGGGGGTTGGGGATAGTTTGATTTTACCAGCTCAGTTTAATATTCAGCACATACAAAATCATAATAATTTATTTACTGCTACACTAACTCAAATGGTTGTAAAACATATTATGTTTTACAACCATTTGAGTTAGTGTAGCAGTAAATAAATTATCGAATTTTCTTTTACAGCTGCTTCTATTTCAGGTCATCTTACTTTAAAAATGTCATTTCTAAATTGAGAACTTTCATAAAAAAGGTACATATTGAAATCAGAAGGAACGATCACAAATTAACCATACAATATTCACAGATAATAATATACCATCTATTTTTTATGAATTGACTTGTGTGTTAAAATTATGTGGTTTTGAGCATTTATGTAAATGGCTAGAACTTGTATGAGCCAGTATGATAAAATTTGTACTGCTTATATTTTTAGTATTCATACCAAATGAAATAGTCTTAATCTTTTGAAGATGGTCACTGATATTTTTTTTCAGGGTTATTTTTCTTTTTCAGCTTTATTTCAGCTAATTCATTGTTTTGTAACTTGTGGATATAGTGAATATTTGACATGGTGTTTTGTAATATGGGATAAATTTTCTAATGGGAAACTTAAGCTTATTATCCATTTGATAAATTGATATGGTTTAGTGTTGCATACAACTTGATTCATATAAGAGATAGTTAAACTGGTATTAAACGTAGAAAAGGAGCTTTTATTCATTTTAGCATCTTTATTTTATCTTATATATTCAACAAAAAAGCATGTGAGTTAACAAATGAATATCCACCCTTTTAATTTTTATTTCAGCAAAATGTTCTAAACAGACTCTTAATTTTCAGTTTTCATGTTACATGTATATTGAATCGTTATCTTGACTTTGAATGAGTTAGGAAGTAAGCATATTATGATTTTGTTTACCTTATATTTTGTGTATTTATCCTTTGTTTCATTTAAAGCATTTCATATAAAACATTCATTATCTTGTTTCCACATAGAACATCCAAGTTATGCAGTGAATGAAAACTCCCCCAAAGTTTTCATTTCTGATTTGTTTAGCCATTTCTTTTTCACTAGTGTGAGTTGTTAGATTCAGTACATAATAATGGATATTGAGTTGTTTGTATTTTAAATCTGAATCAAAGACGAAAAGATATATAATATGGACTGTGATCAGTCATGGTTCTAGCTCTACAAGCTAGCTAAATGGGAGTGTTTATTATTGTATTAGAGCTTTCAGTGTATCTATATTGACCTGTATGTTCCTGAATAAGGAAAAATTGATAATAAATGGTTAAACCATATATATTTGTTTTTATTCCTACATTTGTAATATCGATGTAGATTGTGATGAAACATTGTTTCTGTTTTATTTATCAAAAAATCCATTCCATTGTTGTTAACAACAATTTAATTTGTTCCCGTTTTGATTATTTATTCTAAGTTCACAGACGAACCCTAGAACCTTTTATTACCAAACAAAAATAATAATTACGAACAGTTTACCAGTGTTTTTTCTTCAATGAAAGCTGTTACTAGGGGTAATGTGATGACGATATGGTAAAATTGACTACCTACAATTAAGGAGGAAGATCTCGTGAAGATGAATTATTGCGGCGAGACCCAAGGCAGTTGGTTAGATAGCCTTAAGAACAGGACATTCATGTGGATATAAACCTGAAAATCTATTCTGGCGATCAATATCATTGGAGGGGATGGGAACAGAGACATATTCTAGGGTTGGGGGGGGGGGGAATCCACCTAAACTCACGCTTGTAGCACAGGCATTTGAAGGGATTAAAATAAACGGGGGAGGGGGGGCATCTACCTTAATTCACGCTCACGCTTGTAGCACAGGCACTTGAAGGGATTAAAATAAAACTTCCCACTACTGCTTGATTATATAGTATAGATATATAGTCAAGCAGTTAGAAGTCTTATTTTAATCCCTTTAAAGTGCCTGTGGCTTGTAGGCACAAAGCTGAATTCAAGTTGTGCATTTGCCATATAGTATTATCTGAATTGCGAATAGTGTAATGTCTAATCTTTACAAATGACACTGATTGAGAGAGGGCGAATAGGTGAACACTACTTGAATGATTTGATGATATTCATCATTAGTTGCCAATAGGTGATTAAGATTCATATTAAATACTTGGATAATTTGATAATGTTAATCTTTAGTTGCCTCTAGGTGAATAAAATTCAGAGTAAAAATAAATTCATAAAATCTTTAATATCGTTTAATTAAGCCTCTCTTGAAACGAATGCCAGCAAGTTGATAGATATCTGCGCCTTCCTGGGAAGGATTAATTTTGGTCACGCTCTGTAATTGCGCCGTTGTGGGAATATACCATTCTTACAAACCCTCAAATTTCAAGAATATCGTCTTAACTAGAAGATATAAAATCAAGTCATAGAATAGTAGTTTCAAAACTAGCAAAAGGCTGGGCCTATTTAAAAGGTTATATCTCGGTCATACAATTTTGCAGGTTTACATAAATTTTTATGTATTATAAAATATTTCATAATATTTCTCCCAGGTTTTGTTGAATATTTATGGTTTTGGGTAAGAAAGATCAGGAAGTCAACAGATAGGAACCATGGATATTAATAAACTTGTTATAGTCGACTTCAGCAGCTTGATGTTGGAAACAAACAATTACTAAAACAATGAACTGGCGACTAAAGCGGACTATGATATCATAAATCGGTTTATTCCCACGAAGGCGTAACAGATTAAAGAAGATTGTTTTCTACTTTGCGGGAATCCAGTCCCTATGGATTAAAATAAATTAAATTAAAAACGTAACTATAGTGTTATAGATTCTTATGATAAGAATTTACACTTTCATAATCCCCACTGTAACTAATGTCTAATTAACCAACATTTTAGCATCAGTTTTGGCATGAGAAATAAAGACATACAAACCTATACTATAACAAAACTTAATTTAAATTTTGTCAAAAAAACCAAACATAACTATACTAAAAAAAAAATTTAATTTAATTTTGCCAAATAAGAACTAAAAACATAAAAATTATACTTTAACAAAACTTAGTTTAATTTCGCCAAATAAGAAATAAAAACATAACTATACTAAAACAAGAATTAGTTTAATTTGGCCAAATCAGACACCCTGTATAAATACTTGACAAAAGTCAATTAATCTACCTCGGGTCGTTTTAATTCCTTGAGTTGGATTTGAGCATATTTTTATATTTTTTCTATGTGGTTCCTGTTTCCCCCAGCATACTGAACGATTCTATTCTCATTAATATTTGGCTCTTGTTGCAAAAATGTGATCTTTAAAAATGACACTGATTGTTAGTGAGCAAATATGTGAACACTACTTGGATGATTTGATGATATTCATAATTAGTTGCCATTTGGTGAATACAATTCAGAGTGAACATTTAATAAAATCTTTAACACTGTTAATTGGGTCCTAAAAACAACATGTCTCTCTTATGACGAAAGCCAACAAGTCGATATCTTCACCTTCATGGGAAGGGTTAATTTTGTGGCAATGCACCCATAGAATAGATCTATCTACTTCTGGCTAAATTACAACATGTTAATAATTATTTATTGTGTAATATTTAGATAAAGAGGTGACAATTCTTGCTATAACTGCTCAAAAAAAGATAATGTAAAATGAAAATGTCATTTAAATTACTTCAATCTAAGCCAATTAAGTAATCACTGTTTGTAGTTTTGACCATAATATATGTGCATTGTGGTAACCAGGGAACTAGTATATTCAAGACTCGCTTTCCCATTATGTATGATTTAATGGTCTAGAGCGAGACATTGCGTATTAATTATAGCCTCTCAATGAAAACACTAATTTTAGCGAGACTGTATCTGCTTTTTAATTGATGATATAAACATGATTTTCACATTGTCTATGACAAGTCAAGGCTCTGGGCATTACACTAACAAAACCACTAATGTATGCGGCACTCTAATGATTACCATTTGTTACAATGTATGGGCCCTACACCCTCCAAAAAAATCCTGGATCTATGTTAAACACCTGTATGTATATATATATATATATACAAGACATAGGATTTTACAGACATTCATGTGTTCAATCTCTTTGGCTGTGAATAAGTAGATTTAATCAATATTATTTGTAATTGTTTAGGACTCTTGACACTTTGTAAGACTCTATTTTAACACACAATTAGAGATATTACCTATTTCAACATCCCAGTTCATTTCGTGTGCCATGAAGGACTGTGCAATCTGCCTTTAATAATAATAATAATAATAATAACTTTATTTAAGAAGGGTAAAGGATTAGGCTATATAAGCCTTTCTACCATCCTGCCCTTCGTGAAAGATATAATACAAAAGATGATAGCAAACTAAATAAAAGAGATGGATGAATAGGAGTATACAATAATCCGAATGAAATTACATGTATAATACACAATATGAACGCATCAATAATAACACATAATAAAATATATTCCGGTAGCTAACAATAGCAAACGGCATCTGTATCTGTATCTGTGGATATACAGCGCAGGGTCCTACTGGACATATAATGCGCCGGGAAAAAGTGCAGCTTTAGTAGCTCTGGAGTGTGAGAGTTTCTTTGAAGCTCTCAACAGTGGTGCAATGCGTTGATGTATCTTGAAGGTGGTTCCAGTCTATAGTTGTTTTGTTAAAGAACGAGCTTCGAAAGATTGATGTTTTAGTTGTTTGAATTTTAAAGCCTTTGGAGTTGTTAAATGCAAACTTCTCCACAGGGTTTTGATGGTCAAAGTCACTGAAATTTCGAGGCTTAATCCTGCGTTTGTTTCGGATAGGTGTAACAAATTCCTGTGGGGGCAATGATGGTATTTTCCCCTCGACTACTTTATAAAATGTCACAAGACGCAGCATGCGTCGGCATTCTATGAGCGGTGAGAGTCCTGCATCCCTGAGCATTTTGCTAACACAACCCTCTTCTCGTGATCGAAAATCTCCAGCAATGAATCTTGCAGCTCTCCTCTGGACCCGTTCGAGTTTTGCAATGTCTTCCTGTATGAATGGGTCCCAGATTGTTGCTCCATACTCAAGGATGGATCTAACCAGACACAGATAGGCAGTTCGTCTGCATGCTGATGGACAGTGTTTTAGGTTTCTGATGATAAAACCTAAGGAACAATTTGCTTTCTTCGTTGTTTTAGTGATGCTGGTTTTCCATTTAAGGTCCTCAGAGATGGTAATTCCAAGGTACGGAGCTTCCGATGCCTGTTGAAGGATATGGTCACCAATTGTGTAGAAATGTGGTGTTTTGCATCCAATGCGCAACACTGTGCATTTCTTGGCGTTGAACGACATGCCCCAGTTCCTGGCCCAGGTTTCCAACTTTGAGAGGTCATCTTGTAGTTTGGCAGTGTCCTTGGGTGTTTTGATTTTCCGGTACAGAAGACAGTCGTCTGCGAATAAACGAACCTGCGAAGTTACAGCATCTGGGAGGTCGTTTATATGGCAGAGGAACAGCAGGGGGCCAAGAACTGTCCCCTGGGGGACTCCTGATAGTACTGGTGAGCTCTCCATGTAGATTGGACTAGTTCTATTTCTTGACGTTAAGATATTTAAAAAGTTGTTTCTTAAAAGAATTTAATTTAGTGGTCAGTTTTAAAAAAGACGGCAGAGAATTCCAAAGGTTTGAGCCTTTAAAACGTATGCTGTTTTTTACAATATTAAGTTTCGGTCGCAGAGTGATTAGTTTGTTATTAATGTTGATAAAGGTATTTATCAGAAAAGTTGAAAATATACGCCCTAATTTGTGGTGCAAGATTAGCTTCTTGTTACTTGCATTTTAATATGATAAAAGATCATGTAAAGTTTAATCTACATGCAATGATATTATAAATAGGTCATAAACA
Source organism: Patella pellucida (assembly GCA_917208275.1). Taxonomy (NCBI): domain Eukaryota; kingdom Metazoa; phylum Mollusca; class Gastropoda; family Patellidae; genus Patella; species Patella pellucida. Next base: position 71,644,864 of record OU795036.1, read on the forward strand.
CTGTGATCTTTAATAACAAAATATAGAATACAAATTAATTTATTAAAACAAAAATAGATTTTTATCCAACATGAAAAAAAATAAACAATAAGTACATGAAGGCCGTATGATGTTGATTTTATCAAATGGACAAGTAAGCTGCATGTAAATGGTTGATCAAAAAGTTTGTAAATGCTATCAAAATTTACATTAAAATTAATAGGGAAAAAGAGAAGCAGAAAAGTTATTTTGACATTTCATAGCAAGATAAATAAAAGGAGCTTAAAGATGCATTGTGTAAGAGCTAAATCTGCCTATTGCATGTCTTTATTTTGACTTCAAATTTTATATAAACTATTTAATATTTAGACATTTATTACATGACAAGCCCATAATCAACTCTTTAGAACATTGGATGCAGATTTAAATAGAATGCCCACAAGATTTCAAAATTAACTATAAAATGATTAATCAAGATTAAATCTTGCTTGAATGTCCAGTACCATTGCTACAACTTCCAACATTCATAACTTCACTCAAAATTTGGTAATTTGATTAGCATTTTCAATACATGTGTACCATACTCATTTTTTATTATTATGGCAAGAACAGCCAGCTCTTTATCTAAATCTTACATAATACATTTTGAACTGATAATATTGGGTATATCTAACAGTCTAAAGATGTTATTCATCCCATCCAAAAGATTTTGTTTATAATTCTGTTTTACCATTTGGTCCATTACCATGGTCTCCCTTTAATTTGGCACCTGAAATAAAAATATTAATCAAATTCAAATTAAGATTGCTTGTTCGTGACAAGTATGGTCATCTGTCCAATCTTGTTTGTTTTCTCTAGGTCCTTTGGTCTCCTCCTATTGCTAATTAAACCATATGTTAGTCCCGAAATGACCTTGTTTGTGTCAAGTGGAGGTTAAACCCCATTATGGGCGTTGACATCATGTTTCAGGGCTATTTACCTCTCATATTACGCTCTTGAACTGAATATAAAGTAGATTTTGGTGATGAAAAGGTAAAAGACTGTAAAATCTAGCCTATGAAATTGTTATTCTGAAATGTTGATAACCCATCAAAGACAAATTATTTGTAAACAAAATCTGTGGAACTACCAGTGGATTTTACTTTCCCACAGAGTTTTGATATTTGATATAAAAATGTCATTTAAAATTTATTTAGTACTACCTTCCCATCATCATTGCTATGAGGGGAATTTCGCCTGGAGAGCCTGGTCATGTCTGTACTTATTTTAAATTCCAATGTGAAGGGGTTTTGTACGTCAATGCTAATGTGCACGATGTGACCTTGGATCCTCATATGAATGACTAAGACACTGTTCTTGCCAGGCTCTCCATCCTGCACCCAATGACATGTGGAAATCACACCCTTCTGGTTAATTAGTCACTGCAGCTCCATTATTTTTAGAAGATTATTATATTACATAGATATTGTTTAATAATCAAAGTGACTATATATTAGGGTATAAAATAGAAGACAACAACATATTGTAATACAAGGAATTAATATGATTAATACGGGCAAAAAATATATGTATCATAAGTTATCCAGTCACTATCTGAAATGTTGGTTCTTCGAAAAAAAAAAAGTATGATACAGTCAATCACCCATAAATTTCTTATTTTACAATATATGCGAGCCACTACTGGCATTATATAAGTATCACCTACTTTCTTTCTTTGATTTTGTAGTTTCTGCACTCTCTTTGCTGGTATTTGGTAATTCGTTTAAACAGGCTGAAAAATTGCATTGAACAACATAAAACTAAAATATTTTAACCAGTACTGGAATGGCAGATGATTTAAAGCAATGGTTAGATTTGTAACCTAACGAGTACTAGCATAATAGGTATGCATTTACACTAATAGTAAATGCAGGAGGACTGCACTACACGCAAAACAAAAAATCTACAAGATAAACCTGCGGACAAGACAGAAAACAGACATTGCAAAAAACTAAACAATTATCAAATCAAGTGAATGGATCCGGGGGCCAGCCGTAAGCGTCCACTGCGCTGTACAGTCCCGGGCCTGTCTTGGTACAGGCTTCACTTAAATGATTTACATAAAAGACGTAACAATAAAAAAATGCGACCGATCTCGTAAGTGGTCGTCTCTTCAATGGCGATAGTCAGCCAATTGACGTCAGGTGTTAGAACGTCAAATAATAATAAGGGCGATAATCCGGACAGAAGCTCGGAAAACGCTAAAAAAAAAATAAAAAAATAAAAAAATAAATGTAGTGAGCTAACAGGAGCAAAGCCCGACAACGAGAACATTCTGCAGTACGAAGGGCTAAAACTCTACTCTAATAGTAAATGCAGGAGGACTGCACTACACGCAAAACAAAAAATCTACAAGATAAACATGCGGACAAGACAGAAAACAGACATTGCAAAAAACTAAACAATTGATTGATTCACGTACAAAAGCCCTTGGATAAAGGGGAGGTGATAAGACCTATGTCCACATATGTTCAATTCCCCTAATAAATGAATAATCTAAATTACCATTGTTATCTGGACTCAGTACCATATTTTTACAAAAATAGTCCATGAAATTTTTATCTTGATGATTAAAGTACCAGTCTTCAATTTCTTCTTCATATTTTTCTACTAAATTGAAACACTGCAATAGAGAATATATATTTACCTGGACGTATTTTTTTATTCTTTTATGCATTTACCTACCGTAAACAAAGAAGTACATTTACTTTATCTACTTTAATATATATATATATCATAAACTAATGGTAAGGAGGGGGGTCCAAGACTCCAAACCCCACCCTGCTCAGCTGCGTAAAAAAAATTGTAAAACAACACTTTGTGTAACCGTCATGTCCTTTATCAAAGATGGTGGGATTGGCATTCAAAGCGCGAAATAATGATATAGACATATTATGTAATATCACAATTAATGCTTTGCGTCAATGGATCCTGTCATATGGGGTGTTGCATTTATCTCTTGCAAAAGCTCAAGGTGTATCTTTGCCTACGTAATTTTTAGACGATGATAGGATTGTCAACGGTCAAATGTCCCTAACTGCAAAAATTCCTGGATCCGTCCCAGGTATGCACAATGGTCTACACTGTGAAAAGTAGAAATCGCAGAGCTGCAATTTTTAAAAGATACCATAGGATTATTTCTGGGGCAAATTTCACATGATGCATAATTATGAAAAAATCAGTTTTCTAGAATTAAAAATTATATGAAATTCTAATAAGCATGTTAGAATCTACCTTTCTTTGCATTTGAGTAACTTCAGCAGAAGGTTTATCCCACATTTCATATGGCATTCCTAATTCTACCTTTACACCTTTATCTCTGTAATAACAGTGACAAGTAATGAAGACAAAAAATATGAGTTTTTGAAGGACATTTTTCCAAAACGTAAGGAGCACAATTCAGATCTTCCGGTGTTCTTAACCTTTTCCTACAGATAAATGTAATGGTACATTTATAAAGGATATTTTGCCAGGCTACCCAACATACATACCCAGCAGAAATGAAATTAGGTTTAACATCCTCCTACTGTTCTTCACCACCTGGGCTAATGAAGACATGCATTCGTTATATAGTGTGTTATCGGGGACATTTTGCCTGGACAGTGGCACTAAGGGGTATTCTTTATCAAATTCAAACATTCAAGGGTTCTTTTACGTGCACACAGAGGTGAACACAGGACTTGGTTTTCTGTCCCATCTGAACAACTAGACATTGTCAATAGGGCCACGCTGGTCAACACGGTGCCGTACCACAAAGTAAGTGAGCCACTGTGGCCTCCACCCCCACCCGATAGAATGAATGAATAAATGAAATGGGGTTTAACGTCCTACTGTTATGCACTTAACCTGAGCATACGCCATACAGTGCGCTACGGCCTACTCTTATATCGATTTCCAACTGCCAAGGGGTGTTTTACGTGCACTCCAATGTGTACACGGGACCTCGGTTTTCCGTCCCATCCGAACGACTAGGCAGCTGTCCTTGTCAGGCCCTCCTTCTGCATCACTGACAAGGGGAAATCACGTCGGAAAATCTAGATGAACTTTCTCGGCCAATGCAGGGATCGAACACCTGACCTCCAGGTCCATAATATAATGACTGAAGGAGAAGATAGCATCATACTAAGGAGATATGATGGTAATTTGAGAAGATACAATACCATTTCAACAGGACAAGACACTAAGTCCATAATGCGCTTTAGTCCCAGTTGTGATGAGGGACGAGGATAGACACTTCTTGCATTAAATCAAACGGCCATATGTTGACTGGAATAACTAAACTCTAGAAATTTGCACTTGAATGAGATTGCTGGCTTATTTTTCCGAACATAACTGATTTGAAATTGGAGTAAAAACGGAAAACATTGAATGTAAATCAGTTTATATACGTTCATATTACAGTATTATATGTGTTGCAACCCACTTTTGTTAATTTCTAGTTCTAAAAATTAGCGATTTAGCTCCTTAAATAAAACATCACGAAACACTCATAAGACAGCTACAGTGTTCCATATACTTACACTAGACCATGTAATGCTGTCATAGTTTCACTCCTGCCTTTAGCAAATCTTAAACTGCCCTTCTTTTCTTTATGTACATTATATTCTAATATTTTATCACATATATGTGGCTCGTTCAAAGCCTCTATTAATCTTAGCTCACTGAAATATAAAAGATGAATATGAAGTTAATAGGCCTATAACTTACTATCTCTAGTGATCATACAGTAAAACAATTACTAGTAAGTGGTTTTTGAAAAGAAAATTGGTTAAAGATTCAAGATAGCCAGTACCAGTAATCATTTTCCAACTTTACATTTAACAAAGATAGCTATACAAATATGGAACATAGGCCTATGGCCAAATCTTTCACGGCAAAAGGCTGAGTAACTCTGAAGTTGAATATTGAAGATTTGATACAAATTATATTTGCCTCTATTGTACAATCAGGGACCATAATCAAGGAAGTTATGGTCCGATATGTAGGGAAAGTGGAAGGAACATTGAAAATCAATAGGATTCGTCCTCTCATGACCCTAATGCTTCCCACCAAATTTTAAAACTTACAGCCTCTATCGCACTCACAAGGGACGAATGGTCGCCAAACGCTGGATTTGAAAAGAATCCATCAAATAATGTAGCATCTATTGCATTCACAAGTCAATTGTTAACAGACACACTGATAGAATGCACTAATTTTGTGGCAGAATTTATTTTTTTCTGGGGGAGGTTCTAAAGAGCTCCATACAAGTGCCTGAAATCATGTTTCCGGCCTCCAATTTCTGAAAATTTCCAGGGAGGGACCCCGCCCCCGACACAAAGGCTTTGCACCAATGCAGCTCCAAAGTCGGTGATCAGGGGCCCCCTCCATGGTTTATCTGGTGTTGGGTGGGATTTCAGAATTTTCATAAATTCCCTTCCTGAAACACCTCTCAGAAGCTTTAATAGCCATTTTCTCAAATATGCATCCCAGTACAAGTTGCATGATGTGTGCAAAACATATTCAACCACTGAACAGTACATAATAGTTAATGGAACATTAGAGTTGGAATCTGTATAAAAATACCCCAAAACCTCTTAAACATTGGATATAATCCATAGGGATTGCCATCAAAAGAGCCAGACATTTCTTCTAATATCCAAATTATACATGTAACTCAGTTGACGGCTCAAACGTGTAACACTGAAACTAAGGAATTCAATAAAACTCACGAGACATGGTATTTCTTTATTTTCTTCTTGCTGTCCAAGCCATGACCGGTTTCTATCACCTCTTTTGATTTACCAGTTTCATCTAATCTTGTCTGTAACTCAGTGGCCATAAATTTACAAACTAAAAATAGGTACAACCCATAATGCATAGTTTTATCACATTTGGTCACAAAAATAGCTGATGAAATTCAATCCAAAAAAGACCAAAGTCTTGGCATTTTCAACAAACACCTAAGCATAAGGTGTTGTCATAAGATTTAAAATGAGGCAACCATAGTGATAGAATAAACATTTTAAGAAAACTTAAGTACCAGTAGGCCTGCATATTGGAACATCAGATTGATTCAGGTCTGGGATAATTGCAGCAAAAACAATAGTATTTGTCTTGAAAAAATTCAGTTAGAAGCTGCTGGCATTGTTACTGTTTACCCAAGATTGCAAGAAAAGAACCCCTTGGCCTTTATCAGGAATGGGATGGGACAAACTGTCGATCAGACATTTCAGACATAAACTGATATTTTTTTAACGATATATACAACAATTAATTGTCCTGTATTCCTTATAAATATCTTCCATTAAAGATACATAATGGAAGATTAGAAACACAGCTGGCAGTTCACACTATAATAGTTAAAAACTAGATAATGTAGTTAAGTTGGTATGATAAAAGAACATAGTCATTACTACACTAGGATCTGGAAGAGTCATATTACAGGTGTTTTGGTTGAAGTGAGGGATATATTACTCATTGAGCTAATGGAACGGTCTGTTACAGCGTCTTCTTGGCGTGTAATGCACGGAACTGTGGACTAACCACTAGAAACATCAACTCTGATATTGATTATTCAATGTATGAAGTCATAGGGTCAAAAGCCCCTGACAGGACCTTCCAGTACAACTTGACAGATCTGCATGTTGTAGTGTAGGACATCGAAAGTATAAAAAACAAAACGAAATATAGATCGATCTGTATTTTAATCAAATTGGTATGTCATACTACGCAATATGTTCTTGTGTTAAAACTGATCAGTTACCCCATGGATACACCAAAATGGTGCTATAGAGACTCTGTATCTTTCAAAATATTTGAGCCCCCCGCTCTGTCGTTAATGTCGTTAAAGCAGTGTCGTCAGATTTTGGTTATGACAGTTATTTAATTGATCAAATAATATACTCCTCTGCACATACAACAAAGGACGATTTTGGAAGGCCCCTATATCTAACGTTTCATGGCCGGCCATAATCACATTTTTGATCGTTTACAATGTAAGATTTAAATAGATGTGATTTTAATGTGATTTTAATGGGCTACAGCCATGTCAAAGATATTAAGTTTCCTGTTACATGTTAATACATGTAGGTACCGGTAATTCAAATTTAATTAGGTGGATTCCAGGCACAAATTGTGCTTGGGAAAATCGTGCTTATAAACCCTAAATATTGGTACTTCGATCAGTTGACATGGATGGAATGGATGAATATACATGTAGTAGTAGTAGTAGTATTGTAGTTTTATATACCTTCACACAAAGTTGGCTCTTGCACACCATCATCAGTTTCTTCTGGAGAACAGTGTGTGCATGCAACAAAAATGAACAGAAATATTGTTGGTAGAAATACGGCCGTCATTTCCACTTTAAAACCCGGAAAATGCTCATGACAAGGAAGTAAGGAAGCAAAATTGGCAAGAACCGAAATTTAATTTTACATGTGCGCTTGTTGTTGTTGATATGTGGTGTAATTTGATTGGTTGAAACACGCATCAAAGGTCAAGCCGTGATCAACAGGTTTCTGATTACTTCTCTCTTTACATTCTGTGACAATCACGACTATCTATCACGATGCTCTGTAAAAACTAATTGCATAAATAAATTGTAAATTGATAAAATTTGAAAAATGTTTAATTTTTTTTGAGTTTCAGATGTGCTTTTTAGTATTTGAACGATGATGAGAAAGTAGTTTTTTATTTTTTTAAATTATTTCTGGCGGTGCATCAGTTTGTAGTAGGCGTGGTCAATATCCAGAAAAGGAAGTTCGTGTTGACTGACCATAGTCCGCGGATTTTTCTCTTAATTTTGTACATTTTCTTGTATATTTTCTTGAAGACATACAGGTAAAGTATTTGCGTGAGTGGTAAGCACTTATTTTCCTGGTTAAGTTTTAGAAAAAAGAAAACGTACACAAATTTGGGGTGTGGTTTCTGTTACTGGGTCAGAAAATACTTCTAAATAGTAAAATTAACTCAAATAGCAATACAATTTGGCAGTGGCTAAATACCACGGCCCAAAATACCACGCTCGTCCCTATTGCTTCTATAGTAATGTAACGTGGAAGAGATTTTGTACCACGTTCTTTTTTATTATGGTGATTTTACCTGAATAAAAGCTAATTTTAAAATGAAAATAATTATTTAATCAGTTTGGATGTGTTTAGACTATTTATAGACCATATTCACTCTTAATATTTAATATATAACACAATTCAGACAGTCGATTAGTCGGTTATTATGATCGCCATTTACATACGGTGTAATAGTTATTATAGCCCATTTAAAAAGACCCTACGTGGTATATTTAAACAATGGATAGAAATGGAATGAAATGAAATGGTGTTTAACGTCCTACTGTTATGCTCCTAAACTGGGCTAACGAAGACGGCCATACGCCATACACTATGCTAGGAGGAAATTTTGCCCGGGCAGCGGCGCTACGGCCTACTTTTATATCGAATTCCAACTGCCAAAATTCCCTAATAGAATTAGAGACTGAGATAATCGTACCACGTTCGTCTTACTGGTTCTATACAAACGGAACGTGGTACGCGACTTCGGTTCAAAAGCGTGGTGTAATAGAATCAGAGATTGAGATAATCGTACCACGCTCGGAACGTGGTATAATAGAATCAGAGACTTAGATAATTGTACCACGCTTGTCCTCCTGGTTCTATACAAACGGAACGTGATACGCGACTTCGGTTCAAGATTGTGGCATAATAGAATCCGAGACTAAGATAATCGTGCCACGCTCGAAACGTGGTATAATATAATCCGAGACTGAGATAATCGTGCCACGCTCGCCTCACTGGTTCAATACAAACGGAAAGGCGAGCGTGGTACGATTATCTCTCAGTCTCTGGTTCTATTATAACACGTTTTTGAACCGGAGTCGCGTACAACGTTCCGTTTGTATAGAACCAGTAAGAAGAACGTGGCACGATCATCTCAGTCACTGGTTCTATTATACCACGTGTTTGAACCGAAATCAGAGACTTAGATAATTGTACCACGCTTGTCCTCCTGGTTCTATACAAACGGAAGGTGATACGCGACTTCGGTTCAAGATTGTTGCATAATAGAATCCGAGACTAAGATAATCGTGCCACGCTCGAAACGTGGTATAATATAATCCGAGACTGAGATAATGGTGCCACGCTCGCCTCACTGGTTCTATACAAACGGATAGGCGAGCGTGGTACGATTATCTCAGTCTCTGGTTCTATTATAACACGTTTTTGAACCGGAGTCGCGTACAACGTTCCGTTTGTATAGAACCAGTAAGAAGAACGTGGCACGATCATCTCAGTCACTGGTTCTATTATACCACGTTCCGTTTGTATAGAACCAGTAAGGCGAGCGTGGTACGATTATCTCAGTCTCTGAATCTATTATACCACGTTTTTTAACCGCAGTCGAGTACCACGTTCCGTTTGTATAGAACCAGTAAGGCGAATGGGGTACGATTATCCCAGTCTCTGATTCTATTATACCACGTTCCGAAGGTGGTACGATTATCTCAGTCTCTATTCTATTATACACCGTTTTTGAACCGAAGTCGCGTACCACGCACGTTCAAAACATGTTTTATAACAGGACCTGTGACTGAGATAATTGTACCACACTCGGAACGTAGTACGCGACTCCGGTTCAAATGTTTTATAATAGAATCCGAGACTGAGATAATCGTACCACGCTCGAAACGTGGTACGCGACTTCTGTTCAAAAACGTGGTATAATATAACCAGAGGTAATCATACCACGCTCGGAACGTAGTACGCGACTTCGGTTCAAATGTTTTAAAATAGAATCCGAGACTGAGATAATCGTACCACGCTCGAAACGTGGTACGCGACTTCTGTTCAAAAACGTGGTGTAATATAACCAGAGGTAATCGTACCACGCTCGGAACGTGGTATGCGACTCCGGTTCAAATGTTTTATAATAGAACTCGGGACTGAGATAATCGTACCACACACCTTCAGTTCAAAAACGTGGTATAATAGATTCAGAGACTAAAGAAAATCGTACCACGTTCGCCTTACTGGTTCTATAGAAACAGAACGTGTTACGCGACTTCGGTTCCGAGATAATCGTGCCACGCTGGGAACGAGGTATGCGATTCAAAAATGTGCTTTAATCGTACCACGTTCGCCTTACTGGTTCTATACAAACGGGACGTGGTACGCGAATTCGGTTCAAAACGTTGCGCGATTTCGGTTCCGAAACGTGGTATAATATAACCAGAGACTGGGATAATCGTACCACGCTCGGAACGTGGTACGCGACTCCGGTTCAAATGTTTTATAATAGAACCCGAGACTGAGATAATCGTACCACACACCTTCAGCTCAAAACGTGGTATAATAGAATCAGAGATTACATGTAAGAAAATCGTACCACGTTCGCCTTACTGGTTATATACAAATAGAACGTGTTACGCGACTTCGGTTCCGAGATAATCGTGCCACGCTCGGAACGAGGTATGCGACTTCAAAAACGTGGTATAATATAACCAGAGATAAACGTACCCCCCTCGGAACGTGGTACGCGACTCCGTTTCAAAAAACGTGGTATAATAGAATCAGAGACTGAGAAAATCGTACCACATTCGCCTTACTGGTTTTATACAAACGGAACGTGGTACACGACTTCGGTTCGAAAAACGTGGTATAATAGATTCAGAGACTGAGATAATCGTACCACGCTCGCCTTACTGGTTCTACACAAACGACAACTTCGGTTCAAAAACGTGGTATAATAGAACCAGAGACTGGGATAATCGTACCACGCTCAGAACGTGGTATGCGACTTCGGTTTAAAAACGTGGTATAATAGATTTAGAGACTGAGTTAATCGTACCACGTTCGCCTTACTGGGTCTTTACAAACGGAATGTGGTACGCGACTTCGGTTAAAAAAAACACGGTATAATAGATTCAGAGACTGAGATAATCGTACCACTTTCGCCTTAGTTGTCCTATCAAAACGCAACGTGGTGCGCGATTTCGGTTCAGAAACGTGGTAGAATATAACCAGAGACTGAGAAAATCGTACCCCGCTCGGAACGTGGTACGCGACTCCGGTTCAAATGTTTTATAATAGAACTCGAGACCGAGATAATCGTACCACACACCTTCAGCTCAAAAACGTGGTATAATAGAATCAGAGACTACATGTAAGAAAATCGTACCACGTTCGCCTTACTGGTTATATACAAATAGAACGTGTTACGCGACTTCGGTTCCGAGATAATCGTGCCACGCTCGGAACGAGGTATGCGACTTCGACTCAAAAACGTGGCATAATCGTACCACGTCCGCCTTACTGGTTCTATACAAACTGGACGTGGTACGCGAATTTGGTTCAAAAACGTGGTATAATAGAACCAGAGACTGAGATAATCGTACCACGCTCGGAACGTGGTACGCGACTCCGGTTAAAAAATGTGGTATAATAGAATCAGAGACTGAGATATTCGTACCACGCTCGAACCGTGGTACACGACGTCTGTTGAAAAACGTGGTATAATAGATTCAGAGACTGAGATAATCGTGCCACGCTCGTCTTATTGGTTTTATACAAAGGGGACGTGGTACGCGACTTCGGTTAAAAAAATGTTGTAAAAATAGGACCCGAGAGTGAGATAATCGCACGACGCTCGGAACGTGGTACGTGACTTCGGTTCAAAAACGTGGTATAATATAACCAGAGATAATCGTTTCACGCTCGGAACGTGGTACGATTATCTCTGGTTATATTATACCACGTGGTTCAAAAACGTGGTATAGAACCGTTTGTATAGAACCAGAGACTGAGATAATCGTATCACGCTCGGAACGTGGTACGCGACTCCGGTTAAAAAAGTGGTATAATAGAATCAGAGACTGAGATAATCGTACCACGCTCGAAACGTGGTACGCGACGTCTGTTCGAAAACGTGGTGTAATAGATTCAGAGACTGGGGTAATCGTGCCACACTCGTCTTACTGGTTATATACAAACGGGACGTGGTACGCGACTTCGGTTCAAAAAATGTTGTAAAAATAGGACCCGAGAGTGAGGTAATCGCACCACGCTCGCAACGTGGTACGCGACTTCGGTTCAAAAACGTGGTATAATATAACCAGAGATAATCGTACCACGCTCGGAACGTGGTACGCGACTCCGGTTCAAAAACGTGGTATAATATAACCAGAGATAATCGTATCACGCTCGTAACGTGGTACGCGACTCCGGTTCAAAAACGTGGTATGATAGAATAAGAGACGGAGAAAATCGTACCACGTTCGCCTTACTGGTTCTATACAAACGGAACGTGATACACGACCTCGGTTACAAAAATGTGGTATAATAGATTCAGAGGTTGAGATAATCGTACCACACTCGCCTTACTGGTTCTATACAAACGACACCTAGTACGAAACTTCGGTTCAAAAACATGGTATAATAGAACCAGAGACTAAGATAATCGTACCACGATCGGAACGTGGTACGCGACTCCGGTTAAAAATGTGGTATAATAGAATTAGAGACTGAGATAATTGTACCACGCTCGAAACGTGGTACGCAACGTCTGTTCGAAAACGAGGTATAATAGATTCAGAGACTGGGGTAATCGTGCCACGCTCGTCTTACTGGTTCTATACAAACGGGTAGTGGTACGCGACTTTGGTTCAAAAAATGTTGTAAAAATAGGACCCGAGAGTGAGATAATCGCACAACGCTCGCAACGTGGTACGCGACTTCGGTTCAAAAACGTGGTACGCGACTTCGGTTCAAAAACGTGGTATAATATAACCAGAGATAATCGTACCACGCTCGGAACGTGGTACGCGACTCCGGTTCAAAAACGTGGTATAATAGAATCAGAGACTAAGATAATCGTACCACGCTCATCTTACTGGTTCTATACAAACGACACGTGGTGCGCAACTTCGGTTCAAATACGTGGTATAATAGAACCAGAGACTGAGATAATCGTGCCACGCTCAGAACGTGGTATGCGACTTCGGTTTAAAAACGTGGTATAATAGATTCAGAGGCTGAGTTAATCGTACCACGCTCATCTTACTGGTTCTATACAAACGACACGTGGTGCGCAACTTCGGTTCAAATACGTGGTATAATAGAACCAGAGACTGAGATAATCGTGCCACGCTCAGAACGTGGTATGCGACTTCGGTTTAAAAACGTGGTATAATAGATTCAGAGGCTGAGTTAATCGTACCACATTCGCCTTACTTGGTCTATACAAACGGAATGTGGTACGCGACTTCGGTTTAAAAACGTGGTATAATAGATTCAGAGGCTGAGTTAATCGTACCACGTTCGCCTTACGTGGTCTATACAAACGGAATGTGGTACGCGACTTCGGTTAAAAAAACCACGGTATAATAGATTCAGAGACTGAGATAATCGTACCACGTTCGCCTTAATTGTCCTATCAAAACGCAACGTGGTGCGCGATTTCGGTTCAGAAACGTGGTAGAATATAACCAGAGACTGAGAAAATCGTACCCCGCTCGGAACGTGGTACGCGACTCCGGTTCTAATGTTTTATAATAGAACTCGAGATTGAGATAATCGTACCACACACCTTCAGCTCAAAAACGTGGTATAATAGAATCAGAGACTAAGAAAATCGTACCACGTTCGCCTTACTGGTTATATACAAATAGAACGTGTTACGCGACTTCGGTTCCGAGATAATCGTGCCATGCTCGGAACGAGGTATGCGACTTCGATTCAAAAACGTGGTATAATCGTACCACGTTCGCCTTACTGGTTCTATACAAACTGGACGTTGGTTCAAAAACGTGGTATAATAGAACCAGAGACTGAGATAATCGTATCACGATCGGAACGTGGTATGCGACTCCGGTTAAAATGTGGTATAATAGAATTAGAGACTGAGATAATTGTACCACGCTCATACGTGGTACGCGACGTCTGTTCGAAAACGTGGTATAATAGATTCAGAGACTGGGGTAATCGTGCCACGCTTGTAGTACTGGTTCTATACATACGGCGAGCGTGGTCCGATTATCTCAGTCTCTGAATCTATTATACCACGTTTTTTTAAACCGAAGGCGCGTACCACGTTCCGTTTGTATAGAACCAGTAAGGCGGGCGTGGTACGATTAACTCAATTTTTTAATCTATTATAAAACATTTTTTGTATCAAGGTCGCGTACCACGGTCTGTTTGTACAGAACCAGTAAGGCGAACGTGGTACGATTATCTCAGTATTTGATTCTATTATACCACCTTTTTGAATCTTATGTCGCGTACCACGTTCCGAGCGTGGCACGATTATCTCTGTCTCTGTTTCTATTATACCACGCTTTTGAACCGAAGTCGCGTATCACGTTCCGTTTGTATAGAACCCGTAAGGCGAACGTGGTACGATTTTCTAGGTGTCTCATTCTAGTATACCACATATTTGAAACAGAGTCGCTTTCCACGTTCTGAACGTGGTACGATAATCTCTGGTTATATGATACCACGTTTTTGAACCGAAATCGCGCACCACGTTCCGTTTGTATAGAACCAGTAAGACGAGTGTGGCACGGTTATCTCAGTCGCGCACCACCGTTTGTATAGAACCAGAAAGGCGAACGTGGTACGATTATCTTAGTCTCTGATTCTATTAGACCACATTTTTGAACGGAAGCCGTGTACCACGTTCCGAGCGCGACACGATTATCTCAGTCTCTGATTCTATTATACCACATTGTATAACTGGAGTCGCGTACCACGTTCTGGGCGTGGTACGATTATATCAGTGTCTGGTTCTATTATACCACGTTTTTGAACCAAAGTCGCGTACCACTTCCCGTTTGTATAGAACCAGTAAGGCGAACATGGTACGATTATCCCAGTCTCTGGTTCTGTTATTGGTTCTGTTATACCACGTTTTGAAACGGAGTCGCGTATCCCGTTCCGATCGTGGTACAATTATCTCAGTCTCTGGTTCTATTAACCACGTTTTTGAACCGAAGTTGTGTACCACGCTCGCAAAATTTACTACAAATAATGAATGTAAAGTCCCTATAAATAAAAAGGAAGTGGTACCGAAGTCGCGTACCACGTCCCGCGGCCGTCTGTATAGAACAAGCACGGTGAGCGTGGTGCGGTTATCTGATCTCAACCCCAGAATAACACTTTTTTTTACTTTCAACTTATCGTCCTTTTATATCGCCCTTATGTAGGATTATACCACGTTAGTTTTTACTTTCAGTGTTTTGTTTCATATCTACGCAGTACGCATAGTCGCATACATAATATTCCAATATACCACGTAGGGTCTTTTTGAATGGGGTGTAATAATGGTTACACCGTTATATAAACCGTATAGTATAGGTACAGCTCGATGCATTAACCGACCGATCGGCTATCTGTATTGTAATTTATTTTAAGATATAAAGTGTAAATATGACCTATAAAATAATCAAAATTGATAAAAAGATCGACATAATTTGCAAAATTAGCTTTATATTATGTAAAATCCCTATAATTTAATAGAAAGTGGTACGGAAAAACGTACCACGTTTCGTGTGTATAGAAGCAGTAAGGCGAGCGTGGTATTTTGAAGCGTGGTATTTAGCCGCTGCCATACAATTTTCTTCCTCTTCCTTATAAATGTATGTAGGCCACGGAAGGTTACCAGTTAACTCTGTCAAAACCATTTGGTTAAGTCGTCCACAAGGCATTGGTTATATCGTCCACAACTAATGGTTATGTTGTCCACAAAATAGTTGACTCATAATTATATGGAATTGATAACTTATTATAGCCTAGCTACTCATTCATTATTTTATGGAATTGTCGAATTGATAACTTATTTATTAATTTATACTCATTAAGTCATTACATGTAGTTGTTTTATAATTGTTTTGTATTCCCAGTTGATTGGAGTTATGATTTGAGACTAGACATATTGACATAATCAGGCCTTAAAGACTCCTGCAAATTATCTACATCGCTCTCCGAAATATGAAAATTATTAAACTACTTTCAATTTTTGTTTATTTTTAAACAGCATACATTCGAGCTACCAGTTTCCATGATAATAATTCTGATGCTACCATTTTTACCTAACATATTCACGACATTTTAAACAAGACTAAAGCATAAATACAATTAGGCTCTCCCTTAATAATAAAGAATAAGGGTTTTTATCAGAAGCGGTTCTCATTTTTGAAATTGACAGGTTTTTTTATGGCTTCCCCCCGCACAATTTTTTAAACGTGAAGGCCTGCATAATAAATAAATACATATTGAAGATTAGATGTACGCCGTCAATGCCCGTCAATGCAATGTTGTAGACGGCTGGTGATGTAGTTAATGGTACCCACAATTATATAGCTGACTTGTATCCATAATTGTATGGAATAATATATTTTATTCATCATTTTTGTTTTATTTTCCCAATAAAGTAACCACGTATTGTTCGTTGATTGGCGTTATGATTTTAGACGTACTGAATACAAATCAAAGATTAAATGTGCCATGCTGTCCATTAATTTTTAGACAGGGGCTCATGTTTAGACAACATTTGTTGATATTAAATCTGAATATAAATTATTCAATAATGAATAATCAGCTTGTATATTTATGGGATTAAACCATTTAAATCTGATCAACTGGAAAGATGGATTGAATTGCTCTACCGCTAATTATTCAAGGAGCGATCATTCTAGGTAAACCATTTCAATCTGATCAACTGTGTAGATGATCCCCCCCCCCCCCCTACTGATACAAGAGAGCATTATTCAAGGAATGATCCTAAATTTCACATGGCATCTTTTTATAAAAAGTAATACCACAATTATATATCAAAAGATTCCCATATATATTAAGCTGTACAATATCGCATAGATGCTAGATAGGTGTTAACAACAGGTGTCATAATGAAATAATACGGTCAGGCTACAGGAATCCTGGAGAATACGATTTTAGTCTTGAATTAAAATACATAACAATGCATCCGTAAACATCCAAACTACCATGAAAACAATATATATTTGGGATATACATGTACAAATCTTCTTCATAATAAAATAAACATAAATACATCATGCCTCTATTAATTGTTTTACAGTTTATCTAAAGAAAAAACATGGCTGAAAAACACAACTTTGGAATTCAACCTGTGACTTGTCACACATGGAATAAAGACAGAACAGGTACTGAACTTTACACGCATAGATCTAAATCAAACTAAAAAACGGTAAAGGAAGCCAACAGAGAAACTGTGTGCTGTTTGGAAGAATATACATGTCAAAGAACCACTGTGTAATTCTGAATATGTGAAGAAGAAGAATATTTATTTTGCTTGTAACTGCAAGTGATATATGTGTAATTCTTGACTATTTAGCATGTTTAATTACAATGTATATGACAAACAATAATGATGTTATATTTTTTTTACAGGCCTGGCTCTATCTCTGAACTCATCTGAAGTTCAGTTATATAAAAAGAATGCAAATAAATGGCAGGCAACCCATACTTTAACAGAACATGGACAGAGAGTAACAAGTATTGATTGGGCAGCTAATAGTAACAAGATTGTCACCTGTGGGGCTGTAAGATATTTACTGTACTATATCTTAAAATAATTTATAGAAAACATTACATTAGTATTGTTTGTATTATATATGGTTTGTTTGACAATTTTAC
The DNA here is from genome assembly GCA_917208275.1 of Patella pellucida. Taxonomy (NCBI): domain Eukaryota; kingdom Metazoa; phylum Mollusca; class Gastropoda; family Patellidae; genus Patella; species Patella pellucida. Next base: position 71,662,548 of record OU795036.1, read on the forward strand.
TGCATTTTTTAATATAACTCATATTCACAACGTTATACTCTGTTTTGAAAGAAAAAAAATGAATTGATAGGGGTTGTTAGTTAAAGAATACATTACTTTATATTCATAGGACAGGAATGCTTATGTATGGACCATGAATGAGGATGGAAGCTGGAAACCTAATCTCGTTATTTTGAGGATAAATAGAGCAGCTACTTTTGTGAAATGGTCACCAAATGGTAAATTTGCTTCGTTTCACTAAATTCAATGAAATGATAGAATACATGTTTGTTTATGTTGGTATTGAAACATGAGTAGTCATTTTTGGGCTGTTACATCGTCAGATATTAAAGGAATGTAACAATAATTGTGCACATTGAGATAACTTCAAGTTTTATTTAGCTAAGCTCTGTGTATTGTGACTTTAAATAATATTGCTGTTGTGATACAGCAGGTTTATTGGAGTATATATGTGGTATATTGAGAAATTTATTTTTTAAAGAAAATTTTGACTTGAATCAAAACAATGCAGTTTGGAATTACACTACATCAGTAGCTGCGGAAAGATTTTTCCAGAAGTGAAGGCACTGCATACAATCAATGATAATAATGTCATCTATCAGTAAGGAAAATAAATTAGCTCATGGGGCTTGGATACCAATAGCTTCAATATAAAGTTTTTTTTCATTATAATAACTAAATATGAAAGCTATCCAGTACATGTATTTGTCACATTGTATTATATTTTGTTTGTAGAAAGAAAATTTGCTGTTGGTAGTGGAGCTAGATTGATATCTGTTTCCTATTATGAGGATGAAAATAATTGGTGGGTCAGTAAACATATCAAGAAACCAATCAGATCAACTGTTACATGGTATGTAATTATGTATGTTAATCTGAAGATATATAAATCTCATTGCCATACATCCCTTATCCTAATCCAATTCCTACATTTACTACAGGTGGCAATCATTTATATTATATGGTCAAAGTTCATAAAAGAGGTCAAATTCTGAACCTATGTAGACAATTTCAAATGCCTGCCAGTTCATGATCAGCTATCAATGATTATATGATTTTGGTTTCTAAATGTGGATTGTTTTTCATAAAGTCTCAAACTACCATATTAAAATTTAATATAACCAGGATGAATTGATATAAAAAGGGCTGTCAAGAGTTATTTGTTCCCACCAATGATTCTGGTTATTTAAAAGCTTGTATTGTAATATTTCAGCATAGATTGGCACCCTAACAGTGTTCTACTAGCTGCGGGCTCTACAGATTTTAAAGCTAGGTGAGTCCATGTTGGAAATATGATTATTGAAATATAGATTCATCCATATTATATGATACAACAGTATTTATAGAACACATTTGAAGAATAGAAATATACAAGCTTAAATTTTTGTCAAGCCAGGGGGCAAGAATAAAATTTACTGTTTAAAACCATGGATTTTATCTTTTTTATCAGAGTATTTTCTGGTTATATCAAAGAATATGATACAAAACCTGATGCATCGGCCTGGGGAACAAAGATGACATTTGGTACCCTCTTAGCTGAACACTCGAATGGCAGTGGTAAGTTTTTACCTGTATAAATACAACTATAGCAATAAATCATACAATTTATAATTTTTGTTCATTTACAGTTTAAAATGTGAGTATTGGCAAGAAATTAAACTTTTACTTTACAGGAGGCTGGGTTCACTCTGTGTCCTTTTCTCCAAGTGGTGATCGATTGGTGTGGGTAGGACATGACTCTAGTGTCAATGTGGTTGATGCTGCTAAAGAATCACTGTAAGTTTTATATTTTTGTTATGACTGCAGGCTTGTAAACATAAGATACATCTAAACCGTCTGGCTACTCATAAGTATTCAGGCTTGTTCATTAACTCTGCCATAAGATTAATGTAAGTTTTTTTTACACATAAGCCTGCCAGGAGATATTTGTAAGTTAAAGCAGGGATTGGGGGATAAGTAAAATAGGATGTAACGGATAATTTACCTAACAAGTAGTTAGAATAAGGCTATTTTTTTTCTGGCTTTAATGTAATGTATTTATTCATTTCAGTTTGGCAACAGTTAAAGGAACGTTTCTTCCCTTTAAGAGTGTTACATGGATTACAGAGAACAGCATTGTAGCTTCGGTAAGTCCTTCTATAATATCATAGTACAATATTTCACCAAATGATATTAAGTTGAACGCCTGGGTAATTGCAAACTGTAGGTTACAGTAAAGGCAGCAGGTGATCATCCAGTGATTATAATGGGTTTGGGGGGTGAAGCCCTTGAAAAATATTTGTCTTTTTGCTAGGGATAGTTAAAAATGGATTCATTGCAAATCATTGGGGGGTTGAGTGGCACAATACACCCCTGAATGATTCTTACTCCACTTTTGAAAAAAATATAAAACCTTTATATGAAATAAGTACATGTATTACAGTATAACTTATTAAAAGATGGTTTAATTGTAGATCCTATTGAGAATTTGCGATAGCCAAGACAGTCACTGTGGCCATATTCCTATACCCTTCTGATCAGAATAATTAGTTTGGTGTAATACTGTTTTCATATGGTCATTTTATGTACTTTTTAAACTAAAAATGTCCTGAATCGTGTCACAAAGAGTAATTTTTGATATCTATCTATAATTATGTATATTTAAGGGCTATGATTGTAATCCCATGTTATTCACTTATGATAATGGTGGAAAATTAAACCTAATAAAGAAATTAGATGAAGCCCAGAAGAAAGAAGCTGGAACAATGAGGTTGGTAAAATGTAATTTCTTCACCATATACTGTTTTTTGTTATAATTTCATGTTATAATTTCATTCTCAAAGATTTATTATTGTATAATGATTGCAAACACATATAGTTGATATATGGAGTTTACTGATATTTTGTCTACATTAACTGACTATATAAGATAATTGTTTACAGACAAGACAGCTGTAATTCCAATAGTTCATTTGATCTCGATAATGAAAATAACTCAGATGAAAATGAGGAAGAATATTCTGTATTCAGGTTTGGAGGAATGCCAAGTTGACTTGCAATATGTGTGTGATTATATTTCTAATACAACTTAATAACATTGATAGATTTAGATAGATTTAATTATGACTGTAAGGCAGACTTACTGTATGAATTAGAAGTATAACATGGACTTTCATCTAATATAGACTTAATTATACCTGCAGGACAACAAATATAGGCTTACCTTGACTGGATAACCTGCTCTAATACGTCAGAATCGCTCCTACGTCACTCCTTTTCTGACTTGCATATAGAGACAGGTAGCGGGCAGCCATGTTTTGACGTAGTGTTACTAAAAATAGACGGTTATCCCTAATGATGGCGGTCAGCGTTAAATGATTAAGCTAGAAGATTTGTTTTAATGCTTTTCTTTAATGTTTAACATTGAGGTACCCATATTAAACGTTGATCGTGCAACTCGTATTGTTATTTTAAACAAAAACAATGCCACAGTTTAAAATCAATTCTTATAATATGAATCAGATACAATTGATAGGCTTACGCTATGCCTATATAGTATGGACATGGTAAATCGCTCATAATTTTTGATTTTTATTGTCGTAATTCTCAGAATCCAAGGTATTAATTATGGTACCGTTAAATTCAATTATTGCACAGTTTCGGGTTTAATCAACAAGCTGCACATAAACTACCGTTTTCAACTTTATTCCAGTCCCTATACTTCAGCATCTGATCATGTTTTTGTTTACATTGGTAATGTGCGCAGAAAGAGATGCGCGCTGCCGGGAGGAATTCCTCCTGGCAATGGCTGCCCGCTACCTGTCTCTATATTGAAGTCAGAATAGCGCAGTGACGTAGGAACCAGTCTGACGTCATTCAGAGCAGGTTATCCAGTCTAAGGCTTACCCTGTCCATCAGTGGCAATAACTAACTACATAATTATGCATAAAACTGATAGTCAACTCAAAATTGAAGAACAAATCTGACAATCTTAGAAAATTGCAGTAGAGCATGTTAGAGGGCAGTATACATCGAACATTCCCATTAATAAATTCTGATCTCTAAAGCATTTACTAGTTTCTATAGACTGTGGAACATCATTGCCAAAACCTGAATTGTGGTCGAGTCCCACCATAGGACTAGCCTAACAATCCCAACAGGTTTGAAAAAAAATTTGACCTATAGAGGATTTACAAGAATTTTTGAAGGAGAGACAATTTATTCCATCTTATATATTGTGGGCTTATAAAAAGCATTTTCTCTGTTGTCAACTGGAATGGTGTGGTTGAACTATTTTATCATAATCTATAAACTTACTTCCACTTCATCTTATCAATAAGCTCATTTTAAAATAAACTGAATTGCAATTGTTTGGTGTTATTAATTAGCTTTGGCGTACCTTACCCTATAAAGAAATATTAAAAACAACTAAATTGCACGGACATTTGATATTTAATTGTGCATGAACTTGAAAAACACCCCAACCCATACAAGTAGATTATGTTTTTTTGAATGTCCTAGAATTTGAAATATCTACTAATAGCATGAGTAATAAAATCAAGAATTAAAAAAAAAAATTTAAATGTGAAAGACTTATTAGATAAATTTTCTTAAATTTTACATAATTATTTTTTATATTATCATATATTTATTTGCAGAAATTTGTCACTTGTTAATGTATTATTTGAAATCTCTGTTATCAACATGTTTTATTGCCCTGTTGATTTATATTTTCAGTGCCATGAATCGTTTCAAGAGTCTGGACTCACATGCCACTGCTGGTGACTCTTCAAGTGAACTAAAGACTCAACACCAAAATACAATCACGTAATAAGAACATAATTAATAATTCTTTATGGTTCAAGGTTTTGAATTCCAAATGGAAATCTGGAACAGGTTAGGAATTGATGAGCTGGGTATAGCATTAGGGAAGATTATGATATTGATAATATTTCACATGATATACTGTTGTTAAATCGGAATGAATTTTATATTACATAGGTGAAACAGTAATGAGTCAATCTACTTATGAATAGTTATTTTCTTAAAGTAATGTTTGATATGCATTTTTAGGATAATATCAAATTTCTTATGGCTTAAACCCTGCGAATATATCCCCAGATTTATTTTTTAACTCTAGAACCCCAATGCTGTAAAACTGACTTCACATTCGAGCGAATAGTCTTAAAATGTCGATTTTATGGCTTGTGGGCGTGTCTTCTGACACACTTCTTTAACAATAACAAAATAGACAATTAAAATGCAGTATAGTTTTGCTCTGGGTCTGTTGTGAGGGATGCTATAAAGTCAATAATAAAGATAGTCTATTCCATTTAGAAATACCATGTACATAATTTTTTAGGAAAAAATAACCTGGACACATATTGTTAATGGATGGTCTAAAAAAAAAATATCAGTTTAATCTATTAGAATTAATTAATATCCTAAAATAATTTATTTTTTATTTTTTAAATTGCAGTCAGGTGTGTATTTTCTCAGGGACTAAATCTAATTGTAGTAAATTCTCTACATCAGGTGTAGATGGTAATATTATTATCTGGGATGTTAAGGTAAATATTTTATACTCTTTTTATAAACTAAGCATAAATTGAAGATTACTTAGCTGTACCTCTACATGTTGAATTATTATGTTTATTGAAAATAATCTTTAAAAATGTTATTTCTCTCTTTTCAGAGTTTAGAGAAGAGCATTGCTGGGCTAAAAATAGCCTAATCCCAGATAAAGATGCAAATTAATAGTAGAAACAAAATGCTTTCATTTTTAAAAACATAATGCTTTCATTTTTAAAAACATAATATTACTTTCTTTAAAAGTGCACAGTAATGACAGTAAAAGTTATTTATACGCTAATAGTTAAAGGAGGCAAAAGTCTTTCTCTCAATATCATTCAGTCTTCGATATTGCAAACACGACATTTTGGTCAGTTTAAATTGTTATCTTACCGTGAAAAAAACAGGACTGCTGATATCCAAAATGGAAATGATAATATTGGCACTTGCATCACATGCCAAAATGCTTTTGAATGCCATTTGTAATGAAGCAACTGAATGAACAAGCCTAACCATATCCCAGAGGAAAAATACTATCAGTGTAGCCTGGAATAACCAGAAAGCTTAAGATTAGTGCCACTCAATATGCAATGTAATCTGCACATATTTCGAAGAACATAACTGATTAGAATTGCATTAAACACAAACGATTGAATGTAAATACGTTCATATACATTTATATTACATTATGATATGCATTGCAACCCATTTGTGTCTTGTGCTAGGTCCCAAAGAATAGAGATAAAATTTAGTAGCTCCTTTAACTATTATATTTTTTTATAATATGTCCATTAATAAGACTGCAGTTATTTCTAGAAATTGTCTCTTATAGACAGTAAAGTTTGCTTACAAGTTTATGCTAAATTAATATATACAGTTTGATCACAAATTAATGGTAAATGGATATTTTTACTTTATGCTATATAATAAATAAAGGTTATTTACATCAGAATTATTAAATGTTTATTCGGTAAAAAAAATGTGAACATATATTGTTGTCCCCCTGAATTTGACGAAACTAAAATTATCTCTCCAAAGATCTTGGTTGCGTTTGATATTGGCATGTATTGGATCAAAACTTAATGGATTATCACCCCCTGATAATAAGAAAAATTATGATTTTAGCTTGTTAGTCCGGTGGCTGAAGGGGGGGCATTGCCACTCGAGCTGTAAATTTATGAGACCAAGTTTTTCTAGACCAGTTTTTCGCGTAGATTCCGAATCTGGGTGGTGAACAGGCGTGTGAGTTTTTTTTTTTGAGATATGGGGGGGTCTAATGTCTATGTATGGGTGTGAGTAGGGGGTGGGGTGGGGCTGTCATTATGTGGACTTAATATATATTATTAAAACAAAAAATTAGAGGATTGCAAATCTATAAATAAGTGTTTATGATGCCCCTGGACAACTGTTTGATGTGTGGCGTGGGGTGGCAGGTGTGCATATGTGGAGGGGGGGGGGGGGAAAATTGGAGGGAAATGATTTCACGTTGATTTAAATGACTCAAAATTGACCTGAAAAGTGTTTTCTCTAGCTTTTCATTCAGTACCTATATCGTCATTCAAAATATTAAATTATAATGTTATAATGTATCACAGAAAAGACTACTCCGGCAAGATGGTTATAAGGAAAGAAAGTTTTGTTATTTCTAATCACAATTAAAATTCCTCCAGAAGATCTTTTTTTCTAGTGTTTTCTTAACCAGTAATTATGTCATTCCAGCTCTTGTTAGAAAGTTGGGATTTTCTTGAAAAAGAAAGACAGATAGGCATTACCGCAATATCGAGATTAGTATTGGAAGTGTCAAGAATATCATAGAACTGGCAAACCATCCATTAGGACACCACAATATCTTACCTACTCCTCTCCGCATTGCTAATTAAGGGAGGTGCTGAAACGGCTCTAGGACAATTTGTCACCAGACAATTCGTACCCAATGACAATTCGTACCAGGACAATTCGTCGTACCCTAGGACAATTCATACCCTAGGACAATTTGTACCTTATGACATATCGTACACGGAATATTTGTCCCTAAGGACAATTTACCAGACAATTCGTACCTAAGGACAATTCGTACCCGAGGGCGAGTTGTCCGGTTACTTATTGTCACCAGACAATTAGTACCCGGACAATTCGCCCTGCTGAAATGGCTCTAGGGCAATTCGATCCCAGACAATTCGTACCGGACAATTCGTCACCAGTCAATTCGTACCCAATGACAATTTGTACCCGGACAATTCGTCACCAGACAATTAGTACCCAATGACAATTCGTACTCGGACAATTCGTACCCGAGGACAATTCGTACCCGAGGGTGAATTTGTACCCGATGGCGAATTGTCTGGGAACGGATTGTCCTTGGGTACGAATTGTCTGATGAACTGTCCTTGGGGACAAATAGTCCGGGAACAAATTGTCACTGGGTATGAATTGTCTGGTGACAAATTGTCTTGGATCGAATTGTCTGATGAACTGTCCTTGGGGACAAATAGTCCGGGAACAAATTGTCACTGGGTACGAATTGTCTGGTGACAAATTGTCAGGTACGAATTGTCTGGTGACAAATTGTCAGGTACGAATTGTCTTGGATCGAATTGTCCTAGAGCCGTTTCAGCACCTCCATCAATTTACAATGCGGAGAGGAGTAGGTATGATATTTTGGTGTATTATAATTTAATGTTTTGAATGACGATATTGGTACTGAACGAAAAGCTAGAGAAAACACTTTTCGGACTATGTGGGGCCCTCTCGAGGTCACAAATATGATGAAACTTGAAATGCATGCTGGTAACACAAAGATCTTGGTTCCTTTTGATTTTCCTGCATATGCAATTATGTGTCCCTCATTGTATGAAAAATCACGTTTAATGGTCACAATTAATACATCGTAATGAGAGTTCGAATTCTGTACAAATTAAATATATCCTCATTCCACCATAATGAAGGTTGAATTCGTATTTCGGGAAAATTGAAATGAAAATGCACAAGATGGCAGCTCTTTGTACGCCAATTGTGTAAAGTATGTAATACAAAAGTCGTGCACCTTCTAGAGGCCAGAATTTATATCCGATTTTGATGAAACTTGAAATATATCTTTATATCCCAAAGATATCTGTCCATCTTGATATTTGCACATTCCAGGCCATAACCTTCTGGATTATGTCCCTTTATTGTACGAAAAATGGCTTTTGTTTAAAGCTTGTTCGCTATCCAGCTCTGGCAAAATGTGGGCGTATCTTGCATGACAACCGTTGTTCATCTGAGTTCATTAGAGAAAAATAATATTAGTAACCCTTGCCTGTGACTCAAAATTCATTACTTGATTTTAAACACAAAAATAGTTTAGAACAACCATCCAGTATTTTCTAAGAATGTGTGTTAAGATGAAATTTATAAAATGACTCCTACACATCACAAAACATGATAAGTTTATGAAACAATTTATTTGACACATTTACAAACAATAGATTGCTTTTATATGTGCACTGTACAATAAAAGTTGAGTTTGACTATATATATTTACAAATAAAATAAATCTGTATTTCACATAACTGTACAAGCAAGATCAAATATATCTATTATTTACATAAAAAGATAATCTTAATATACATTAACTTATAATATAAATAATATATCAAAAACAATATATATGTCCTACATCTGGCACAGGGAAAGTTGAACATTATTTCTAATGTTATACATGGTGATTCAATCAACAAGGCCTACTCTGAAAAATGTAATCTAGTTATGACATTAGAAATCTTCTACTTTTGTGAAAATCTTTCACATATGCATCACACCTCAATTCTTCCGGATCTCTTATCTGATTTGTTCTAAAGTACAGCAAAATCGTTGATGTCAATCCCAATGAAATAGATGACACAAGGTAAGACGGGAGTATCCTCGTCAAAAAGTTGCTTAGTATCAACCTTAGTAATTGTGTATCCATAAAATTGTACCTCGTGTTAACCCTTTCAATGCTAGACATAAATCAACTGCCTGTACTTGTCCCTTTTTGGAGGAAAAAAGTTGGTTTGGAACTAAAGGCCAAACAGTACTTATAGAAGTTTTTATGAATTTTTTTTTTGTTTGTTGGGATGGGCAAGAGCTTTGAATCACGTGGAAATATGTTCTAGTGTATAGAAAATACAATAGATGGCACTTGCAGCTATGGTGCTAATTTTAAAGAGGGCAACAATGAGTACCCGGTAATACCGGCTACACACATTTTAACGACATACCCGGTACTACCAGGTAGAAGCAGTTAAGGGTTAATATTTTCAATTACTAAATACCAATCAAAGAAGATAAATAGATGACACTTAATTATTAGTTGCAAATCCAGCATTCTATTAGAATCAAAATTGTGTCCAAAAGGATCAACAAATCGATCACCTAATGAATCAATAAATTGTGTTCCAAGAGGTGTGATGGAGAAGCAGACAGATAGACCCATTTTATAAGTCCCCTGCTTTATTTGAAATGCGGGGAACAATAAAAGAGTTATCATTACCAGTGAATGTAGAATAAATGCAAATACACAAAGAAAATCCCACCAAATTTTCAGACTGCTTGTAAATTATATATACTCTTTAAATACATGTATTCAGTCCCATTGGGCAAAATATTCCAACATTAAGCATACATCTATTATGGTAATAAAAATTTAAATTATTAAAATATTATAATTAATTAACAATTTGATTAATATACACACTTACATAATGACTAAACAGGTATTAAGATACTCATCACACTTAATATTGAAATTTATTATTACACATTAACTAGCACTTGACATACATAAATGTACTATGTAGACAATGAATAAATAACATCTGATACTTAAAATGTACACGAGGTAAAATATCTTTAGCAATCAATTCATAGATGCAATTGAACCTAAAGTGCATTTTATAGGAATTATCAATAGAGCCCATATACACTTTTTTAATGTACAGGTGGGAGAGGCATCCATAAACTTATTGCATCAGAAAACACTTGACTGTTTGTGGGAAAAACTCTACTAGTGATTGCATCAAAAAGAAGGATAAATTATGAAGTAAACCCATTAGAAGTGAATTTATTTGAGTAAAAAGCTTCTTCTCGTACACAAAAAATATAGTACATTAAAAGAATATATATTTTGGCAAAAATGTGGATATTGTAATATGCATAAAAATGAGATGAAAATTAAGATGTTTGATACATATATAATATTTGCTGTAGTAATATTATTATATGTAAAAATTGTAACATATATAGAAATATGTACAGAATTCATTCTTATATATACACAAACTTATAGCTACCCAATATATTTGCATAATTATTATACCTGTTGACTTAACTATATTTAAAACATATATCTTTTTTTTTAAAAATAAGGTTGAGTTCAAGTGACATGACCTTCAGAGAATTTCTATCTTTCTTTTTGGTGCAAGATTTGCACTGCAATTTTATTATATTGTATGTATTATAGAAGCTGGTTTAGTTATTCCACTTACTGGGGATTTTCTATCACTAGCACTGGGGCTGGTTTCTCTAGGTCCATCTGAAAATAAAATCAAAGTTCATTTGTTTTTTTCAAAATAATTAATATAAGAGTTTCTAAGCCAAAGGTGCAATAACATTGAATGTATAATGTAATTAAGAGTTAAAACTACTGATCTTCATATGCATAGTTGGACAATATCTTATTTTATCTTAAAAGTCCATGCTAAAATCTACTCAAATTGATTATCTAACATTCAATGGTTGATAAGGTCTCGACTTGAATTCATTTGGATTAAAACATGCCTAGAGAAAGATTTTAGTGAAGATACTGTGTTGTTGTAACCATATCTTCTTTAAATTTTTTGCAGAAGATGCCAAAATTTTATTCGTTTTACAGATTCAACTTTCTCAACATTGAAGTTTGTAATGGATAATAAATCCCTGAATTGACAATCATTGATTTTAACTAACCATTTACAAATAAAATATATGATGACAAAAGGTTAGAGAAGGATTGAAAGTATAATATATTTCTCACACTGGCAGTAGAAAACCAAAATATCTAGTTATGGTTGTAGAATAATATGTTAAATGAATGTTACTACTACTAAATCTGCCCAGTTATACATAAATTACAATAGAGATTAGATACATTTATACAATACACAGGATATATAGAAAACAAGCCTCAAAGTAGTTAAACCTCTTGAAGTAAGCTGCAACACATACTTATGAAGAACAATTACAGATCTATTTAGGTGATGTTTCGAAAGAGTATTTTCTCAACGTTTCAAAAAAAAGATTTGCATTTGGTTAATCCGATTTGTTATTTAAAATAGGAACAGGCAAAGGCCCCCTTGTTTACTAATTTTAGTTTTGTGGCTTACTCTATTGACAAAGGAAGCCAAAATGGGATATATCTAACACTGGCTTTATTTCAAGACATAAAATTTACAACAGAGACAAACCAAAAACATATAAAATGCAATGAAATAAATAACCATTGGTTAGAACAAACTGATTATAGATTGGGAAATAAATGCAGTAAAGTATTACTAAATATATTAGTGAGTTAGTAATGAAAACTATAGTTATTAGAGGGAATTTAAAAACAATGAAAAAGTGAGGATGAGGTTCCCTGCCTTATCTCAAAATAAATAGAAAATGCTCATTATCAAACTTAGTCAAGTTAGATAACTCTCACTCATGAGAATCAGAATTATTGTGTTCAAAATCAAATGGCTTTTCTTTAGCTAAGCCTGAGCAGAAAATGCTCACAATTGAACTATGTCACGGTGTATATAATGAAACCATACGCCAAGTCTCATAACTCCAGATCAATTAGAATCAAATCTATTTTCTAAAGCATTGACAAATCAAATTCCTTATGCAGAAAGTGATTATCATCGAACTTAGTCCAGACATCCACATTAATGAATATAATCTATACAATGTTAGAATATCTACCTCATTTAGAAGCAGAGTTCTTTTTTGTTTCAAAAGGCAGAGGACAATAAGTATACAATACAACAGCAAAATACAGAACATTTATTTTCAATACTATAAATAACCATCAAGGGAAGTTATCGTACATACATATATGAGGTCTGTAAAAATTATTTGAGAAAAATTACAATATCTCATGCTTGTTAGATATTTCAATATAATATATTCTGAGTTACCATAGTAATGTTTTTAGATCATGCAAAGTAACATGAATCTTATTAATGATCAGCTTGTTGATAGAGGTCATTTAGACTCAACATGGTAAACCAAACAAAACGCTCAAATGTGTTTATTGCTTAGAAACATTGTTTGTACCCGAGTAGAACTATTAATAAAATATTTTTTTTATTTTTAGTGACCATTGTAAGAAGATATGTATCTTATTTTAGGGTATAAATTAACAGAACCTCAGTATCTGCTTGTACTCACTTGTGGTTTTACATAATGAACAGAAGATGACATGACATCACGTGTTAATAGTATGGGAGGGTGCTTACTACTATTAGTTGTTGTTTTAGGAACACCTATAGATGTAACTGTTGGTAAAGGTGGATGTAATATATAAGCTGATCCAGTTGTTGGTTCTTGTGACATGAGTGGACTACTAGCTCTAGCTGGTGACTGAGAACCTTCATCTATAATTCAAATATAAACACTATATGTCTATCAATCATACATCCATATTTTTACGAGTGCATACCCTACATATTCAGGTTTATTTATTTCAAAACATTCCTAGGTCGACCCCTGATTTGTACATATACCACATAGGACTAAAGGGTGCACATAAACTAATATTTCAGCCAACTAGTTCCAGGCTCACTGCTTTCATTTACAGTAATGAAAGATGTCTCTTTTATGTCAATAAAAATTAAATTTTTTTTTTCCTTTAGGATTATCGAGAAAAACACAACTTCAAAACAAATTACTGATTATTTTCACCTTTTATAACTGTAATACCTTCTAGTGGTACATCTGGTAATGGCTGTTGCTTTTCTACTGTATTACATTTATTTACACTACTATTATTATTACTGCTAGTTTCTGTACGATCCATATCTTTTGTCTTCGGTTCTACAACATTGTTTAAAAATAAAATATTTACTCCTCATAACTCAACAATATGACAAAGTACAAATGAGTATTTCAAGTAAATGACAAACATCTCTAAATATCTGAACAAATAACAATATATGAATTAATAATTTAATATTGTTGTATAAGGTATAAAAACAATAACAAAGGATTATTTACCTGGCTTGAAAAGCTCTTCTTTTAAATGAGGTAAGAATGTATCAATCTTATCCCATGTAAGTCTCCACAGGTTCGTTTCCACGCCATCGGGTGTATGGAATATATTGGCCGTTTCCATCACTAATAACATGTTCTTTAATGATTCCGGAATAGCTTCAGACTAAACAATATAAACAATAAGAGTATTTATCTTGTATTACTTATACATGTACTATATAATACACGAGAAGAAAGAAATAAGTGAGAAATGTGTGACATATAGTAGTAACAACATCTGTTTACTACTTTCAAGTTCCTTCACTATATCCACACAATAACTTATTCTTATCTCTTTGCCTGCATCCTAATAAATAATAATTGTTGGTCATTATTGACCATGCATTAAATTAAATGAAATGGAGTTTAACGTCCTGCTGCTCTACTTCAAACTGGGCTAATGGGCATACACCATGAAGTGTGCTATGAATGAAGGAAATTTGGCATGGACAGCGCCACCACAGCCTACTCTTATATCGAATTCCAACTGTCAGGGGATCTCTTACGTGTAGATAAAAACTTACCAATAGATCACTACGATCAACATGCATATATTTCTCATTGAAATCTAGTATAGTTAACCATAGAGCTGTAAATGTTGTCAGTGATAAGAGTGGACTTAGATGTTGTAAGAAAACCTGAAAAACACCCCGATATTATCAACCAATTAATAAATTATTTATCTCTTATACAGGATTTATGATGATCGACTTACTTTTAAATAGTTTAAGGAACATTAATGTAATATATCATGTATGAATATGACAATTAATATACAACTTACCTTACAAAGAAGAGTAGAAGCTCTCATTCTAGTTTCTTCCATACCACTAGGATCTTGTGGGTTAATATTTTCTAGCAGTTTTGTCAATAATGGAAACAATACCTATGAAATAGAAACAATCTGTATATGATAATAAATCATCAATTGGAATTAAGACATGACTACTGTATATAGAAGTTTTTCAATTAGATTAAATTTTTAAAAAATAACTAACCTTATTAAAGCAAGCTTCCCATTCTACTGCTGACAATGTCTGTAGGTCATGAACTAATAGAGCTCGTTGTAAATAAGTTAAGGCTTGACTTCTTACTTGTTTTCTTGAATCACAACACAATCGTGCTATACCTTAAAAAATGTAAAATCAAACGTAAGTTATAGTACAGTCAGAGTAGGACTTGTTGAAGGGTTGATGAGTTACTTAGCTCTTCTTACAACTTTAGTAATTAATCTATTGAATATCAGATTGAATAGCTATACTGACATAAGTATGGAGAATGTTTTCATGGATCAGCTTATCATATACGGAACGGGGGGTTGGGATGGCCTAGTGGTGTAGAGTGTCGCTTGCGGCTGTGGTTTCGAGCCCTGGTGTGAGCGTATATGGCATGGAGATAGGGGCGCCTTTCTCAACCTTGTGGGATTCCTCCGGGCACTTCGGTTTCCTCCCACTGCTAAAGACCCCTACGCACAAGCAAATTATTGAAATAAAAAATTAAAACCATGTTAGTCCCAAAATGACCTAGTTGTGTTGAGTGGACGTTAAACCCCTTTTCTCTCTCTCATATACAGAACACAAGACATCCTAATGGAGACATACACTAAATGAGTCTTAAAAACACAATTACCTTGTAATAAAGGACACCAGCATTTGGCCCACAATGAACTTGTACCAGCATCTATTCGTCCACTATCTTCTTCTGCCCATGAACTGAATATAGAAGCTGCCCGTGTATGTAATGTATGCATTAAGTCTAATAACTGTATAGATAAAGATGGTAGTCCAACAGAACTTCCCTCTCCTTCACCTTCATCATCGGAATTGCCAACTAACGATACACCTGGAGACGACTTTGATTTCTTCATTTTATCGTGATCTTTTTTGGAACGAGTTAATTTATGATGAACTTTCTTTTCCTTGTGTACTTGCCGGGTTGGTGTTTTCAAATGTCCTAAAATACAATAAATGCTTAATCTACATCTAGTATCACAAATAAAATAAAATAAAATACAACAATAATAAAATAAAAGTCAAACTCAAAATGTTAAATACAATTTACTGGGTAATACTGTGTGTTGGCTAACTGTTATTTTACAAATCTCAACTATTTAAAAGTTTAATATCTTGTCAGATTCCCTAGGCTCTCTGGCAGTCAACCAAAATTCACAGGTTTTATGTCCATCTGTTGTATAAATTAAGGTCACATCTTACCTCCATTTAAACTGGCCTCAACAAATGCTCTAATAGCATGTACACAGCTCTCAAAATTATGTGGAGTGATATGAGCTGCATCACGCACAAGAAAAGAAAGAGTCTCTGAAGACTTTAATAATGCTTTACTGTCACAATAATGGAGAGTTTCATTTATGTCTATAGAAAACTGGTTTAATTTCTTCAGTTGAGCTCCTGATGGTGGATCTTCTTTATTTACCTATAACAACCAATAAAACACATACTGAAACTTTTCTTCATTGTTAGAAGAGAAATATAGTGTCCTTAACAAGGCAACATTTCTTGGTTTCAGACTTACCCCTGATTCAATGTAAACCAATAAGTTTCATTAAACATCTTTCATATCATATTAAAATACTTGAGGACAATACCATTATCATGCTATACAACTGGTTCAACATGTTCAAAATATAGTTTTATCAATGCTAAGAATTTTGCATTATGTAGATCAAAAAAAAGGGAAGTCACAAACGCAAAAGGAAAACATGAGTAATCCATCTATATATAAAGAGAAATGGGGTTTAACATCAACTAGACACAAACTATGCCATTTTGGGACAAACACATGGTTCAAGTTTATTTCAATAATTTCCTTGCAGGTAGGGGTCTTTAGTAGTGGGAGGATATCGGAGGGCCCGGAGAAAACCTACGAGGTTGGACAGGCAACCCTACTGAATCTTTCTATATAACGGACTGAAATGACGAGTGATAACAGATACACATGTGAATTACTGCTCACTAATAATTCCTTCGCAGACCAAAAGTTGTTGTATGAGACTGTATAAGGATACCTGACAATTCTAAAAATAATTTAATGTCACTAGATAAGAGAAAACGAGAAAAATAGAAAAAGTCTGTGCATATTTTTTATTCTGAAAGTCCAGGGAATTAGAACTTCTTTATTAATTATCATGCAGATTAAATGTCTTTCATTCTTATTTATTTACAATAAAGTATACATACCAAAAGCCAACTACCATTATCTGGTACAGGTCTAAGTTGTAGTTCTGGTGAAGAAGAACCAACCCTTTTATTTTGTGTTTCATATAATTCGCTATCTGATGTATAACCTCTATCATTAGTTTCATTATGGCCATTATTACATTGTACTTCACTATCACTCTGAGCACCTGTAAATTTAAACAATTGTAATAGAATTTGGGATAGGGTATTGCCTAGTAAATGGCAAACCATTGATGGTTGAGGGGTCTTACAGTGCTATAATGACAACTTGAATGTTAAGGATGCGTATATATGGAATCCAATGGAAAATATTGGGGGACTGGTACAGTTCGTCATATATAAATGGAACAGTGCTAGATATATTATAGTGAATAAAACTGTTTAATTTGGAGGGGAATCCAGTGCAACTAACTGAAGCACTGCAATATGTTTTCCCACAAATAAATAGTTTCAGTTCCCATGTGATCCGCAAATGCCTGGATAATGATGTTGATATACCTTGCAAAGTTATAGCCCCAATAATCAAGTAACATGTACAACTGAAGAATAAAATTCTTTAAATAAGTTATGAAACTCTGTTATGCAAATGTGACTTTTTCCAGGACTTTTCCTTTTTTAAATTTCCCTGCTCAAATTTCCACTGCCCCAAAACTAATATGACTTTTTTTTTTTTTAAATCAAATTAATTATGTATTTTACACACGAGATGTTTCTGAGAGAATTTCACTATTTTATGCTCAATTCCTCTGCACAACAGAAAAATAATAAATAACAAGCAATACGTACCAGCATCGTGCAATGATTCTCTAACATTGATACCAGAGCGAACCTGCATTAATGGTGGGGGATTAGCACCAGCGCCTACAACTTCTAATGTCATAAATAATGTGTACCAGTCATGACTAGAGTGTATATTAGCTGCATTAGTCCGTAATAAATCATGTAAACCAAACGCTATTTGACAACTAATATTGTGAATAACTTCTGGCTTCATCATTAACAACATTCCGAGTGAGGTTAAAACTTCTGATGCCACTTCTTCTCGTCTTAACAATCTAATAGCTAATCTTAACAAGCCCACAACGGCACGTTCCACAAGAAATGAATGTTCATTAGCATTGACAATTATATTCCACAGATGATCTCGTACAGCCTGCCATATAAGGTTCACTCTATCTCTGTAAAATAAATAAATCCAAATAAATATATAAAGAAAAAGGAATTCAAAACCATTTGAATAACATAAATTTAGATGGGATCAAAGTATTCAAAGTCATAATAAACTCGATACGGTGACACCAGTAGTAGGAGTGTTTAAAAAAAAAAGGCATGGATTTCTGTTTCTGTAATACCCACAACTTTATCTGTAAAAAACAGACCCACATAACTAATATGTCTATTGGAAGTCTACATCAAGTTTCACTAACAGATCTTTCAATAATGTAATAATGTAAATATAATGACAAAGACATTATTAGATAACTCTTATATTTACAGGTGAATAAAATAAGTACCTGTTCTGTAAAACTGTTTTAATAAGAAGCTCTAAGAAAAACACGGAAGCATCTTCATCATAATGACCAGTTAAAGCTGCCTGATCTTCATTACCTTGACACGCTACTATTAAAGCCTGTAATTATAATATAGTTATCTACACTTATTGCTATTTAAAACAATATCTACAGTCTAAGAATTTTAAAACAAGAACAAGACAGATTAGTAGAGCTGGGTGATATTTTAGTTTTTTAATATAAATAACACAGAAATATTTTACTTTTTTATGTCTCCTTCATACCTAATTGTCATTAAAATCAACAATCTCCAAAATAATATTCATAGTAAATTTACCTTCACCAGTTCTTGTAAGGATTCCTCTCTAAGGAATTTACTGTCCATAATCAACATATCTAGATGACAAGCTTCTATACATTGCTGTGCTTGTTTTGCGGCATCTTGTTCTTCTGGTGTCGGACCTTTCTGATTGGAAGACTCAGACAGCGAAAAGTATGAATAGAAACTACTGAATACACCAGCATCAGACCTGAAACAAAATATAACAAAATAATTTGATTAAACTTCAATAAACATTTATTTCATTATTGGACATTTTTAATTTTTAATAATGTCTGCTAATATTCATCTAACTAATCATCTGTTTGAGGAATAAGTTGATGATATACCTTTGATTGGCTGTATTATCTTCTCTAACTATACATATTTTACCAGATGCATCTGCAAAATCTTCTACCTGAAATTATCAGAACGATATATTAGACACTCACAAAAGTCAATACATTTTCTTAACCCTAACAGTTTTAGCGTCTATTCATCATTAATCAGTGAGAGAGAGAAATGGGGTTTAACGTCCACTCAACACAACTAGGTCATTTCGGGACTAACACATGGTTTAATTTTATTTAAATAATTTGCTTGCGCGTAGGGGTCTTTAGCAGTGGCAGGAAACCGGAGTATCTGGAGGAAACCCACAAGATTTAGAAGGAACCCCTATCTCCATGCCACATACGCTCACACCAGGGCTCGAAACCACAGCCGCAAGCCATAGGTGGCCGGCCAGCTAGAGTGTCGAAGCGCTGCACTCTTGACCACTAGGCCATCCCAAACCCCTTCATCAATCTGTATTTCATATTCTGGTCTGCAGTGAATAGTATATAACTAAGCTCCATTTTGCCTCCCATAAACACCAAACTTCAACAGGATCAATGGATGTGGATTCAAAAATTATTATCCGACACATGGAATTGTAATGGTTATTGAGGTCTACTATATTCTTACCTCTATCATACTTTGTGGTAATAATTTAGCTCTATATAACTGTAACATACAATCTACTATATTCTTCCAGCCTTCCCGTAATATATCACCATGTCTATGAGCCAGTGCAAATACAGTTCTAGCAGCTAACTGAGCCTTAAAATTACTACCAAATGACGTAGGAATATTTTCTGGAGCCTATGTAAAAAAAATATATATATTTATCACGAGAAACAATGTTGTAAAGCATAAATCTGCAAATATATTTTACCAGGCAAACTTTTTTTGTTCATAAAAGCAATGAACGGAAACAAATCTAATTGGGTAAATGTTACATTGTTTTAATATCTTACTACAGCTTAGTGAGATGTAATATCATAGACAACAAAAGATAATTCAGAATATCTTAAATATCTCAATTATTAATTTCTATTGAAAAATTACTATATTCAATTTACTTTTCATTACAAACCTATTTTTTTAAAACTCACCTCAGCCGAGCTTAAAAGTGTTGTAAATTTACACAGAGATATTCCTAAATTATCAAATACATCGCTGATACCATAATGGGCTGAAATCATGGCACATTTTCTGTAAAAAAGAATAAAATTGTATCTAAAGTCAATTTAAAATTCTCATATATCAGAACAATCAATATTGAATGGCAACATTTCTTGACAATTTTCAGCGTTTCTAAGAGAATTCTGTAAAATTTAAGTTTGAATGTAGCATAGATAAAAAAAAAATCTCACCTGAAGCCTGATATAGCTCTGTTTATTATAGCTTCATCTCCACTTTTATCAAAAACAAATGACAGAGCAGCAACTGTTGGACCCCATATTAATGAAAATATTTCATGATCTAACATGCCTGTAGGTGCATGTAAAAATACACCTTCTTTTGTAACACCTCTTCGTAAAGATTGCTGGAACAGACATCAAGAGACATTTTCAAATGTGTGAATTACCTTTACCTCATTTTTTTTATATTTTAGAGACCTAAGACAATTTTCAAGGTTATACATTATTTGTAGTACATAACGCAATTATTATGTAGTCATTACTGCTCGTAATTTTTTTATTCACAATGAAAAATGCTGTACGAGTTCTTGATTTTAAACATGGTAAACCAAAAAAGGACAGTGACAGATACTTCTGATGTAGTACAAACCCTAATGAATGAGTAATGATTCAATTTGTACTTTTTGATTGTATACACATCTCAAAGGTTTTGGTCACTAAAACACATACATATGGGTTCACAGTGATAAAATAATTTTACCTTCCAATAATAATTTTCTTTCACTAAACCTGTATGTTCTGATGGCATTACAATCTCATCATTTCTATAATATACAAACACAATCTGATTAAAATACACAACTATATTTTTTTAGAATTTTATACTTTCGATATAAAATGAATGAAGATCTGACGATTTGTACTGGAAATTCGTCTCAGGGGATGTACATGTGACTTTTGACCCTATGATTGATGTTTCTAGTGTTTACCCATGGCTCCATGCATCGCACGCCAAGAACTCGCTGTAACAGACAGTTTAATTGGCTAATCCCTAACTTCAACCAGAACATCGTTAATTTAACAACTCTTGCAGATCCTAGCGTAGTATTGACATGTAAAATGGAATTCTATTTACCGTTAATATTCATAAATAGTAATTAGTAACGTTACATAGCATCATCATCACATAATGGACAGTTCAAATTGTATTCGTATTCAGTTAAAATTTTGAAACTTTTTATAAAAAGTAATTCGCTTTGCTGGCTACATCTAAACTAAGTCACATACTATTACTGTATATTTTCATTCTCAGATATTTTACACTGTAACATTACTTGATAAGTTTGTACCTGATAGCATTATAGATTTCTTCTAACATATCTTCATCAAAATCTTCTCCACCATTAGTTTTTGATAAGTTCTTCTTAAATTCCTATAAAGTGCAAAGATCTTAAATCTAGTTGTTGCCTACTACTTAATATATTGAAGATGACAAAATAAGAAAATTATTGCAAATACTCTCCCTCAGCTTCAATATTGTTATAAATATGAATGGGTTGACTTAAGAAAAAGTACTGAATTCTGGTTGTTAGTGTTACCGAGAAATTTGAAAAAGCCTTTTCATATTCTGAAGTGGGACAAAATACAATAAATATACTTACAGCAAATACCATAGGTGTGTTCTGTTTTTTTACATTATGATTGTGTTGATCTACATTTAACATAATTATAGCATATGCCAAGGTAAAAGCTGCATCAACATTAGCAAACGGTTCACCATTTGATGTCTGTAATAAAGAGGTTTTAAAATATTTAAAACCAATAGGCGTTGATGGTAAATACAAATTCTATAAAATATCACACACAAATTTTTATGGCAATAATTTCCCACAAACAAAATGTAATGTGATGATTGAAATGGGAAAGTAATAAAAGATAATCAACATACCGACCAATGCTCTGCAAAATGTTCCATAAGATATGAAATAACCGGAGCTTCACCAGGCAGACGGAAAGCTTCTAGATACTGACGTAACGATTCATCTACTCGTAAATCTTCAAAATTAAATGATCTGAGGAGAGAGAAATATAGAGACCATGTGAGAAGAAAGGTAGGGAAACTCAATATCTGGGCCCGATTCCTAGAAAATTCTTAAGCACGTTCTTGTGCTTAGATTTTAGTTGACTTTGCATTTAAGTAAACTTACCTTATTTTGTGTTCCCAGAAAATTCATAAGAACGGCCTTGTGCTTAGATTTTAAGTAGACTTCATTGTAAGCACAAGAACGTTATTATGCGTTCCAAGAAAAAACTTAAGCACAACTTCGTTCTTAAACATAGCCAATCTAAGCACAAGTCCCAAGCAAGGTAGGGGGCTTGCTTACCAACCTTAAGTCTGTTTCTGCTTCAAAAAGATGGCTGACCGTAGACTTATTCGACGGCATTTCCGACACCTTTTCATACCAAAGAGACAATTACAAGACAGAGAAAATCCTTCTCCAAAATAAATTAAGAATGCTATAGAAAATTTCGCATCTAGGGCCTTAGGCCTATAGGCCTACCCTGAAACCAATTCATTTTTTTGCAAATTAGTAGCCTAAACATAAGCTACAAACACACAGGCTACTTTAAGATTAGGCGCTCTCACAATTATTCAGTTAGTTTGTATGTGTCTGCGGGTTTTTTTTATATCTATTGGCACATTTTATAATTATGTGTAGGCCCTATAGGGGAGATGTCAAACGCATCCAAATCAACCACAATGAAGCAGACGACAAATTTATGACGTAGTTCGCATAGGCCTACCAAAGTTGTTTTTACGACGTTAAAGAGCATCGTAGTCTCAGTGTATGGTAAGCTTTACCAGTCACAATGTGCTTAGACTTGTACTTGACCTGTGCTTACGTAAGAATGGTCTTGAGAATTTTCTAGGAACAGTATTTTTATAAGATTCTTACGTAAGTAAAAGTGAAGTATGACTTTGTGCTTTCTTTAAGAATTTTCTAGGAACCGGGCCCAGGATTTATATTAGCTGTAGGTTTATAACGAGTTAACAATTTAAAAGACTTTGGGGAATTTTGGAGTAAAGATTCTAGACTGTTACAAATTTTAAACAGAACATTGCTGCCACAAACTTGTTACTAAAAGAAAGGATCCTCATGCATCGCATACGGACTTTGCAGTAAATTTTACAACAATATGCAGAATTTTACAACAATACATAAAGATGTCAAAAGTAATTGTGGGTATCAAATTGGATGACCATAATATGTACTTACTTGACATACGCTTTCAGTACAGCTGCATTCTTTCGATTACAAATATATTCACCAATCATCTTTTTGTCTAGTTTTGGATTCTCGCGAAGGAAGGTAACTATTTCACCTATATCTAAAGGTGTCTTTAATAAACCCTGTTCTTGTAAATACGCTATGCCTTTAGATGGTTTTATATTAAACTGTTCTGTACCTAGATGGTAAATCTATAAAGAAATTAAAGAATGTCTAATTATGATCTCTTACATGAAAAACTCTGGTGATATATTTAAGAAATTCGGCATGGGCATACCTATAATTTTGAAAGGTGGATTTCAAGGACAATAACAATGTGTAAAACAGATGAAGAACTACACATAGTTGAAAAATTCAGTCTATGAACTTACTCTTTTCTTTTGTTTTAAAGCTGCCAGTTCTTGTGAGGTGTTGATTCTTGGAGCTATCTTCATTCTATTTGGTTTAATTTGAGGACCTTTCCGAGAATCCTTTGGTTTCGTTTGATCTACAAATTACAAGAAATCATGAAATTGTCGGGACAGATACATAAAATCATGAATTTAAATTATCTTTAATCAAAACTACTTGTGATTGTTCTAATAATAATTTTTGTTTTCTTTTTGGTAATACATACTAGTATATCAATACCTTTATAATTATCTATTTTCCGTAGTAACTGAGCCATACCATAACCGGTAGATGGTGGACCCGTTTGATTAACATCATTATTACTATCACTGTCTGTATTAGTTGAACCATCAAAATTTGTTTTATCTATAATAACAAACATAACATAGCGAGTGTAATGAAGTGAACTGTGATTTAACGCCCTACTGTTCTGCTTCGAATGAATGAATGAATGAAATGGGGTTTAACGTCCTACTATTATGCATCTGACCTGGGCTAATGGAAGATGGGCATATGCCATACAGTGTACTATGAGGGAAATTTTGCCCGGGCAGTGGAGTTATGGCCTACTCTTATATCGAATTCAAACTGCCAAGGGATCTTTTACGTGCACTCCAATGTGTACACGGGACCTTGGTTTTTAGGCCCATACAAACTACTAGTTAGCTGTCCTTGTGAGGCCCTCCTTCAGCATCACTGATAAGGGGAAATCACGCCGAAAAATCAGATCAACTTTCTCGGTCAATGCAGGGATCGAACACCCAACCTCCAGGCTAGCTAGAACGTTGATCCCCGTTCTGCTTCGAACTGGGCTAATGAAGACGGTCATACATCCAGGGTTCGTACACTAAAATATGAATTAAATTCCATGACTTTTCCATAACCAAAAAGGGCATTTTCCAGGACCAAAATTAGAGCATTGCACTGAAGTTTGTCTATGCATGTTTACTTAGATCTATTTTTCTTTACCGTGCTTTTCTTTCGTATAAGTTTTACAAATTGAATAAATGGGATCAAATTTCGGAGATAGGGTGATTACTGGACAGAGGTGAAAATTTCATGACTTTCCATGATAAAATACTCATATTCCAGGTTTTCCAGGCCTGGAATTTTAATAGGTGGAATTCCATGACTTTCCAGGTTTTCCAGGAAGCGTACGAACCCTGTACATCATACACTGTGCAGTGATGGTAATTTTGACAGGGCAGTGGCGCTACAGCCTACCCTTATATTGAATTACAAAAGCCAAGGGATCTTTTACATGCATGCAAACTTGATTTTTTGTGCTATCCAAAAAACTAAACCGCTGTCCTGGTCAGACTCTCTGTCCTGCATCACTGACAAGGGAGAACCACGTCGAAAAATCTGGATGAACTTTCTCAGTCAATGCAGGGATCGAACATCTGACCTCCAGGGTAGCAAGTCAGTGTCTTACTTAGCCATCGTGATCCAAACGGTATATTTCTATATTTCCATTTGGTTTCTTAGCAAATACTGTGTTTTTTTAAGTCAAAAGAAATAATCCGAAATAGACCAAAGGCTTGTAGAAAAACAAATGGGTCATATATATTGTCGAGAAATCAGCAGCATTTTATTCAAACAAATCCAGCCAATCAGGAGCAACTGGGGGAAGGAGCTTAGGAACCGAATTCAGACTCCCCGAGATTGTGTATAGACATTATTCACAAAATTTAATGTGATTTTGAAAAACTTTAAATTTTTTTTTACTAGGACTAAACAAATATACGTACCATCAGTATCATCGGATTTATTATCTGTATTATTAGTAAATGTTTTATTGGAACTGATGATTCTACTATGACAATGTTGTTCTATACTATCTACCATAGTTAACAGAGCATCTAATGACAATAGATGAGTTGTATATAAACCTGATACTGGAAATGCATTCTAAAATATAAATACAAATAATATTACAGTAGTAGATTCAAGTTGTAACCATTATTAACACCATGGATAATTACATTATCATATTTGACATTAACCATAACACTAAATTCTTTGATAAATTTGAATATATAAGACATTTGAATTCAAGTTACACATATTATCAAAGCAATGGCAGCAAGCATGATCAATTCATTAATCAATGGCACATCTGGACAGCAATTATGAGAGACGGTTCCCATTGGTCCATTAAAGTAGCTAGGTCTCTTAACTCAATATAATTCTTTTTGTCAATTCGAATCAACATTGATGTTGTGATTTTACCAGGAAAAGGTAATTTCTAGGTTCCAAATATTAGCGATTAAGCGTTTTTAAGTTCACTGGTCAAGTAACCAAAATAATCGATACATCTCTAACGTTTTTACTTCAAATGTTTCAAGAAAAAGTCTACCTCTAAAATTGATCTCAGCAATGAGGAACATCACTTTACCATAATATTAATAAGTATATCTACGTTAATGAGCTTTTAATGCACATAGTCATTGTTTCTGGAACACGCTAATCACTTTCATTGATGAGAATATTAAAATGAGGTTAAATAGTAAAACAACATGAATGTTTAAATCTGAAAATATCTTTACATTTGGCTCCATATGTACATGAAAGAATACTTACTTTAGAAATTAATTTGGTTATATCATCTAATAGGTTTGAGCAATAGAGATCACAGTCATAATTAAGGTACAGTTCTGTTACTAGACCTGGAATTCTCCATAACTGCACCAACCACTCTAATGCCACTTCTCGTGTTTCATAGGACACTTTGGGAGCCTCCGATATTATAATATCACATAATTTTGTAAGGAATATCTAGAAGAGAAATAAAACAAAATGAAATGGGATACACCAACCGGGCTAATGAAGATGGTATCTGAAAGGAATATTTATGAGAGCAGTAGATTGGCATATCACAGAAAATGACATCAATACAAATTTTCTATGGCTATATTTATAACACAAAGCAATAATATTAATTTTTTATTTACCTCTAATTGGAATTTAAGATGACCTCGCATGGATTCAAAGAGGAGAAAACAAACTCGTAAAGATGCAGCAAATAACGACAGCCTCTCCATTGATAAAATCTAATATCACAAAATTACAAAAATATTATCAAATCAAGAAGACAAACACATTTTAAAAAATATATTCATAAAGTATGTTTTCAGATACAATTGATTCATTTATTGATCAGTTTACTATACATTTTATAAGATCTTTCATGGAACTGAGTCCTAATACATCAGGATTAGATATTTAATTAACAGGAAAATAATTAGAAAAATATCTGGAAACCGAGACCTAATACAACAAGATGAGATAAATAACGGGAAATACTTTAGAAAAATATCTTGAGTTTAAATTTAAACTTTCTGCAAAATCCAACCTTTTCCAAAACCTATTTTAATTCTGTACCATCTGTGTAAATGTAATCCTGAACTAAATTGGACTAATTTAAAATTTTAGTGACTTACCATAAACAAATTTTTACAAGTATCATCTTTAATGAGATATAATAGTGAATTAAAGGAACTAATATGATCAGCTCCTACTTCTAGTGCTACTGTTAATAAACTTAAACCCATGTGGATCATCACATCTGTATTATGACGGTCGATAGGATTACACAAAGATACAACAAAACGCAGAAGTTCACGGACACATGGTAAACCATATGGTATTAATGGACCAGACCCTACAAAAAAATAAAAAGACATTTGTAAATACCTTGGGTTATAAACCTAGGAGATAATCTGGAGATAATGGAGTAACAAATTAACTACAAAACATGTCCAAGCCTAAAGACTGTACCGGTACATTACAAACAGATCTTCCAGTAAATACAAAAAAATCTTGTTTTTAACCTGTATAAAAAAACTACCCTCAACACATTAAATACACTTACCCTCTTTATGATGATAATGTGGTTGTGTAAATCTAATACCTCTTGGATTAACAAAATCACCTTCATGCACAGAATTATCTACCGAATTAATTGATTCATTGTCATCAAAATTTTCAGATGCTACACTCAGTTCTGTTTCACTGGATGCTGTCTAGAAAATGAATTTTATTATTTTAACAATGAAAGAATATGAAGTCATTCCAGCACATTTTTTGAACAAATGAAACATTTATTGTGGAATAA
Source organism: Patella pellucida (assembly GCA_917208275.1). Classification (NCBI taxonomy): domain Eukaryota; kingdom Metazoa; phylum Mollusca; class Gastropoda; family Patellidae; genus Patella; species Patella pellucida. Next base: position 71,690,677 of record OU795036.1, read on the forward strand.
TAAAATAAGAGATGCATTATGTTATATTATAATATGCCATTAAGTTATCATCAGGTGGTATTGTTAATGTTACTATTGGTGTATTATGTTATAATATCACATACTAAAACAATATTAGCTCATTCAATTTTAATCATATTGATTTGAATTTACCGTAAAATGGATTTAGTAATCATTGTCTATTATCCTATGCAATTAAAAAAGATAGTAAGCTGGCACTGCCAGGCAGGATACGCCCACATTTTCGAGAGATGGATAGAGAACAAGCAAAACCGAAAGTGATTTTTCCTACAATCAAAGGCTATAATTCATTAAATTACAATTTGATATGCACAAATATCGAAAAGAATCAAGATATTTAGGTTATACACATGCATTTCAAGTTTCATCAAAATCGAATTAAAATTGTGACCTATACTGGGTCCACAGCCTTGACATACCATATTTGAACACTATTAGCGTAAAACGGTGGCCATTTTGTCTGGCAATTATGGTCCGATTTCCCTGTAATTCAGACTCAACCTTCCTTAGGATGTAACGGTGATATAATCAAACGATTTTTTAAATCGGATAATAATTGTGACCTCCAGAGGGACCACAAGCTAAACAAAGAGGATTTTGCGTATAATCAATCAGGGGCCATAATTCAGGAAGTTACGATACGATATGCCCAAATATCGAAAGGAACCAAGATCTTTGGGTTTTAACCATGCATTTCAAGTTTCATCCAATTCTACCGAAATTTGAACCCAACCTTTCTTAGGGTGTAACGGTGATATAATCAAACGTTTTTTTAAATCGGATAAGTATTGTAACCTCCAGAGGGACCACAAGCTAAAGCAAGGCGATTTTGCGTATAATTAGGGGCAATAATTCAGGAAGTTACGATCCGATATGCGCAAATATTGAAAGGAACCAAGATCTTTGGGTTTTAACCATGCATTTCAAGTTTCATCAAAATCGAATTAAAATTGTGATCTCTACAGGGTCCACAACCTTGATATACCATTTTTTAACAGTATTCGCGTACGAACGGCGGCCATTTTGTATGGTAATTTTAAACCGATTTTTCCGAAATTTTAACTCAACCTTCCTTGGGGTGTAACGGTGATATAATCGAACGTTTTTTCAAATCGGATAATAATTGTGACCTCCAGAGGTACCACAAGCTGAAATAGGTGATTTTTCGGACAATCAGGGGCCATAATTCAGGAAATTACGTTCCGATAGGCGCAAATTTTGAAAGGAACTAAGATCTTTGGGTTATAAACATGCATGTCAAGTTTCATCAAAATCGGTTGAAAATTGTGACCTCTATAGGGTCCACAAGCTAAAAACGTGATTTTCCGTACAATCAGGGGCCATAATCCATGAAGTTTTGATCCGATACATGCCAATATCAAAAGCAGCCGAGATCTTTTTGGGATAAACCTATATTTCAAGTTTCGTCAAAATCGGACAAGAATTGTGACCTGTGGAGAGTCCACAAACAATTGTGGACGGACGTCCGGACGGACGGACAGACGGACAGGGGCGACGACATAATAAAAATCATCTTATGTGGTCTTTAAAGTTATCATCAGGTGTTGTTGTTAATGTTACTATAGGTGTATTATGTTATAATATCATACCTTAAAGTTATCATCAGGTGGTGTTGTTAATGTTACTATAGGTGTATTATGTTATTATAACATACCTTCAAGTTATCATCAGGTGGTGTTGTTAATGTTACTATAGGTGTATTATGTTATTATAACATACCTTAAAGTTATCATCAGGTGGTGTTGTTAATGTTACTATAGGTGTATTATGTTATATTAGAGAGGTTTCGCACCAGTACGTATACAGTTAGTGGGACGGATACGTCTTCAATCTGTGTGTTCTTGTGACTTGACAGCAACTTTCCTTATCCGTAATGCGTACTAAAGGGCTGTTAGTCGGGTCACTGCACGTTGTAGAAACTAATTTGTGATCTTAATGGAACGGATTTGTCATCAGTTTGTGTGTTCTAGTGACGTCACAGCAAGTTTTCATATCTGCTAATCGTACAGAAGGACGGCTAGTCAGCTTACTACACGTGGTCGAAAAACGAGTAAGTAATCTTCAATTTTTTATAATTTTGGATATAAACAAACTATTTCATGAATTACAAATCTATGTCAATACCATGTAGTCCACAGAATTAATGATTATTTGTGTTTTGAACATCAAACACCTGCCCAAAAGGCGCTTTGAAGAGACCCCTATACTAGGACAAAAATTTTGTTTTGTTTTTTCGATAATTTTTTTTTTTTATAGAAATGGCGATGGCAAGAGCAGCAAAAAGCCGACACGCTTTTATCCTGTAATGGATATTAACCTGTTAAAAGAAGTATTAGCACAGTGGTCCCCTGTCCAAATTAAACTAGAGGTTTTGAACGTGCAAATTGTTCTGTTTACTGTTACAAATCATCAGTGGTCTGATTCCAAACTTCTTCCTATAGTTGTAGTTGCACATGCTTTTTTCTGCTGTTAAGAAAGCGGCCTGTGTGTCACTTACCATTTTGTGTAAAACCGTTCTCTTAGCAAGAGCGAGCAGTCCCGCCATAGAAGTAACTATTTTACGGAATTCTTATTTATTTACATATTTTGTATATCTGAGTAGTGCATTCAAGCCACCACCAACTGTCCTATTTTCGCAGACGAATCTCTCGAGAAGTTTGCAATGCCAATCCTCTTTAATGAATCGTTATCAAATCTAAATAAATCCACGGACTGATCATCGCTGATATTATCCAGATTAAAATCAACATCTGGATCGTATGTTACAAGGCTATTGCGTCATGCATCAGCATTTTCCAATTGATGAAGAATCATGTTTTCATCGTCATTCTCGATCGCCATAATCAAAATGTTTCATTAAAGCCCCCCCCCCCCTTTTGACTAGACATACATGCTCGACAGATATTCGCTATACGTTAAAAATGCGAAACCTGCAATAGCCGTCTAACCGTTTACGGATAGCTATGTGTAACAGTACTTGTTTACGTTCAGGTGGGAAATGTCTCTATTATAATATGCCATTAAGTTGTCACTAGGTGGTGTTGTTAATGTTACTATTGGTGTATTATGTTATAATATCATACCTTCAAGTTATCATCAGGTGGTGTTGTTAATGTTACTATAGGTGTATTATGTTATAATATCATACCTTAAAGTGCACATAAGATGATCGTTGGATTCTTTGGTTACGGGTAGATAATGGCTACTATATCCACATTACGGAAAGTTAACATCAATCTGATTAAAATTAAATCAGCTATCTTCACTCAAAGTCGCAAATATAGACCTCCCGTAAAAACGACTTGGCCAATTATCGAAAACACTCTTAATCCCCTCTAGTGACGTCACTGGGTACCGAATGCATATTCGGAATGTTTATTCCTTAATTACCTATATACAGTCTATGTGTGTATTCATTAACGCTTGACTGATTCCTTAATCCCTGACTACGGAGTAATCTGTTTTACTAAATGCCATTCAAAGAATATAGAATAAATATGTTTCGTAATTTAGGATTTGTTTTATAAAGCCGGTTGCTGTAGCCATATTCCCCACGTCATTTTAAAAAGCAAAAGCACACCGTAAACCAAAAATGTAGCTTACATGTGACCGGGTATCGTCCAGATTTTACGAAAAAAGTTAAAAAAAAACTAACCTTACCACCCAGAATCTAAAACACGTATCCAGTTAATAGATTGCCGTCCAGAATGTGTTAAATGCCGCCAAGATTCATGAAAAACTGCCCAGTTTGTGTGCTACCGTGTAGATTAAAAAAACATTGTTTAGTTTTTAAATCGGCCTTCCAATTCACGACCGTTCAGTTTCTCTGGATGTTTTTAAAAATGAACACTACCATTTAGATTTGAAAGGAGTTTATTTTTAGACAAGGCATTTATTTTCCCGGACGTTGTCGAGAAATAAACAGTGTTTAATAACACAACGGGTTGAGATTTCACGTCAAATTACCACTTGGTCATTGTTTTATTCTTTGTGTTATTCATATCCCATTACTTCGTGCACCAACAACGAAAAATTTTCATTGGGTAGGACCATCTAAAAGCTGAAAAATTTACAGTAGCTATTGGCTAACAGCATGAAGGAAAATATCACACGGGATACGTATGACTGAAATGAAAGATGAAAGCGAGGATTTCCCTTTCATGTCACGTGATTCCGATAAGAATTTATAGAAATGATTTAGTGATTTGTATTGTTATGCTAGGCTACTTTAAAAATTAGACATAATTCGTATCAACAAATAATAACTTATAATATAGAACATAGTTTATTAATATTACTAACGGGAGAATGCCACGTGATTGCCACTGTTGACAGACAGAATGCCAGTCAAATCGTCTACAAGCAAAGTCGTACACACCAAAATTCTGGTTAAGTCGTCCACACCCTTTGGTGGAGTCGTCCACACCCGTTGGTGAAGTCGTCTACACGACTTAGTATAAATTCTGGATATAATAATACGCTGGTGGAGTCGTCCACACGGCTTAGTAAAATTTCTGGATATAGTAATACGTTGGTGGAGTCGTCCACACGACATAGTTTAACTTCAGGACACATAATGTATTTTAAATTAGTATAGTTTTTCTGCGTGGTCACCCTTTCTTTCGGCTAATAAACAACAAAGTAAATCATTTTATTCAATAAATGACAAATTCATAAACAAATTTAACAAACACATGACATTATGTAATCTTAAAATACAGATGTGACGTCATCCTTTGATGTTGGCGTACCATTATTTTAAATAATGTACGGGCAACTTGCCAATAGTACATTATTTCAATATTAGACTGGCATGCCGTTTTTCACTGTAAACGCACGTGCGGAGTGTGACCGAGTGTCTGTATTTTAAGTAGTTTAATCGTCTCTGGCTTAGACAAATTGCGTAATATATTGTAAAAATACTCGGACCTACGGTTCTCTTGTTGTTACAATATATTACTTAATGTCTCGCCCTCGACCATTAAACCACACATATAATTCCCATTTTAAATTATTTTTTTTATCATGAATAGTGTCCAACTTCTTCCTATGTGCTTTTTATGCAGGTTGGTTTCACTAACAGCATTGCCCTGAATTTTATGGTTCCGAGATTTGGAGATAAGCTCCGCACCCTTAGATACTGTTTTTATGTCCCACAAGTTTGATCAGATAATTATTTAATGCCAGTTCTCGCTGTCTATTGTCTAAAAGTTTAGAGAAAATCCTGATGGAACAAACAATTATTCGTGCAATTCTGTTATCTGTATCCACGTGAATTCCACCAAATAAGTTGAGGTGTTGAATTCTGATTTTAAAATATCTGTAATACCGTAAATTGATTATCAAAATACAACTTCACACCCGCGCACGATGTACCTCTTGCGGCGGACATGTAACACCCCTGAAATTCCATTCTCACATCCCGTCCATATTTACGCTAAAAATTATATCGTTTGAAGTATTTTCCCCACCTAATTACTTGATTGTGACACCTACATATAATCGGACTCTCTGATTGGTCAATCTCTTTACGGTGAATGACAGGTTGGAACCATGATATTAACAGATCAAAGAATAAAATTGCACTTAGCTACATTTTCGACACGTGTTATACCTCAGACTCTGGCGCCTCAAATACTAGGCCAGTGTTCAAGAAAAGCATGCATTGTCCATGTTTCATTGATTTATGATTTATTTTATAATGTATTACACAGTTTAGACCACAATGTGTTACGATTCGCATTTTGGTATTCTAAATTGATTCTTATACGGAATTCTTAAATTTGGAGAGTTCCATTTCGTGTACTGAAATTAAATCAACGATTAGTTTTTAAATTAATTACGACGCCGAAATAATATCAATCTAATTTGTCTTATCTAAAGGGGCTTCGGCGCAATTTAGTTACTTATTGGGTAAATAAAGTATGTATTCACTAATCACTTGTCGCTATATTATTTTAATTATAGTGCCGAAATAATATCAATCTAATTTGTCTTGTCTAAAAGGGATCCCGGCGCTATTTATAGTTGATTATTTAATTATTGGGCGTTGAGTCCGTGATGTATTTTGGCGAGTGATTTAGATGGCAATATGTACTTGTAAAATAAACGATGTCTGACATCATAAACTAATTCGACTACACGTATATAATATACAGAGTCTTATTCTCCAATAGTTGTGGACGACATCACCAATTAGTTGTGTACGACTCTATTCAAGTATTAATTGTAAAACTTCATCTACACGGTAACACAAACTTGGCGTTTTTTATGAATCGTGACAGCATTTAACACACTCTAGACGGCAATCTATTGACTGGACAAATGTATTAGATTCTGGATGGTAAAGGTAGTATCTTTCCTTTTTTCGTAATATCTGGAAATATCCGGTCCCTCATAGTTATAATTACGAGCGAATGATTACCGACAATACACACTTGTCAGCTGGTGGGGTGTGTATACAGTGATATATTAAACAGACAGTGAGGCATTGGATAGATAATGTGTATACTATGTGTAGTCCCCTGTGACGTCATCAGCCAATCAACCGGATTAAGGTCGTTATTGAAAATTTGAAAACCGTTTTTGGCTATCGCATACTAAAACGTTAATAGCTCATTCAATTTTAATCATATTGATTTGAATTTACCGTAAAATGGATTTAGTAATCATTGTCTATTATCCTATGCAATTAAAAAAAATCATCTTATGTGGTCTTTAAAGTTATCATCAGGTGGTGTTGTTAATGTTACTATAGGTGTATTATGTTATTATAACATACCTTAAAGTTATCATCAGGTGGTGTTGTTAATGTTACTATAGGTGTATTATGTTATTATAACATACCTTCAAGTTATCATCAGGTGGTGTTGTTAATGTTACTATAGGTGTATTATGTTTTTTATCTGTATCTATATACATAGATTCTTTGTCATCTGTATCTTCACCTGTCTGTCTATTTTCTGTTTCTTGTGTTTCAGCTAGATTATCTTGTGCTTCCTCCGCTATACTTGCTGCCTGCTCAAATATAGTATCACATATAGCATATATTACATTCATTTTATTTAAAACAGTGTAGAAAGGGGCCACAAAAAGGAAACAACTATACTGTGTCTGATTTCCGATATCTATGAGCAAGATTCTCCTACTTACCACTGTACATTTGACCATAGTAAATAAAATTTAACAGAGGATTTACGGGTCATCCTAAAGAAGCTAAGTCGTTCTTGATTGCTCTTAAAACAATTCCTGTATTCTTTCCACAAGATTCAAAAGTAAAATAGAGAGATAATATCAATATTTGGCGCAAGGGTTAGAGAGTAGGATTTGTTACCTAACGGTTGCAAGTTCAAAGACTCGAAGTGTGTGTCGTTTCTTGTGTGCTTGAAAAAGACACTTCATCCCTGTATTCCAGTCTACCCAGCTGTAAATAGGTACCGGTAGGATGGTGTATGTATAACACAAACAACTGTTGCGCTCTTTCTAAGATTTAAAGAGTTCAGTCGTAAAGGGAGGTAATCAGGTTACCTGTAAAGGGATAGTAATTCTGAGGCACTTTGAGCACATATTTGTGGATATAGCGCATTATTAATACGCACATTATTATTATTATTATAAACCATCTCCTCATCAAGTTTCAGAAAATTCATTGATCTGCAGAGTGCTAAAATAAAATATGAATTGATAAAAATATAAATTCCTATTAAATGATGTGGACTTATAAAAATAACCATAGGTTAATCTGAAAATGAGCAAAATATTGGTAATTTGTTATGTGTATGTACAAACCTGAAAACTTTTTGTTATATCAATAACACCTTCATCTGATGCTACTGGTGTAGTAGCTATTCTATCAGATGTAACATACTCAAACCCTGTCGATTCAGGATTCTGACTTCCATCTGAGTTTGGTTCACCACTTTCTTCCACCAGTGTCTCGGCTTTAGAACTATCTATAGTTTGGGGTGGTACTTGTGATCTTTTACCCCGCGGTTTAGGGGATCGTTTTCTTTTACCCATCCTTGATGGATCTACACTACCGGCACGCATCTTTAACTGAAATATTAAAAAAATATTGTAAAGCTTGTGTCACAGATTGAGCTTTGGTAGGTTATATAAACATAAAAAACCTGATAGCTCATAACTACTGCGCTGATTAATATAAATTTTTTTATAATAAATGACAGGAGTACTGAACTTTGTATCAAATTTCTTATCTTACCGGTACCTTTTTCATGGTAGCACTCCATTTAGGATCTTCTTTAAAAACAGGTAATCTTGTAAATAAAAGCTGTACCATATCCATTAAAGTATGTTCTGCAGACTTTCTCAAAAACTCTAAACAAAACATTCATAAATTAACAAATATATCAAATTCATTCTCAGTATCTTCAAAAAGTAGCTGACAGAATAATAGCGGACAACTTGACCTAAATGTTCATGGATAGAAACAAGATAAATTTATTCTTGAGAAGCTGAATAATGTTTTAACCAAGAAAAAGATATTGTCATAAAATCAATGAGAATTTAGATGTCACAGCATTCATAAGTATTGGTACATTTTATCATTTTGGACCAATATGGCTTATTTTATAAAACTACTTTTTAATGGTAAAATCAGGATTGAAATATGATACCTACCCGAGAGTCTCATTTCAAAACAGATTCTAAAACATGACTGCATTATCTCACACACTGATTCATTGGTTAACAATATTCCTGCTGGACATAGTAACAAAGTTCGCAATACCTAAAATAAACACAATATTTTAATTCATACATTATGTTAGATTTAGATAAAGAGCTGGCCATTCTTGCTATAATGGTGAAAAATAGATCATGCAAAATGATCATATTTAAAATTTCATTCAAATTACTTTATTCTGAGCGAAGATACTAGCCTTTGATGGTTTGACAGATGTCTGAATTGATTATAACCTCCATACATGATGTTAGGAGCTTTTTTAAATTAAATCACTTAATGGTTGAACTGTTCCAATCCACTTACTATTGGAAACAGTCAATGGCATCGAGAGTTGATTATGGTCTTGTCATGTTAATAAATGTCTAATTAATAGTATATTGTAACATGTAAGGCAGTGCTTCTCAACCTTTATGATACAATTCCCCACTTGAGAACTATTTTCTCCGCTATTCACCCCTGCCACTATAAAACATCAAATTACAGTTACAGTACTAAAAACTGAAACATGCTAATTAGGTATCTTTTCAAACACATATTTAATGAACAGATGCCATGGACTTACAGCTAGTCAGTCATTTAGTTTCCAACCAATGGCTACCCGGGCTTATGTTTGGTAACATTCTCCCGACCACCGGTCAGGTGTTTGAAAACTCAATTCAAACTCCCCCCTATTCACAAAATTCACCCCCAATTCCCCCTTTTTCCAAATTTCACCCCGGAGCATTCCGAATTCACCCCTGGGGGTGCACATGGATCCTGGTTGAGAAGCACTGATGTAAGGCCTAAAGACAAACCGGCAATAATCCAATTTAGCTCTTGCATAATGTCTGTTTAACTAATGTTTTATCATAAAATTAATGTACTTCTGAGCATTCAGTAGATGTATAACTTCTATCTAAAGCTACACAGCATGCTTTTGTGTTTGTTACTGTAATTACTTCAATACTTTGAGAAGCTAGGATATAAACTTGTTCTATTCATGATGCTGACAACACATATGTGTTTTTATTGCTTTAGTTAATTTTATGGTTAACAAGTTTACATTTGGATAATAAAATGAAGACTTTCAACTTACATATAATATTTTCATGAGTACAACTTCATCTGAATTAGGATCAGTACCAACAAATCTAGCATGTGTTACAGCATCGGCTGTATTCTCTATTGCAGCCGGTGATAAATCACAATGGGGATCTGTACAAAAATTATGTTCATATTAAAACACAAAGATAACAAGATAAAAATCAAAATGTCGTGTACAACCAGGGATTAGAAACCACGCCAGCGACTCAATGACAGACCTTGTGATACCTCGCGCACACGCTAACCATTCGTCCATTCACCCCTCCCCCCATTTTTTTAATTGAACATTTTAATAATCAGTACTTACCAACAAGACCATATGACAGGAATTTATTTACAGAGGTCAATGCTAGTCCTGTTATTGGACCAGTTGTATCTTCTGATCTAATCACCTCAAGGAATGGACCTAAGAAAGCATTTGGTTCTAGTTCATCTAAATCTACAAGAAAAAAACATCAGGTAATTAACATGAATCAGTCACAATAAATATATTAATTTTGAAAGTGTAGAAATGTATTTGCAACACCACTGCCACCAGGTAGATGGTAGAATGTAGTTAAAATACTTTTAACGTTAAACTGTGTTTAACGTTAAAATTGGTACAGTCTAAGACCCTTTACACAAGTTCAAATTAGGCTCAAACGCAATTGTCAACACATACCATTATAGTTTTGGTAATTCTATGACAAATAGTGAAGACTGGACCACAAAAATAGTTACCGAACAGTTTTTCTTTTTGGTAATGCAATCTACATATGCATAGCGATGTATTTTGTATGACGTAATTACACAAGCGGCCACGATTCTCCATGACACTTCGCGAGATAAATTTTCTCGTAGCAGTTGGGTTTTATCAAATCATATAATTATGTGGTAAGGCTTCACACATATTTCAATTGGAATTGATTTATTATATGCCAAGCTATGTGCAGTACTGTTTTGGGTCAGTTAATGTGTAAATTAAGGGAGCTATAGGCCAGAAACTTGTTTGTAGTCATTTGACTAAAAAACTTGCGCCAAGCAACTCTGTACGACAAACCACTACTGTTGTCTGAAGTGGGCGGAAGACAACAGTAGTGGAACCATTTCTAGGTAGAATGATGTACTAGAAATCTGAAATGAACTTGAGTTTGGCTGAAATTCATCAACTATATGGGGAAAAAAACTATTCATAAACTAGATAATTCATTTAAATATTCATGAAGATCTTTCTGTTTTTTTAGATGAATATCATTAAATTATTTACCATGAGCATTATTTAATAATTCTTTAAGCTGTGAAAACGCAGACAACAGAGGATCTCCATCTTCATCCTATAAATATAATAAATAAACAAATTGTATTTAGACTTGTCTTTTAGGTAAATTATATGTGGCACAGTCCCCCTGCTCTTACTATTAGTAAATGTTTAACAATATCCAATCAATAATCAATACCAAGATTATATGAAATGAAAATAAAACGGGTTTAACATCCTATATTTAAGCACCAACTAGTCTAACAAAGACATACATACACCTTGCAGTTGGCTATGAGGAAAATGACTACCCGTAACTGCATTTTTCATCGAATTCCAACTGTCAAGGGGTTCCTTAAAGTCTAGAGTTCCATGGTCTAGAGTGCTTATATTAAACAAATATCCATAATGTATTACAAACAAGATAGATAGAATAAGAAATTTTTATATTTGTTTCTTGGTAGCGTAAACTTAAAACAAAATATTCTAGGGGTATAGTATAAAAAAAATCCTTACAGCAATGCTATGTGAATTCCACCTGGACGAGCGTTTCATAGCTGTCACCACCAGGGAGATCTCTCCCTGGACAATATAAATTCGATTTGGAGGACTCATTTTGGTGGGTACAAAAACTGAAGTTACAAAAAAGAAACCAAGTTATTTATTACAATATTATTATTATAATTATTAGTTATTTATTTTAGCCTACTATTGGCCAAATAAAAATTCTAAAAATTTAATTGATGTAAGCAGCCATTGCACTCATTGCAGGTCTTTGATTTTAGATTCCATTCATCTTTAATGAAAAATTACACATACAATGTTATCATGTTATTCACGAGCTCAAAATGACTGATAATATGTTGACAAAATTTTAGTACATAATAAATATGGATTTTATAATCAAGCTGGGAAACGATGCTGAAAATCATGGCCGACATTCAATAAATTATGTCATGTCAAACACAAATTTGACAGTTTCCTCTAAATTTAACCATACCTCTTGAAGACAAAATTATGTCCTAGTGCCTATCTGAATTACAAATTTTACAGAGTCTGCATGGAAGATATTTGCTACATATTTATTAGTCTGTCAACGATGTCAATACAAAATCATGATTATCATTCCAAGTGACGTGTAGTGGTAGACACTAGATGGCGTGAAGCGAGTAGATAACTCCCAAGTTTCTGTTACGGCAACTCTTGTTTGGACAACAAAGACTACATTACACAACAGCTGACGGATTCAGACAAGCAACCCCCCATTGACCACAAATAACCCAAAATGCTAAAATCATTTGATAAAATATTAAAGGGGATTGTCAGTTTCGATATTTTGCTAGGCTTGGCCAAAAGCCGGAATCTTTATTAGCCAAGCCTGTGCAGAATAGTAAGACGTTCAACTCCATTTCTAAAGGGACAATAATGAGTTAGAGCTATACATACACCCTTTAGAACTCCTTGAAAGTTGCTTTAAAAATGCGTGACTCGTAAAATGTTCTGACATAACTTCTCTCATAGCGTTGAGTAATTGAACTGGAATATACAGGTCATAATTCTATGGAATCGGGGGAGTAGGGCCTAGCCTATATATAGCCTAACGATTTTGTTTGGGGTGTGTTTAGCCCTTAGAGGTGTATATATTGATACACCTCTACGGTCTAGCCAAAATGCGACTTATCGATGCACATACCCTTTGTACAAGTGACACAGTCAGGAGTCAACGCCACATGTGCAAGTTTTCTAGGGGGCATGCGTAGTAGCGAATCTAGAAGCTGGGAATAGGGGGTGGGGATGAGGCTGGTTTCAAATCTAGGGCGCCATCCACAATCCCATCCCACAATAATACTGGCTATAACATCGACCGTTCCGGTAGAACATAGATAGTATTGTATAATTATATAGTTGTTCGCCGATAGTTGTCTCGACGGAAAGCAGTTTTTTTTATTTAAGTTGACAGAAAGTTCATGTCATATAATGATGATTGTGACTATAACTATAACACTGAGCAAATTATGAAAAACTGAGTCAATATTCTGGCATTTGAGGTCATTGCTGCAACGGGAGAAATTCTTGTGGACCAGAAATGTGAGTCAATGGGACATTATCTCGAGATCTGCCCCTGTCAATTCCGCCTGTTTTACAAGAGTTGACAGATCATGTGTTCAGTCTGACACCCCATGGCCTACACACCAGTGGAACTACTAACTGGGCAGTTCATCATATCCGTGAATATAATAGTCCCGAGACAGTATAAGACAACAGAGGGGCGAAAGAATGGTGTTAAAATGGAATCGAGCTCTGCAGGCGTGAACAAATTTCCCATAATATGTAACTGAGCTTTTAGTTTTTTGGGACGGCCTGAAAATGTTAGTCAATGTTATGGAAAATGGAGCCAAGTTCTCGTTAACGAGAGGATAAGAAATGGGACAGAATCTTAAGCCCTTTCTGTCAATTATGTCTGTTTTGTGAGGGTAGAAATAACAATTCTACAGTCTGTCGCCCCATGACCCACTCACTAGTGGTACTACTAGCATGATGATTTACTGTAACTGTGAATATGATCGTGATGAGAGAGTATAAGACAGAGGAGTTGAAAAATGATGACATAATGAAAATGAGCGCCGATCTGTAACTGCGCTTTTAAGTTTTGAGGAATGGGCCTGAAGGGGCGCTTAATTGGTCTCTGAAATGCCATTACATGAACTTTGGGGGAGATTTTGCAGAATTCTGATGGTCAGAAAACACTTACAACATGAGTAAAAAACGTTTCAATTTCTCATGGGATTGAATATGCAACAAGTGAAAAATTCTTAAGTACTATGGATCGCCTTAAAATTTCATAATTTAAAGATTGTTTTACTTATTTCTAAAACAAACTATATATATACTTCCGATAACTTTTACCAACTGTTCGACTAATATTATTCGTATGACAATCAAGAATATATTTTGAAATATCAAAATCTTCATAACAAGCTCTCTCAATTTCTTAGACCAACATACCCATAACGGGGAAATATTCAAACATGATATGCTGTTTTATACTATACCGTTGCAATTTAGGTGCACGGACTCATACAAAATTACCCCCTTCTATTTTGGCTTTGTCTGTTTACCTCATTAAGTCAATTAGCCTGAGACTGGCTGCGGTGAGCATTTTTTTTAAAGACCGACCTTTTTTTCCTTGGGGGGGGGGGGGGAACACATTTCTTAGAACAACATACCCACAACAGAATTGAATCGTCACTTTTTACACATTTGCTTAAATGTTGTTTGCGCCTGGTTAGTCCAATTAACATGTTTATATTTTTGTTGTACAGTATGTGGATCTGTCATTTTTAATTACTTCCGAATTGACTTGTTGCATTTTATTCGTTCATTACAAATGGCGCCGGAGACCATAGAAAACCCCGACTTCCGGAATTGATTGTAAAATGCTCACCGTGTCTTCGGGAGCCCATATTTTCACGGTAAGATAACAGTATCAATATTGATTGCAATAGGCCAATATTGAATTAAATTTGTGTTTTATTATCGATAATATTGAGTTAGAGCTGTATGCTCTTTAAAATACTCGAAATCGCCGAAAAAACATAATATACTATAGATGTGTAATATCATCAGCTAATTTACATTCAATTTTTGAATTTCATTTCTTATAAGTAAAGTTCTGTTAAATACCTGTTCAGTCCACATTAAATAGACCAGTCCGGATTGAATCGTCACTTTTGACATAGTCATTTTATAATGCATGCGCTTAATATGTGTTTTACCATTGACAGTAACTGAGTTAAATCCTTTCCAATCCACTTTAAAATTATTGATTTGTTTTTTTAAAAAGCAATTTTTTAAAAAGTTCAGAATTTAATCGACAGGGAATAAAAAATTAATATTGACGTCGCATATAGGCACATTTCATCATCTCAATGAAAGAATTGGACGAGCAATAATTTACTTCTGATCAGTTTTATTCAAATATATTAAATGGAATGTTCACACGCTGGCGAATATCAAAGGAAAATTACGTTAGTAAATATTCACGAATACAACACAGATAATAGAAATAACAATTTCGACCACATCACTAAATGGAGTTGCCTCCCATCACATGTATTGCGGAATTTTTCCTCTAATCAACACTGTTTCTCCCAATTATCAAATCACGTTACTCATTGAAATTCAACTTATGATACACAGAAGCGTTAATAGAAAATGTTGGATGCGTTGGGCTAAATGCCTTCAATATAAGAGGAATTTTTGACACAGAGTGCTATTCAATTTTGTAAGATTAGATATTATAATGCATTAGTCATTACCATGTGAAATGTCTTATAAGTTTCGACATATTGTACATGTATAAATTATTATAATTAGTAGTATATACTCCCTAACAAAAACATTCGGATATAGTTCCATGACAAACTGTATATAGTAAACTGTTTGATCTGAAGTGCACTTTGGGTTGATTTTTTGGTGTTGTTTAATGTTTTAAATAGAACTAGATTCTGGATTTATCTCCCCTTAACTGTCATCTTTTTCGTGTGGAACCGTTAAGACCAGTCGATAAATCAGCACACCATGTTAATGGGCTGATTTTAAAGCATGCCGTGGACATGCATTTTTGAAGTTATCTCCCATATGATTAACCCCGTGCTGTTTTATCAACTCAACAGACTATCCCAAATAATTGTTGAGTTTTGAGTATGTTTTGCGGACTCCGACTCAAGCCAGAAACTTGGTATCAATAGGCCTTACAGGGTTTTAATTAAAATAATGTAAGTGAAATTTTATTGTGATGACATGTCCGAAATATTTGCAGGGGCAAAGGATTGCTGTAACGTTCATGTTTCGTGTGTATGTTGTGGACAGTATGTGAAGGTTAGGTAAAACTGTGTAAGAGATATTCTAAATTGGGTAAATGGTATTTGAAATTTAATATTCACAATTTTGTCAATAAGAGTACAATATTTTCACGAACTAAAAGAGATCGAGGGGGTGAGAAATGGGGTTTAACGTCCACTCGACACAAACTAGGTCATTTCGCGACTTACATATGGTTTAATTTTGTTCTAATAATTCGCTTGCGCGTAGGGGTCTTTAGCAGTGGGGGGGGGACCCGGAGAAAACCCACGAGGTTGGACAGGCGATCCTATTCCTTGTCACGTACAACCGAGGATTCGAAACCACACCAGTTGACTCAATGACAGGCTTTATGATACAGCGCGCACGTGCTAACCATTCTGCAATCCAACCCCCATGAACTAAAAGCAGACACTACCCCGTTTAGGATATTTTAACCATGCTAACTAGTTGACTTGGCCATCTGACCATGCTCCGTCCCCACCCCTTCATAAAATTCTACACGTAATCTATTTCATGATTGTGTTTACCAGACACGCTAAATACCGGACTTAATTAACAAATATATCTTGGTTGTTTCGTATTTAATTTATTCACTGTATTTGCGATTACAATTTAATTCTCTGGCCCAGTGGTTGGAAATTTCCTATATTTACTGAACCTAGTCTAATAAGCAAAATGGTAGCCTACTACCAAAATCGTCAAGACGACCGAGATAAGATATTTTTTTTAGCATCAGGAAAACAGAACACCAACTCTCAGTTCCGGTTACTGGCACATTAAAATGATTTTAGTCTGTGTATTACATCAAGTTTATATAGTCACCCGATGAGCTATTAATCCATGTAATAAATATTTGAATTGACAGAATTTTCGGACCCGTTCAAGCTAATGACATGGTCGGTCTTTAAAGACTGTATGACATTGTCTCCACCTAGGCGCGAAAATCCACAAGACGCAGGGGAGAAGAATACACGCAATTGGTTTTCCAAGAGTTCAATTATAACCTCATTTATTTTGAAACTTTGAAATCCCATACTAATGTCATATTGTAGATATTAATATTCCTAGAGCAATGGTTACGAGCATTACCTACCGATTTTAACCATTACTATACTATGACAAAGGGGTGTTACTAATTAGTGGTATGGACCAGGTTCTTTCGCCGACTTAAAGGTGGATTAAACAGGAAAATAGAATTTCTTAATATTTAGGAACGAAACCAATGTATCCTGTTATGACTTGGCACAGCTTCCTCAAGATTTGTTAAAGATACATTATGGGAGACTAGATAAAGAGCTGAAAGTTCTCACTTTAATACTCAAAAACTAGATAATGTAAAGGAAATTTGCTGTAATTTGCAATAGGCAGATTTAGCTCTTGCATAATGTATGTTTAATGCAAACTTAAAGATACATCCCCACGAAAGTATTTGTAAGGTATAGTTAATTCCAATAAAGTATGGTAAATTTGGTATAAAACTTCATTCCCTAAAAACCTCCATTGGGCAAAAATGTCAGGGCATCAATATCACTAACTGTCAGCCCGACGGCTTATTGTTTTAGGGAGCAGTTGTTATTTCTTGATCGAATGGCTATGCGGATGGGGAGCGGATGGGGAACATTGAGGGGTTTAAACGTAAAACAAATTCCGAAATTAAGCACCGGAAAAAGAAGTTGACAGAAGATAATCCAATAATTTATTGATGGTAAATGGACAGTATGTAACGATAAATTCATTCTGAAAATGGACCCTCCCTTAATCAAGTTACTTGAAAATCATGGCTTCTAAAATAGATTTTTAATATCTTGGGGTATTTTCTCACGAATACAATGTTTTGAGAGGGAATTGAAGCAAATTGTAGATAGATTTATTAGTTTGAATATTGTTTTAGTCCAAATATATCATCAAATCACCCAGTTTATCGTTAAAAAAGCTATGTCTTCGACATTGAAAACACAAATTATTTGTCAACATTGATGTTGTGATCTTACCGAGAAAAGATCGGCTACACATATCAAATATTTAAGACAACATTTTACGATTGGTACACGAATTGTAACAAGGGACTCGGGGAACAAGGCTAGACATATTCCAAAAGTCATGTCAAACGATATATCCATATTCGGAGAGCATGCGCAATAAATACTATCTGTGTTGACTTGAATGTAAATCAGTTTATATACATTCGTATTACATTATTATCTGTGTCAATTTCTAGGTCCCAAATATTAGCGATTTAGCCCCTTTAAATAAACTATATATTTCCGCAAAAAGCTTGATCGATGCCGTTTTAAGTAAGCTATATGTACAGCAGATAGGATGAAAATATTGATTAGTATGCAGACAAACTCAGAATACGAATGGAACAATCGCCCATTATTTATATTAAGCGTGGGAATGGTTAATTAATGGTAATGGTACCCAAGCAAATGATGAGAAAAGTAACACCTATTGTTCACAGGCCGTACAATAAACTATATGCACTTACACATAAATGCATTTGAAACCAATTTTCTGTTCCTCTTGCAAGTTATTTAAGTTATTGTTTTCAATTTACTTATTTATCTTAGTTAAGTGTTAGCTATGTCGTAAACAACTCCCTTTTTGGTTAAAGAATTTTCAGACCAATGATGTTTTGGATACCTATATAGTAATCAAATCAGCTTACAAATGAATATTACCTACTGAGAAATTAAACTTCATATTGACATGTATGAAGGATAAAATATAAAAATAAGATCGACATTCTTCGTGAAACTTTATTTCCAAATTATTGTTTATCATACAACAACAAGCACGAACGTACTATGGATCAGGAACCTAGCATTACGTTATAACCGTCATCTTGGAATTTTGACATCATAAAAAAAATCGAAGTTCGTTGTGAACGCGCAATTCCCCACATACCAAGTTTCATGTTGAACTGATGTAGTCTTAGGCTTTTTTAAAGCTTACTGCCGCCAAGAACAAGATCAAGAAGAACAAGAACAAGAACAAGAACAGCAAGGTGAGTATCGTTTGGGCCCGGTTCTGGTCCAAAACAACAAGCATTAACTAACCAGTTACTGATTCCACGTGAAAATAAGTAACATTATCCAAATATAGTCATATCCATAATACATTGTATGCAGAAAATTGTCACACGAAACAAATACCCAACATCGAAACCCAAAAAATGGTTTAAAATAGCTGTGAGTTGAATTGAAGCCAAACACCTGTTCTAAAATGGCATCGATTGCGCATGTTTTTACGCCATATTTTCTCGTCATTATAACCTTCATTACATCTCCATGTCCACACGTCACATAGAGAAAGAATGGGAACCTCGCAATTGCAGACGAAGTAAACAAATAAACAGTGTAGATTTTATCTGTGAGATCGTCAAGAATCTCCAACAGACCAATATGGATTATTTGCTTAGATTAAGTAAATTACACATTCGCTTTTGACGGCGTTTGCTCGCTCCCCTTTGATGTGGCACGTGCTTGGCAACTTTCTACTTCCACTTCAAAAGAGTTGTCGCAAAGGAAGCATTCTGAGAAATGTCAGGAATTTGTCTTCTGCATTCTGTTAATCTTTTACTTCCTCGTTACATTCAAAAATCTGTGAAAAATGTCAAATCGATATTTTTCTCTTCAAACACTTCATTTGATCTGTAGCACTAGCATACTGTGGAAACCAAATTTGCAACAAATTAAGAAGCTTATTTTTCAAAAATTAAAAAGGAAACCGATAATCTTACTAAACATCACATTTTTTTCAAAATTGAATAGTTTTCTATAAGTAACCCATATCTTAACCAGCTGTTTGTTTATTATTTTAGTTGAAAGAATATCTGCGAGAACAAGACAATATTAAACGAAACATAGTTTTCAAATTTTATTATACATATTAGGAAAGATAATGGAGATTTTAAAGAAAACAAACAAAGATGTAGGAATTGTGATGGTTACCAACCAATTTATTCACAGCAAAATATAAGTATAGCTTTCACAATATTATCAGATTTTGATGTCATAGAACACAGAAAATACAAACTTCGTTATACCAAATTATTTTGGGTGAAAAATTTAAAACAGGTTTATTTGGACGTTTTGGAAATATTACGATAGAAGGTATGAGTAAAAAGTGGACGTATTGTCACAAAATACCGGTATAGAAATATATTGGGAGATTGAGAAAGTCTAAGGGGGGGGGGGGTCCGTTCGAGTAGATTAAATTCGTATTTGCTTTCTGAAACCAGCTGTTATAAAGTGACTCTTATATCCAGTAGTAATAATATACAAAATGTATCAATACATTCATGTATTTTTATTTTTTGTCTGGGATGAAAACATTGCTGAGATATATAATAGAAATGTGAACAGGTTATTCATGATGATGTATCACCGAGAACGAACTTCAAAGATTTCTCATTTACCCTAATCAACAATTCCTTTCCCGGAGATTGTGGAAGGGTCAAGTCTCCCAATCTGTGACCTTATTAGATGTCTAAATGACAGTTCTTCTTAACCTGGTGTGTTCTAATTATTACCAATGAACGTAATATGAGAGAGTAGGCATCGTTATAATCCACCATATATCACAAATATGGTGCCTTTGTCACCCCATTATTGGCAAGTTTTAAAACTCTAAATGCAAACCTACTTTGATCACAATCCCCATTCGATCAACTATACAGCCCTTGACCACCCCAAATTGTCAACTATACCATCGTTACACTAGTATCATGATAGATGAGTATATACTATAATATACGGTATCTTCCTTTGATCCTTGGTACAACAACAGCTCCTTATTATTTTACTATCTCATATCTTCAGCAAACACAGAAGGTCACCAAAGTATTTACATATCTTGATTATATGAATTTTTAAAAAATCGCATTCATAAAATTTCTTTCGTGATTTTTGTCGAAGGTATATCAAATAAAAGCACTAAATGATGCAGAAAATCTAGATACATATTGTCAGATAATTAAAGATGTGAATCTTTCAAATATTATCAGAACTTTGCAATATGGCGATATATTTCCAATCTCAAGTTATGACAGTAAAATGAAATATGGAATAATGACAATAGGCATTGTTGCAACAGTCTGGAAAATTTTATATCATTTACAACTTTAAAAACACACAAAGAAAATGGTAGCATATGGGACAGTGTATTATTATGTGGTTTATTTCATTTATAGAGGGGGATGCTAGTTGCCACATAGACTATTAGATTTCACGGGTCAAATATTCAAAGCAAATCGTTAGAAAAAACTAAAATGGCGTTTCTTGATCTCCGCCAACTGAGTGCACAATTATATGCAATGAATCTGAAAAGTTAAGGCATATTTAATGCGACTCTAATAACTAAAGTGGTCCTGATTTCTTCTAGAAAATTTGTTTTATTCTCAGTAAATCTGCTGTACTCTCTAAACAATGTCCCTGATTAGCGGTTTCATTGATCTGCCGGAAAAACAAAGAAAGATGGCTCGGATCAAGCTCCGACAGAATATATTTCTTCAGGCAATATATGTCAATAAAACTCCTTTATATTTTGTTTGTAGACTACGGACGCCATATTGATAATAAATCACCCAATTGAACACAAATGTTTTTTATTTAACAATTACTTGGGATTGGTATTTATTCTTCTATATTTCTTCATGCAAGAAAATTGTAAATCCGAGTACCGCGGCTATTTTATGAATATAAAACATGGAAGCGACTGGCTCTCACGCTTCGCGTATCAATTTCTACACAGCGTTTATTTCACTGACTGTCCACTTCTATGGCCTGTTATCAATTTCATGTAGATTTACGTTGACATTCAATCAATTAAATACACCCTACGGATAAGATCAAGACTGTCCAAAAGGGGTTTAAATATTTTTTGTCTTGTACTAAGAAAGGAAAACATAAGTATAAATTCATGCCAATCAATTGGAAGTTTTAATTAGATGTTTGTTAGTGTAATTGACACAAGTGGTGGGGGCTGTATGTCTGTTTCATTAACATTACATAGTTTAACAATCACTTTAATGGCAGCACTATACTTTACTTGTCACGTGTACTATACTATCAGTATTTGTCATCAGTACTAGAGATTGGTCACTATTGGCTACTCTTTGTCCAGGGGATTTATTCCTGACTACGATTTCATCTCATTTTTTACCTCTGTTTCCGTTCACTCACTCTTCAAGACCCGCCCTTGGCGTAGAAATGGACAGACCAGTCATATCAACTGACAAGAACGGGGAACAATTTACTTAAAAAACGCCGACATAAACTTTAATTTTAGGCAAATAAGGGACCAATTAGATCTGAAATGTCCTGTGGATAATTGTCCATTCGGTACAATTTCCATCTAGCACTCTCGATCACCTCAAATTACCACCAGTAACGGTCAATCATTCTCTATACTGGACCTAGGTCTGAGATCATGAAACATCACAAACACAAAGGAAAACACACCCTTTATCACATTTTGTCCATATCATTTTTCTATAAACCGGCTCATTATAAACCATTGTTCGATAACGACCATTTCATATTTAATAATATCCCCCCCCCCTTATTAATTATAAGATCATATAATATACTGTATCTTAGTCTCGGGGACAGGAGCGCGTGCTCTCAGGGTAATGAACCGACAATTTTCTCACATATGGAAGAGAAGAAATTGTAGTTTTCTTACTTCTAATAACGCATAATTTGCTACTGTATAGGTCCGAAGTAGTAATCGAACCCCGGGGGTCATTTTGGGACATGGTCTTGATGATAATAAATTGAGTCACTTCACGATGGCGGTGTTCTTTGTGGTTCGAGTTACTCAGCTGTCCAGTATTTTTTTGTGGTCAATAGAGTTGATGTCAGTTTCATGAAATCTACATCATTCTGTGACGTTGTTTATTTATGAAATGTAAAGATTACACTGAATGGGAATGTGTGCTTGGGGTGATGGCAAAGATTATCCACATAGTACCAGAAATCTAACTACCATAATATACTAGCGTGTACCCCAGGTGATAACGAAGCTCCTAAATTCACGAGTATTATGATCTGTAATCCTATACCTTTAGATGCAATATGTTCATTTAAAATAAAACAGACCCCATCCCAACATTATGATTGATTATATTCTGTAAACAGTAATTACTTGTTATGATTAAAAAGAGTTGATAATTTGCTGGATTAACGGGTATAATATAATTATTTTATAAACAAAACGAAAGCTAAATTGTAAAATCAGCTTTTTATTCATTATTATGGATTTACTGAATGTTTCTATGATCGCAACATTCATATTCCGAAATCTTTGAATATACAAGCATTAGAATACATGTGCTTTCTTTATGTACATAATATATCAGAATGTTTGCTAAATACTCCGGAGGCACAGTGGCTAAGTGGGTGAGACGCTGGCTCGCTAGCTTGGAGGTCGCGTGTTCGGTCCCTATATTGGCCGAGAAAGTTCATCGAGATTTCCGTTGTGGTTTCCCCCTTTTCAGTGGTGCAGGACGATGGGTCTGAAAAGAACAGCGGTCTAGTCGTTCGGGTTGGACGAAAAACCAAGACCCCGTTCATACATTGGCGGGCACGTAAAAGATACCATCCATGTCAGTTGGAATTCGATGTAAGAGTAACACATAGTTCCGCTTCCCGGGCAAAATTTCCCTCATATATGCCCGTCTGCAATTGCTCAGTCGGAGCAGAACAGTATAGGACGTTAAACCCCGTTCATTTCATTTCACCAATTCGTCGACCAAGTGGATTGGTGAAAAAAATTTTTTTTTTTATAAACATTTAAAAATTATTATCATTTTTAAAAGTAAATTATACTTATATATTATCTCGAGAAAGATATACAGAATTATTTTTAAAAATGTTAGACAAAATATATAAAAGGAGAAAAGGATAATTAAAACAACCTTAAATTATGAGATAAATATGACCGGAATTTGACTGACGTCCATAATATTGAATACAATATACAAGGTTTGATGATTTTTACCTGGCATGTTATTATTGATCAGTGTATTATATTACACCGGTGTTTTATTATTTAGCACGTCAATTTCCCATGTAAATATCATATAATAAAAAGGCTTATATGATGTTATATTGACAATATTTCATATAAATGACGAAATAACGAGGTTGTTGACATAGAATATAATCTCTTAATAATTTGTATAATTTTAATAACTGGTGTTAATTAGGTAAATATTACAGGGAGATTAACAACAAACTGGGAATTAACTAATTTACAACCAAATATCCAAATTTAATCGCAGACGTGAATATGTTAATTAAAGACTCCCACAGTTTCGTATTGATTTGATTAACCAATGAGTGACAGATGTGACGGTTTGTTATAGAACTACTTCATTTATCATCTCACCATATTTAATATTTCCAGGGTAGTATCAGCCCAAATCTGCATTAACAAACTCAAACTTCCTTGTGAAACGCGAATGGCCTTGTACCTTTATTCATATAGATTCCATATTATTTTTCTAATAACAACACATTACCAAGATATGTCCGTTAGAGTTTATAACGGATCGTTATAATAACTTAGTTTTGAGCAACCGACCCCAGGACTTTAAATATACTAATACTGTTAAAATAGTTCAATTATTATGTAGAAGGTGGTCATGAGATTTTATTTCGCTGGAAATTATTTGTCTTCTTTTTTCAGAATATCACATTTTTAAGTTTAGTAAGGTCGAGCTGATTTTCATGACTGTCCAATGCTAGTACTAAAGATTGTTTTTATTTAAATAATAAAGTAGGATTAGCAGCTATTTTATCAGCTACAATATGACGCTAAGATTCCTTCGTTTTTCTCGACAACTACTTAAGTAGAAAAACAGATGAAATACCCCGGAGATATTATTTTTACGGTTGGTGCATATTTTAATCATGTGTAATCTGATTGAAATCCGGTATTAAGTTTTTTTGTTGGTATGTTTTTTTGGATTTTAAAAAAAAATGAAACCTTGAACGATTTAGTATCCGTTTTTGTTATAGACAGCTTCTCAGGAAAATGCCAACCATTTTAAAATATGTCAACTTAAGCTACAAAGTCCTTCACAATGGTGACATTTCAAATGTAATAGCATTGCAAAAAGCAATGAGGGCTGATCATTCTAATATGTCTTACTGTCTCGGTCCAATTTAAACGCACATTTGCACTTTGAATTAGATAGGAAGGTAACTTGTATTAAGCCGATTTGCTTCAAACTTTCATTTTTATATATTTATATACACTAGTACTTTTATATATTGTTTTGAGATCTAAATCAAACGGAAGAAGAAGTTAATATTGGTTCGTAACTAACTTGACACATTTGTCAACGATTGTTTGGCTTGACTCAACATAATTTTCTTGTATTTTTATTCTTTAGTAAATTATTCCTGCTAGTAGGCTTTAATAAGCATCCCAATAATTGGCATAATCCAGATTGGCCATAATATTAGAACTACTTACATTGAATGTATTGTAATTTTGCTTTAAATACGTTATTGCATAGGTTTGGATAAAACGAATGAAGAATGTTTATGAGGAGTATAATTTCCTGACTATTTTTAGAACAACGAAGCCTGCTGCAGAGTTTATAAAACATTGTGGACGAGTTGTCTTAATCCATATGTTGTTATTTTGTTAGTCTAGAAGACGCCTCAATGTAACGTTGATCTGTATTAGTTTTGTCAGGCATCTTAGTTGGAGATTAGGTGCGATTAGAGATCATTATACCACACATTTCTAATTTATATCATACATCACCTTTCAGAACTATTTCTAAACATTCTCCTAACATTCGTCTATACAGTAGTGTACTGTATATATAATTAGCACTATAAAGTTTGCGGAAAAATTAGAAAGAATACCTAGAGATATCCAGTGCTAGAACAATTACCAAAGACATATGTAGCGCTTTGCTAACATTGGGCAAATAGATTTGATTCTGATTCTTAAAGAGACAATAACGCCCTTGCTGGCTTGACAGCTCACGAAAATAAATAATTGCCTTATTCTAAGTACTAGATGTTTAGGTATCCTACCTGTTGAGTACACTATCCGTTGCACCATATTTTACTTGTCCAGAGGCTTCGAAAATATTTTAAAATCAAAGCTACAATTAAAAAGGTTTACGTAAGGCTTTTCAAATCATTTAGTTGAATTTTTCCATTTTTTTCAATTAGGTGTGTAACAAGATGAAATTTGTATCATCAATTAATTGGTCTATTGTAAAAA
The DNA here is from genome assembly GCA_917208275.1 of Patella pellucida. Lineage (NCBI taxonomy): Eukaryota > Metazoa > Mollusca > Gastropoda > Patellidae > Patella > Patella pellucida. The sequence goes on from OU795036.1 coordinate 71,716,863, forward strand.
AAAAAAAGTACAATTTGTCACCAGAATAAAGATTGGATTATATTATTCAGTTACAACAAGAGTGGTATTGGGCCTTTAAAAAACCCCGAAAAGAATACCCGGGTTGAAGATTTGCCTTACAGTCTTCTCACTTTATCTGGATTCAAAACATTTTGCTAATTATCTTACATTTTGTTTGAATTGTGACTATCCGAAGAGTCAATCCGTTATTATTACGTGGACATTACTGGATGAATGTGTAAGTTGAAATGGCACTCACATGGCATAGAGTTATTAAATGTTCCAGATAGAGTAAGCTACTGGTTCTGACCGTCGTCCACAACTGCATAATATATTTTAAAGAAAGTCAGGACCAATAGAACTGGAGGTTCTCATTGCCTCAAATTAAGTACAGAGATATACAGGAAAATACTGAGTGTTGCCTTTAACACGGTGGTTAACTCGCTGAATATTTTGAACTAGATATTCCTTACAAGCGTGACGAGTTTTCTGAGAGTATACATAATCTATTTAACACAAGTTTCAAAGGCGAACTAATCCCATGTACACAAGCTTTTGGACGACAAATCCTTAGCAAAGGCCACCAAACAAAACAGTTGAAAGGGCAAGGATTCTTCTCTCTTGTAAGACAGGAGGAAAACCTATGTCATATAACCTGTGGATTTACATCGACTGTTAGTAATAATCGAGTCGATAGAAAGGCAGTTTATAAGTTAACCCCCGACAATTTCTTTTGTATGTTTGTTAACAACATATACCTAACTTGCTTAATAATAAGATTATAAAGCTTAGCTTGATTTACTTGCAATAACGCTCACTTCATAATTGATATTTATGTATATACCTAAACTAGACAACTCGGTTGATATGTATAACGTTGAACCCTTCGCTAAAACAATTGAAATGAAATAAGTGTTAAAGTTAAAGTCACGTTTCAAGATTTAATTGTTTAAATAGATTTCTGATAATTTTAAATGTGCAATATACACGATAAGAGTGTTTGTACGATTGACAGCGCACATCCAAACAAAAGGAAATATAAATAAATTACTGGTGGAATAAATAGGGGTTATGCTTCAAAATGTTGCTATTTATTTAAAATATATATTAAGGCTTGTTGACATTCGCGGACATGCCTGGGAAAAAGATTGCCATGAAGTATCCTCAACCCGATTCTCATTGTCACAAGTGATATATTATTATATATACCTCCACAACGATGTATAGTTCAATGGTTTTTTATATGAAAGAAAAGTTCTGGTTTAATAAATGTTAAAAGCTTATCTTGTTTTTCATGTAATTCAAGTCTGTTCAAACGGGAAGATTTTGTCATTGACCTTGATAGATCACAAGTAATTGACTCGACCGCCTGTCACTTTAACCCATCAAACATTCAGATTAATTATGCAGATCAGCTTCCCTGCTAACATCTTCCCGTTCAAGTCGAACGAAGCAAAACGTAAAAGGTTTCAACAATGTTCAAGGTTGACGTTATCTTTACAGAAAAATTAACAAGTTCACTGGCTTCAATTTCAATAAACTGTATAAATACTTGTAAAACGCTGGACGCCGGTTTACAAAACCCCACCAAAGCCTCGCATTCAAGGACGCACACACAAGATGCCTCTTATACATTCACAATAATATTTCGTAACTAATGAGAGATAACTATCAAAACGATCATTACACTTATATATAAAACCTTGTAATACTAACTATTACTTAAATATATATTTTAAAAAGTTTGAATAATGTGGTTGCTTTAACATCGTTGGCGGTTTTTAAATATTTGTATCAATGGAACGAAAATATCCTAATGAAAAGAGAACTATTGTTTTACTGTGGCAAATTATTTACAATGTAGAAATTAACAAAAGGTGGAGATAATTTGAAAGCTCTATGCATCTTGCTTTAGATGGCCTTGTACCTTTAAAGGGGTCTGTCGTAAAATTCACGCCCCGTTTCAATTGGTTCACAGCTAGAAAAATGGGGCACATTTGTATGAAAAAACGTTTTTCTCGGCAACTTATCGAATGGTTTTGCCCATTTAAAAAATACATAGAAAAGCAAAGCACAGATAGATAAATAAATGAATAATAGAAGAATCACGTTTAAACAGTGAATCATATTTTTCTCTCACGATTGAAGTACCTTTATAACCGCCCTTCAACGTGCTAGTCTTTTAACAATTGTAACCATAAAATATATTCCATGGCAGGATTTTTTCCCAGAATATAAAAACCTCCACTTATCTATTAGCAAATATTCTCACACCTTAAGTGACCCACATTATTTTCATAATCTAAGATATTGTTTGATATATTATATTCATATCTACACATCATAAATGAAGCATGTCTAAATTAGCAGAAAGTTATAACTTTACACTCCAAATAAATCGTAACATTAGAATAGAACATCGGTAAGCATTTAATCGGGCGGAAGAAAGCTAAATAGCTTTTTTACCGCCTTTAACAATGAAAACGCAAGCGGTCGAACCCATTCTTCCATGGGATAAAATTATGTTTTGTGTCATCACCTAGGTTTCCATATTTTTAACACTAGAAAACATTGGTCTTTCAGGTGCTTGTTTCGTTATTTTAACAAAAAATCTCTCAACTCCAGGGGGTGACAGAGTAAGAGAACAAAAATCAAATGGGGGCCTGAAAGATCCTTGAACTGTGAAATTTGTTTATATAGATAAGTAGACATAGCAGTCGTGGAAATTAATCATTGTAATTACTTGGATTAGTGAGTTAGTTAGAAGACCACAGTATGTTGGGGTAGTTTTCCGCTATGAGCCATGGAGCATAACTACTTCTAGTGTTACCTGCCCGACATCCGGGTGTCCTTCTATACAACACCTCAGATGTCAGAATCGGCGCGAGGAGGGCTGGGAAACAATCTAAACTAACCCATCAATAAATTTATTTCTTAATCCTTGCTAGAGAATCAATTCCATGTTGTACAATGTGTGTCGACGTGTTTGAGTTGTAGTAACTAAAATCCGTCAAAGTTGTCAGTGGTCAAATTTCAGGTGTTTTTATGCTGGGGTATTGTGGCAGGGACAGCCTGGTAACACAAGTCTTCAATCATCACGAATCCCAATCGGCCACCTTCGACTATCAAATTTTGATTTGGCAGTCACTGCCATTACCCCCTGCCACAGTTGCGATCATGCTAAGCGGTTGTTGTATGTGATTTTTTAAAAAATATTATAACTCCGTTGTTGTAATTTCAATACAGTGAGAACCAGCTTTGACACGTGACATTGAGGTAATCCCCTCCGTCTATCAAGCTGATACATGGCCACGGTCAATATTACCATTCAGCCTGCACGCACACTTAATATCTATAAACATTTGTTAACGATTTAATACTCTACAAAAAAGGTATTCAACCGTAATGAGAATTTTTTTTCTTATATAATCGTTTAGGTGAAAGGGGAATACATACTTGTATATGTGGGGGAAAAGCGAAATAAAGGAGTGGTGCTAGAGGATGAATAGCGATAATTTTGGAGAATGAGAACTTGTCCCTGAAGACCTTTCTATTTTTTCACACGGTTTGAAATCAAAATTTAAAAAAAAACAAGAACAAACAGAAAGGTATGCACAGTAAGATATTATGCTGTTGTTTATTTTATTTCTCAAAGGTGGGTGTGGTTGGGTACAGAACCAAGAACATTAACCGATGCCTATTCAATTTTAACAATATATGTGTTTTAACTTGGATTAATATCAGTTTGGGCTTGTCGAATATTTGAACCGCCACCAATGCAAGCACCACAAAAACTACCAGGCCCTGGGAAAATTAGGCTGTCGCCATATTTTATTGGCTACATCAAATGCTGCATTTACAATCATTCAGTCTAAGGTCCCATTGTTTGAATTTGAAACCTTGAGTGCCATCACATATCAATTACCAAAAAGATATGCCAACAATATGCTCCGCCCTGTTTGGACATAGGTGTATATCATGCTGCTTAAATTTTGAGACAATCTTCGCAAACCCCCCAGTCCGGTGAATCTAAAAGTTAACCAGTACAGACAAAATGCAAACATCGTATTTTTATTATCTATTTTATTGTTGCTGTAAACGTCCAGGATCTAATCCCAAGATTTATCTAATGGTCATTATTTTTACATTGACGAAAATACACGTGAATACTGGACAGTGGATTTGTGAAATGACGGCGCCATGCGAGTCATATCTTGAAGTGATTCAACTGATCGACTGAGCTTCAACAACAATAGTCTGGTGTACGACCATCTTTGTTGTTGGGATCTACCAATATTACACCTTTATAAATAGATGACTATAGAGAAATGAAGGAGAGTGTTTGTGAAAGTAAACTTAATCCTGTTAGTTGGTTGAGTTGACTTGTCATGGATATTAGTCGCAGTTAAGACAACCATACCCTTATTTCTTCCCAAGCAACCACAAACTGTCAAAATTTTACTTTCAACAACAATCGTTTATTTTAATAGAACGAGGTTTAAAGTAGGATAATTAGAACTTTGTTTATTTCTCTATTTCTAGACCTATAATGGGTTTTCTTCCTCTGTCGAACCTTATTATAATAAATGGACTTTAAATTGTACTTCATTCGTCATGTAAAATGAATCATATCAATTTTTAATCTTTATAATCCGTAACCTTGGGTCGTTAATATTGTGAGATTTACAAGGATTAATAGGGAATTTATTTTGATGTGACCAGTGTAGGATTTTTTTTTTTAACTTATTGAGATTTCACAGTCAGTCATTTCTATAGAACTAATATTCCATTTACTTCAATAGATTTCATAACAATTCCGTTTATTTTCGTGACAAGTTGAAACGTGTTTTACTACTCTCCACTGAGATATGTGAAAGTCCGTTTTGAATATTTTGTTTCATTTTATGTCTTGAAAAGCAAAAAAAAATAAAATAAAAAGTTCCCCATTTCTTCAAATCCGCCATGGCTAGCATCTTAAACTAGTGTGGAGCCAGAATTAATAATACTGAATATTACTATACTCAATTAACCCCAAGTATTGGTAACTAGGCGCCATGGTATCGAAGAATTTATATTTCTGATTCCAATGAAATATAGTTTTTCCTCTTAAATAAACATTAGGTTATTTTTTAAAAAAAATTTGAAGTTTGAAGAAAGAATATTAGCGTCACGACAAATTAGAATCAGTTAGAATAGGGCTTAAGAAGTAATTATCACTTTTTTAACACCATTTGTTTTTTTCACTGATGATGTATTCGAGATATTTCGTCTCGAGTTAGCTTTTGTTTATTTAAGGAAATACTATAATCTCGTGAAACGATAAAAATGTGCCATTTTTAAGAAAAGCACGGGGACATTCGACTTCTGTTACACGGAACGAACAACTGCGCCAACACTTCCGGTGGCTAATTGGCCGCTTATGTTAACAATTAAAGGAAGTTTGTAAACTTTGAAAATTTTTACACTGAGATTTGGCGTCTTTTTTAGCTTGTTTGTTTTCAGTAATTTAATAATCTTAGTACAAAATAACTAGATGGAATTAAGTTTCAGAAATGAGGTCGGTCACGTGGTGCGGAATTCGTTTCAGGTGTTTGATTGACTGGTTCCGGTGAAGATTAATTGCACAATCTCAAAAGCAAGGGCAGATAACTAGCAGTTTAAAATTTTAATACTTACTTTAATGTCCCAAATTAAATGCAGACAAAGTAGGTAGGTTGGTCTGCTAATTCGATATAAGTGCCTTCATTAGCCTTCGCCAAACACATGTTCCGAACACATTCGCACGTGGCGTTTGAATATTTGCTTCAAATTTCCATTATTTTCGATAACTAAAATAAAATGCAATATTCGTGAGAAGCAAATGGTTTTATTCAACTAAATTATTGAAGAGACCTTATCATTTTCATAACAAAATTTAGACATAATCTATTTAGCATATGCCTACTATCTGTTGTATTTTTTGCTGATGAACAACATTAAACATACATTATGCAAGAGCTTAATCTGCCTACAGCGGGTAATGTATATCGAGGCTATAGGCCGAAAATCTAATCATTAAATTTTCGGTTCAGAGCTGATTAATTTGACTGAAATTTTCAGCAAATTTCCTTTACATCATCTAGTTTTTAACTATATTGTGACAACTGTCTGCTCGTTATCTAATCTCCCATAATGTATCTCCATGCCCAACAGAACAAACGGTAACAAGGCAGAACCAGAATATGCGTATATTTGAGATGGCAAACAAAAACGTCAGTGTGTTATGATTCATTTCAAGGAAGCAATTACCCAATTTCAGAAACGCAAATTTCTAAAGTGTTTCGGTGTCAGGGACAATAAGATCCCTTAAATCGGTGTCTGGCTCCGAATTTCGATAGAGTTCCGCCCCTTTTTTACTAATCGAACTATCCAAGCAGATTGGAAATTTTCAAAACTCGTTTACGAGTTTGGGAGAGGAGGGAGCAATAACTATGTACAAAATCGATTCCCGACTCCTTAAGAAAGTTTACAATTTAAACATATTAAAAGGTATTATTGGCGTGGGCAATAACTCTGTATTTTAGAGAGAGAGAGAGAGAGAGAGAGCGAGAGAGAGAGAGAGAGATTGGGTTTAACGTCCACTCAACACAACCAGGTCATTTCCTTACTAACATATGGTTTAATTTTATTTGAATAATTCGCTTGCGCGTAGGGGTCTTTTAGCAGTGGGAAGAAACCTGAGTGCCCGGAGGAAACCCACGAGGTTGAGAAGGCGCCCCTATTTCCATGCTGCATACGCTCACACACACCAGGGCTCGAAACCACAGCCGCAAGCCAGAGGTCGAAGCGCGGCACTCTAGACCACTGGGCAATCCCAGCGCCAAACTCTGTATGAAATAGATGTACCGATTCTCCACAGAAAAAGCTAAAACGTATAAAATTCGAAAACGAAAGACGTTTATAAACAAAATCTAGGTAGAGTGTTGACTGAATTGTGAATTGTCGAGTAGATGACAGAATTACCTTTGGTTTTGTTTTTCATTGTAAGACACTAGTTTAAATATAGCCTGTAATAAATAATAAAATTGAACTACAAAGTTATTTATGTGTAATCTAATACAATAGAACATACATTAAGTTAATACATCTTTATATATTTGATATGCACTGGCTGGAAGAAAACAATAAAATCTATACAGTTGTGATTATGATTTGTTACAATGATCTATCATAGTATTCACTTTTTTTCGTATTCATTCGACTCTCAATGGCCCAAATACACCACCCATTGAATCATCTGTTTGCGTTTTCTTGTCTGTATTCACATGTCACACTATACATACCACTGTTGATTTAAGCTGTAAAATGGAGAGATGGAAACATAAAAACTCATTTTTAGATATACATATTCTTAATTAATGCAAATTGTCGATAAGGATAAAACAAAAGACAATATTTTCGCAATGATAAGAATAGCATTTGTAACGTATTCCCCCGAATTCGAGAAAACTGAAAAACGGCTAATGGAATATGTTTTCGTGTGTGGAGAGTAGCTGCATTGCATTTCCATGAAAAGATATAGTAATTTGCTGCTGATATCAGTAAATGTAACAATTAGAAGAGAACAGTGCGTCTTGGTGAGGAAATGATTTATAAAAAGTGTAGAGCAACTGTTGTTAGTTCATCAGATATGTGATATATGATTGAGCTCAAACTTAACAACATATCGCGATGTAACTAACACCCCTGCTGAATTTAGTTACCTTGTTTTAACTTGCCTGTTTTTGTTCTTTTCCTTAAAATAAGTGTTTATTGAACGTTGATCTAACCATTTATTCATATTTACCATCGCTCAAACACGAAACGAAATGCAATTTACAAACACACGTCCATTATCTAAAGCTGATTCGAATTAAATATATAAATTAGGCTTAATGAGCGCAGGTGTTTTGTTATGTTTAATTGCTCTCAGTATCTCTAAAGTATTTTGACACGTTTTCTTGATTGTTTTTAGTTTGCGCCTTCAGATGGCTTTGATTTCAACGTTTAAAGCGTCAGAGGGGTGGAATTTTAGTAACTTTTATTTGATATGTTTTTTAAATGTACAAAATGACATAGTTAACATTCTGTACTGTATTTAAACTCGACAGTTTAACAGAAACACAACATTTGTTTAGGGATTATAAAATGTTTAAGTATGTTGGTTACTGTTCGTTACGATGACTCCTGCATAAATCTAATCTATTTTTGCAGCCAAAAGTCATAATGGAAAACATCGACTCCACCTGCAAAGTTTACTAACAACGTACATGTGTGGTAATTTAATTATACGAAACTAACGAATAACACGCAACATATTTTTTTATCTCTGTAAACAAGAGCATAATGAGTATGAATATATTATTTCTTCAACCTATTCCATTGCAGCAACGCTAAGAATTTATTTTTTTATAATCCGCTGAACGAATAGATAGGAGTACACGGTAGATCCAATATGATTTTTTTTGCATATGCATGCTGTACCACAGGAAGAAAAACTGCACATTTTAAATTATAGCATATAGACCCATCATACAATACTACAAACAGTTGTCGAAAATCATAATGACAATCCAAAAGCTAATTGCCTAGGTCACACATTTTCGGTATTGACCACGGTTCATCAGGGTTCTCCTCGGTTTTTCAAACCGAGACCTTTTTGGCGGAAAATTCGGTGCCACTACAGCTTACTACGATCTCGCCATGGATCACCACGATTGCCTCCCGTTTTCTCACTATAGGGCTGCAGGGGTAAAATACCGGGATTGTGTGAATGAGACTTTACGACGACACAAAAAATATAATGCGGTAATATACATAAAAGAAATTTAACCGAAATATCATTATGAAAAGAAAATTGTCAGCTACGTGAACCAACCTCACTGATGAGCGTAGGTATTCAGGAAAGTTAGTCTAACACAAAATATAATATAATACTGAGTGTTACTGATGAATCCTCTAAATATATATAAGGGGGGGGGGGGGTGTCTAACACCTGCGCTATAGATCATGAGATCTGTCATTGAGTAAAGTGGAGTAGGTTTGGTCACCGAGTTGTACCTGACTAAGATTATGGTCGCTTGCCTAACATCGTGGAGTTTCTATGACCCCTTGAATTTTCCCTATACTGATAAAGACCTCTATAATGAAATAAATATGATATGTTAATGACCTTGTTTATGTCGAATGGACAGTCTTGGAATCTACACGAGAGCGAAACACCCAAACGACGAAAGCCACAAAAACAAACAATAGACCTTGAAATTTGAAGCCCTTAACTTCATCTAAAGTAAAACGAACAATGTTATTTTTTTAAAATCAAACCAAAGCTCCACATGGATAAACATATCCATAAACATTTTTCTTCAGTATGCTGATATTGAGATATCTTCTATGAGTTACACCAGAAATTATCTATTTTTTGTTGATTGTCTCCCTTGATGTGAGTTCGTTTTTGAGTAAAGCTTGTTATCAGTTCAGTTATTGTGTTGCTCATCGTTTGCAATGTCAGTGTGTTTTTTTGTCTTGTCCGTAGGGTTGCTTACATGGGGTGCGGTTCTCCTGCCTTTACTATTAGTCGCATCAAAACAAATGTTAGAATAATTGTTGACAGAATACCCGAGGCAGTAACCATGGTATATAAATTTCTTGTATCCTGAAAAACATGGAGCGGAAGTTAGTTAATTTTCAAACAGGGCACCATTTATAAAGAATTAAAATAATGGATTATTTGAACATATAGGATATCGATTTGCAACTTGTTAGAATGTTGAAAAAAATGTTTTAATATTTTGTTAACTCATTTCTTATCTGCGAACTTTTCCCCAAGCGATAAAGAACGAATTTCTTTTTGTTGTATCTTTACAGAGAAACTACCACTTTGTTTTATTACTGAAATATAAGATTCATGTGATATCATTTACCACATTAGACCTACCCATCACCCTTTAAAAAAACATACCCCTTTGTACATTGTCCAGTCATGGCTAGAGAAACACCTGCCTTCAACAACTGGTCATATACATCATAGAGTATGACTTGATGACCCCTTGTGACCAAGAACAAATGAAAAACAATCTCTTGTCGTCTCGCTTCATAATGGCACTCGTTTAATAAAGCAAGTAAAAATACATTGTTCTTTTCTTTGAGAAGCAACGTGTGGCTTTAGTGTCAATTATGAGTCTTAAATATACTAATTTTGAATATGAATTAATCCACTTTCCATACTAATGAGCTTGTTTAAGGTATAATTTTTCATAAGAATGGTCGTTCAAGTAGCAACTCTGGTACTAATGGCCTGGATAGTGCATCTTAATAATGCACACGCGCGCATGTTAGTACAGAGCTGACCATGTACTTTGTGTTTTAGCGTTAGTTAAGGTGACATGTATAATTCGTGCTGTTAGGTTAAATTGGGCTTAATTTACATCACCTGTTTAACCCAGGTGTTCTTGTTGAAATATTCAAACCAATAATATCATAATGGATATCATGTACATGTAGTACTACGCTCCGACAGCTTTTTGAAAGGTGACTTGTTTAAAATTGATGGGAAAGTCAGATTTTTTTTCAATGTGGTTTCTGCATATGATTTGCTAAACAACACCCGTCTATCTATGTAACCTTATTGTGCAAGTTTGAAAAAAAAAAAAAAAAGTTTACTGGGTTTCGGCGACAGGGGTAGTAGCTCTGTGATACATGACTGTCCAACTTTGAATTTCAAAAGTTTTTCTCCAAAGAAGAGGTCGAGCAATCCATGTAAGTTTGAAAAACATACCATAAACAGACCTGTTTGAAAGCCCTCGGGACCATGGTAAATTTTGTTATGGTTCATCCATGGGTCTAGCTGAACATACGAAACTAAAAACGAAAATCTGACCCTAAGAGAATTTACTATAAGTTTTGGTAACAGGACAATCCTACCGTTTAAATTCTTTGAGCAACTCCGTCCTAGCAAGTTTGACAAACTCTGATCTGCAGAGAGATTACAAGTTTTCGGAAACAGGGACAGTAACTCGTAATTTCGATAAGGCCCATCCTAATGACTAGTCGAACAGTGCCAACAAGGGTGTTATTTTGAAACACGGTTACCGTTGTACAATCTTCAATCTTTTTGATATCCCAGAAAGTTATGACACAATTTGAAAATACGTATTCCTTTGGAACAAATGATTAAAGTTTAGATATTACTGAGAAACTGCAAAATAAAACACAGACATAGCATACTATACAACAAAACCAGAGTCAGGTTGACGTTGTCAGAGAATATATATAGAATGAAACCAGATTTCAGAGATACTAATATCACAGCACAGTAATGCCAGGGTGTGCAATAATAAGATTATCGTGAATGTATTGATGGTAACATATATGTTTATTCAATTACTCAAACATTTTTCTATCAGCAGAAAAAAATATTAGAGAAGTCAAGGTGTGCAAAGATAATGTATATGATTAGTGAAATAGAGATGTAGTTATTTAAGAGAAGTTGGTATGTATGACAGGTAACTACGTTATATCTACCACTTCTAGTATACAAGATAATGAAACAAAGGTCTGATAAGAATATAATTTATCTACTCTTAGTGGCAATATAACCTAACATTTCTCCTATAATAAATTAACCTGTGACCAGTTTGCCTCTGGATAATTTATTTATGACAGTGAACCCTCCTATTTACAATTATTGTTTCTTATATAGTAAGTAATTGTAACAACGCTGAGGTAGACTATTTTTGATATACACATGTATACCGTATTTATATCGTAGATAAGAAAGCGTCACCAATAACGAGTGAGGGGATTATAGGTGTATTACTAATGTGTGTTAAATCATTGATAATTATTAATACACGCGAATAGATTAGACAATGACACGACCACTAACATATTAATCTCAATGATTTTCTTTACCACGTTTGTATTATAGTATCATATTGTAATGGTGCTACGAAATCTAAGGGGCTACCTGTAGATGGCGTATTGGATATAGATTTATTAGACGACCCCATACAAAGAACGTTCCCAAGATAATATTGAACGAAATAAGTGACCCCGTATCGCATCACTAGAGGCATTTTATCAGTTGTACACTCAACTCTCTTACCGTCTATCTCTTAATATTTATTATAACAGTTTATTTGTGTGAAATTTTCTTCATGTATACCCACTGACTTTTTAAGGCTAGAACTATAACTCGTGATTTGACTAATCCTATTCTGTTATCTACTAGAAAGTAATAATTTTACAAGCTTATAAACTAAGGAATGCTCAAATGGAAATACACTATGCAAATCTTTATTGGGAAAGAATAAAGGAAGCCAGTGTATGTTTAAGCCAATAAAGGGATTATCAGAAATTATCGATACACCTATTGACGTTTGTAGTGTTTATATATCTTAAGGCAAGATTCCAGGACGTAGTTAGTAATCTATATGCAGTGTGGTCCTCGTTGGGAAAGTACAATAATCGGTTTGGCATCACCATAGTCTCTTTCTCTAACTATATCGTCCATGCGTCTGAAGGTCTGACAAATTACAAGAACGACGCTTCTGTCTCTTTAACACTTTGATTTTTCTCTTGTGCAGGGTTCTTTTCTTCGTACAAGGTAGATAATAATAATAAAGAAGCCGAAAGCAAAATCAAAGAAAGCAACAAAGCTAAATATTTATAAATCTATTACTTTTTTTTACCAAGGGAGATAATTTATAAAATTTCAAGTACGATATTCTTTTCGGGTATCTGTAAAGACAGTTAAGGTCTGTCGCGTGTGTAGTTGATCCTACTTCTATAATATGTTAGATTTAGAGTGTATAAGTAAAGACCAAGGGATGAAAGCAAATCGCCGATGAAACATTCGGATTAATTCAGCCAGATCTTTGAAGTATCGGCTGAGTAGGCAATATCTTTCTAGTCAGCTAGTTAAGTAGTTCGTATTAAACTCGGCCAAAACATCAACTTTAACCAGTAGCGGTAGTAAAATCACAAGATGATTTAGTAATCTTACATACTTTATTATAATACACCTATATGTATATAGGATTTGAACAAATACCTTATTTTGTTTATCTCTAGCCCAAAGAGATAAATAAGCAATCCCATGATGTATACTATATGTGTGAATTATCATTATAGAGATATTCATTCGCATCAAGCATTTTTTAGAGGGATTGGAGCCGATTTGTTCTCTGCGGAAAGACGTATCAGAAAACATTTTGCTAAATCTGATGTGATATTGGTATTAAACAAAGAAAGTAAGGCACAAAAAATAATAGATAGTATTAAATAGAAAGAGAGAGATCAATGGGGTATTTAGCAGTGGGAGGAAACCGGAAGACCCGGAGAAAACCCACGAGGTTTGACAGACGATCCTACTCCTTGCCACGTACAACCGGGTATTCGAAACGACACCAGTTGACTCAATGACAGGCTTTATGATACAGCGCGCGCTAACCATTCGCCCCCCCCCCCCTAAATACTGTACAAAGAACCTGCAAAGGTAAGTATGAAATGTATTTAATTGGCTATAACTGTCGCAAGGGCCCGTTTTCCGAATCTAAACAACCCACCTGAACAATATTATCTAATATCGATTCCAGGTCATCAGCCTTTGATTTTAAATAATAAAACTGAAATGTTACGCACCTAAAAACCCCGAAAATTTCGTAACTCACGTCCATAATGGTTAAATAATAAGATGTCTACATAAATAAACCTGCGTCCAATTTTTTGACGTGGTGCGTCATGGAATCTTTAATATAAGCCATGTTGATTATTATGATAAGCCCCTAATACTAAACTAATTATGCGTGTGATTTACTTGTCACTGTATATTCATATCATACACCTAAATATAATAAAAAGAACATAATGTTCTAAATTTCGAGCCAACACAACGTCTAACCCAATAAGTAAGAGATTCTACACTTTATTACTAGAAAGACTGCAAATTAGGATAACAGAGTTTCCCTGGATACAATTTGGAGTCGTGTTAAGTCCCCTTAAGCCCCATTCCCGCCAAAACATGAAATAGGCATTTCATTGCTGCTCTCTGCGTTAGGAAGAAGGCGGGAAAGTCATGACCGCGTAAAATCTTGTAATCTCTATGTTTTTGGTTAGTTATCCCGTTAGTGTGCGGTGAATATGTTAAGAGCCATTAACTTATTGGGTAAAATCCTATCAGATTCTACTCTCGTCTTTTAGCAGTGAATAAGCTTTCAGTCAAAGGGTAGACAATTTTCAAGAAACACGAAAATGTGTAATATCGTCAGTGTTCATAATGCGTTCTAGTAATTTCATTAGGTAATGGACTGTTTAGTTTATATATCACACGAAAGAATGTACACGGGTTTTATATACAAAATTATATTACTTTATCACTCTAGGGATGAAATGTTGTCAAAATGGAACAAGGTTTTTTCTGAAGAGCTGATGTGGTCTGACTGTGTTGATGTTGCCTGACTGTGTATTTGTAACTGTTGAAAGGTGGATCTTTGATGTGTATTTGCATCATATCTACCGTTCATATAACTTACACGAGTATTAATTTACTGACTGATGAAAATGCTTATTTGATAATTTTGACCTCGTTTTTGCTTGATATACCTGTATTAATATTGATTTGTACGATGTCTTTGGGCTTTAAAGCTTCCATCCTTGAGATGATGGCATTGACATTACTCATGTCCCCAAACATCTAATAAAACAAAATACTTGGTTGTTGTTGGATTGACACATACATGTATAGTAACTGAATTGTGACCAGTTCACAAGCTAGTTTCAAATATCTTAGGAACATTATCATAATGAGAAACATATTATACATTGTGTGGTCTGACGTCCCTGTTCCAAGCACTGCGGGATGGTTAACTTGTGGTATACATCTTAATTATATGATAAAAAAACGTAATTTGACATGGTACAAGTCCAACTCCTCGGGCCGAACAAGGTGATAAATCATGACCAAAATTAGACTGACATCGTAAGGTTAGGTCTTAGGTCACATCTTGTTTAAGAGCTGTAAAAAAAGATCAAAACATTTACTTCGGACATTATATTACAATATTACAATATGGTATTCTTTTGCTTAACAAAGCACTAGGCAGTAGGCACATCCTCCCCACACAGGTTGTTATGCTGAAAAGTACTTCACGAATACAATTTTAGGAAAAAACAACATACATATTTTTAGTATCCTCTTCGAATAGTAGTATTACTGACAAATAGGAATAGTCTTTGTATCCCCATAAATGTATTTAAGTTGCACCTTTTTATACTGAAATATACCCCCCAGCCCCCCCCCCCCCCAACAAAAACAACAATAATTCACCCTAACGGTATAGTAAATCGCAATCAGTGGAGATGGTAGTTTTTGTAAGATGTTACCATTGATCGCTTAGCCAACGAGTCGGAAAATTCACACTGTGAGAAGTAAGCCCACCCACAGTTATTTTTATTGAAATTTAAAATTTGTAAAATTTCACATCGTAATGTGGATTATATTTATATTGTCCATCTAAACCGGCACGTGACCTCTTACGCTGGTGAATTAATCGGTGAAATTTAAAACATCAATTGAATTTAATAGAAAATTTTGTTTTTCAACGTCGGGTGATGTTTAACAACAATACAATAACTCGCTGTCATGTTAATTACAAATGTCATGCTTACATGATACGTATACATAAAATGGCCAACTTAACAACCGTTTGCTTGTTTACATAAAACAAAATCTGATGTTGGTAAAGAAATGTTACGTTTTGTCATCTATATGTAGGTTAATTTGTAACCATTCATTACCTGTAATAGAAAGAAAAACCAAGTAAGAAGGGTCACAGGACATTAATTAACGTGTCATCATACTCCCCGATAATTTACCCAACAAAGGTGACTCGGTGTGAAAAGAATGAACATGACAAATCAATATAACAAAGGTGAAAGTAAAGAAGACGTCACAGTTTTTCGCATTAATCAGGGGTGCTTAAATCACAGATTCTAAAAAAAAAAAAAAAAAAAAAAATAATTCAAGGTTGGCTTCAGACAAGGATACCTCCTTTTGTCAATCTTTTTCTTAACGTATGTTAGTGTAATATGTTGTTAATAATATATTGTAGGTTCTTGCAATGCAAATATCCGCACATATTTGTATAGGACAATATTTTTTTGCAGACATCTGGAGTAAATATTTTTAGGGGGAAATAATCATTCATCTGTAATTTTGTCATTTTTTTTAGTGGTGGAACAGAAAAGACAAAAATCCAGAATTTGTATCTCGAGGTCTACTTCACCTGCCGAAAGCCGCGATGCGATTTTTTTGGGTTTCTTAATAACGAGAATATAACAGCTGCATTGAACTTCCCACAATTAAGCGATCGTTTAAAATAATAATCATAAAACAAATTTCTGGTGAAGCACGATAGAAAGGATGGAATTATATGAATAAATGTGAAATGTTCTGATGACATTAATCATTAGAGAAGACGACGCCAAAAGCTGTCAACGTGGTTTTATCTAATTGTTGATCATTTCTATTGATATCCCTGACGATACTAAATGACATTTACTGAGTTTATTTCTGTGTTGTGAAGTAAGCGATACCATCTCAACATTTTGCACTAAAATGCTTTTAAAGGTAATAGTTGGTGTTAATGTGTATCGCTTAATGCATATTCACAAGTATAATGACTCCAATTATTAACACTGACATTGTTAAGATAGGTGCTTGTCGTCAGTTTAATGAGTATCGACATGAAACTGTCTAACTCGTCATTATTAACTCTAATATACAGGAAGAGTTAAACTATCTAATATATCCCATAGTTACATTTTAGTCACGTAATGTGAGATCTTTTGTGTCCCGAAAATAGCTGATAACGCCCATCTATAGGTATAAAGGCATCATGGAACCTCGGTAACAACATACCTGACCATTTCATTATTGACTGGGTTTTAAAGTCCGCATCTGGATTCCAACAACATCTCTCCACTCCAATCTAAGAAGTTTTAGTATATCAGAATCCGCCTGGCATGTGTAGTAAAAAAGGGACAGGGTCTAGTTTCACCCAAATACAGGGTTCATTCCAAATAAACTCACAATGGCTTAAATAAGAAACCTTCCCCAACATGTAGGTTACAATTTCTTAAAAAAAAATATAATATGATCTTGCAAACGAAATATTTATACACCTTATTGTTTGTTTAGAATGTAAAATAGAATTATTAAAATTTTACAAATTTACTAGTAAAGAGGATGTTAAAAAGTGGTATCGTAAAATAATAATGTCCGATGTCTCATTTCTCTAATGGTAGAAATCGATGAAACTGTTTTCTCTCCTTTTAAAAAGAGCTCAATAGAACATAAAATAAGAGTTACGGCCCTTGGAGGATT
This sequence comes from Patella pellucida, assembly GCA_917208275.1. Lineage (NCBI taxonomy): Eukaryota > Metazoa > Mollusca > Gastropoda > Patellidae > Patella > Patella pellucida. The sequence goes on from OU795036.1 coordinate 71,734,267, forward strand.
TGTTTTACAAATAACTAAATGACATTACAGGGAAATGGCTGATTAGTAGAGATTACCACTATTCACGTTATATATCCTTAGATTGTCGAAGGTGCCAAAAATGAAATGTTTGTTCTAGTGGACGGCACACGATTCTTTGATTGAGGATAAGAGTGGGTTTATCTTTGTTTCAACAGTAGGTCCGAGTCTGTTGAGTTTAATAACAAGAGATAAGTTCCTCTGGACACCCAAAACACCAACAGTTATTTATGCACTTAATTTAAAAGAGTTGAGCAAAGACGTATTTTAAAAAATAAATTGATAAAGTTTATCATGGGATATAAGTAATAATAGCACAGGTATTGTGCTTTTAACTAATAAATTGTTGAACCTGAATTTCCATATCATCCGTCGTGTAACATTTTCTTTAAATTCGATTTTCAAAAACACTTTAGCAGACGCGGGTGTGGATGGGTGGTCGGACTCGTTTTGTTGGAAATGAAACCTACAGCGTCCTATTCTATTAAATTTGTCTAGAAGAAAAAAAAGAAGCAGTATATCCAAATTCAAACAGGTTTATTTTTTTTTAAAATAGTAAATAACTGTATTTTTATTTATCAATTCTTGTATATTTTTTAAAAGTACTTAGGGCTGGGCTGATATTTGAAATGGATCAACAAGAATATAATGTATTTATTGAATTTAGGTAGCAGAAGATTTTTAGTTTATCTTCACCCACGTGGAGTGGGAAACATCAATTTTAACTAGTTTTATACACAAACTAATTCTAAATACGTCTATGTTCTTTTAGAATATGCAAAATGACATTTTTGAAACTTTCTGAATTAACGACACGTGTTTCATATGAAGGAATTTAAAGATAATTTAATTCGTCGAGACAATCATTGTGAAATTTCCACGATTTTCATTATGCAATACGAATCATTTCCAATCAATTGGTTTCTTATTTCTATTTCAGATAAATGATGTAATGTAGAAGTTGACGCTTGACTTGTATATAGGTATTAAACTGTTTATATGGCGAATAACATGAATTGTATACAACACATTGTAGATCCAACAGAAACTAATGTTATTATTCTTAAATCTAATCCTAGTTTCTCTGAATTATAACTGCCTATAAATGACATCAAATCAACAGTAAATTACAAGATTTTGACACTAACTTTAAGACATGGATAACACCCTCCCTTGAAATCACTGTACGTCATTCTATTGAATTGGTGGTGAATTTTGTCATTTAAAGCTAGTTGAAATAAGATAAAAATCGTCGTGTATAGAATTGTATTTACGATTGAAGGGTCTGCTTGGTTCGTAAATCTGGCTTTAATAAGCAAGTGAATGAAGTATTTTACGCTTAATAAATGGACAATGGTTCGCCGTAATCTTGACTATTTACAACATGCCTCCCTTTCACTGACCAGTGGTCATTGTATTTGTGAAGATGTGGTGTCAAATGAAGATGACCCTACTGTAAAAATCTCCGAGGTCGCAGACAGATGACCGGACAAGTAGCCATCGGTCAAATCCCCGCTAACCACCAAATTCCGTAACGCTCTCTGAATGGATAATTTTTGATACGTTCAATTTAAACCCCAGCCTTCAGTTATTTGATGATTTCAAACTGCATATATAATTCTAAACCTCCAATCAAACTGACATGGGGTATTCAGCTACATAATCCCTTAATTTCTATTTTAAAGAAAGCTTCATGCATATAAAATAAGATAAAAACTAGACTGTCATTATTAAGTTAATTACAGGGCGCCTGTAACTTTTAACTGTAAGTAAAATACATGTGTAGACAATATGTATTTCTTTGAGATGAGGAAGAACATCCATCTTGAAAGAAAGAGGGCATGGGTTTTAACTTAGACGTCATGTTTCCAAGATAGTGGCGATTAGGGAAAAAATATGTGTGACCCCAACATTATATTATTTTTCTATGTTAAGGGGGGATTTTGTAATAATTTTGTTCTTACACTATCACACTATTACACGATCACCTAATATCTTGGTAATATGTAATATTGAAATAAAATATTCGGAGCATGTTTCACTGAGAATCATGAAATTAGCTTGGACACTGTGTCATTCTTGTATCGCGAAAACTGCCAAATCATTACGTTCAGTTTGGATCCAACGTTTATCAGAAATGCTTATTATTTGGCACTTAATAATTTCCGCATCTGAACATGTACTGAAATCATTCTTTTATATTTTGCATTTATGTAAAGGCTGTGCACGATAAATACCAACGGCGTAATGGTTGTGAATATTTGTGCCCATGTATGAAATAGCAATACCAATACATGTACATAACAATAGCTAAGTCTAATGTGTTCATATAGATTATTCCGAAACTGTGCATAAATCCACACATTGCATATACAGTGACAATAAAATACCCGGTCTCAACAAAAACAATACATTGGGCATTCATAACAATTTGTGGTGCTCTGTTACTAGAATTGATAAACAAATGTTAAAACGACGAAGATTCCTTATTAAATATCATTAAAAATTCAGCAGCTAGTTACGTTTATGGTGTTGTAATAAGATAAGTGTTAAAGTGGATTATATAGATCTATGTAGAGATTAGTATATAGGTATATTGAATAGCCCGAGAGATTTGTATTACTATTATCAGGATTAGCCAAATCGGAATATTAACACTTTCTATAATGCAATTCTAATCTTGTTCTCATTTGGTAGCTAGCTCACAGAATTACTCAAACATCAATTTAAATCTCTCTATACATGAATAATGTCCTACACTAATTCATCATTTTGAGAAATCTTGGCATGTACATAACTGGACATTTTAGACAGAATGACCACGCTGGACATGCCTAAGTCATCGGTCAAGTCAAATAATAACGAATTACAGTGTCCAGTGTCACTACACGTGAGGTTGACGTTGAAAGTATGAATTTATCTTATTTACATTTCTCAGGGGACGCCATTTTTCACACGGGCATAATTAATTAACTGTAATGTATATATAATCCTGTTATGCATAGAAATACAGAAAATTCATTTATATTGTATTTAAAATTACACAGTATAATTTCTAGACGACATAGACCTTAAACGACTAGAGTATCATTCAATGTTATATGTTATGAGCCACAAGACCAATATCCTGTAAATGACGGGGTCTAGAACTCTGTGGACAGCGATAAGCTACTCCAAATTTTCGTAGGTTTATTTCTCATTACCAAGCAATATATACTTTACAAGACAGTTAGGTTGCATTATTATAGACATTGGTTTAGGTTAACTTAGACACGTACGATGTTATAAGCATGCGGTATTCATTTTTAGGGTATTCATTCCTACAAGATTTTAAAAAAAACTAATATTGCATCTGTTGATGGGAATAAAACGTTGTTATGATGGACACCATATAATTTGTAACACGTGTGGGGCACATTTCAAATTCACCATAAAGGTCATTAATTGACCTTCGATCTGTGGAATCATCTAATGATCACATATACACGTGTTTACGCCATTAACAGTTCCTATTATACATTTACAAGTTGCATGTCTTAATTAAATTATCATAAATCATAACTGGATACATTAAAGAGTTTTGCATTATGTACGCATTTATGCATCATTGAATTATGTGGCCCCACAAGACGAATTCATTCTATTGATAGAAAAAGAGTAAACTAAATCAGTTTAGATTTGGAAGTTGAATTTTACTTAACCATGACTTCTTTTTAAGTGGAGATCAACGTTTTGTTAACAATTCCACCATCGTGACAAACGGCAACACAATATATTTATATGTAAAAGTGCTCTGACTTACTACTTCACATATTTTAAACCCGTTCGATGTAACCCAATGGGTTATTTCATTCTTTTTATTTCATTCAGAAACATTCATTAAAGCAAATCCTTTTTAATCCTCTATTTGATAAAAAATATTTATGAAAACAACTTCACTTTTTGAAAAAGAAATATGATAGGACAGTTATCTATAGTAAACTAGCAAACCTGCTTATATACAGTAAACCCAGGTGGTCCTCTTTAGGGTAGAAATAAAATATGGCGATGATTGAAACATGCCCTCGGGGATGCCCCTACTGGTTCCCTTCATTGCCCTTTTCTATAAAGATGTTACACAGTTCAAGAACGGCATAATATGTTGTCAGTAACTATGCTAAGTTTGTTGATGACTTGGTGAAAAATTTGCATTTTTTCACTGATTTTAGGGTAAGTAGTGCCATGAACCCGTCATTTTTTCAAAGCCCCCTTACTGAGCCCCATTCATTTTTTTTATGAATTTATTTTAGTTCAAGCTTTTTTATTAGGGTTTTAACGGGAACATAAATTGAATGGGTTATGGTCACATTACTTCAATGTCGTACTTAAATGGGGGAATTTTGATAATGGGGCAAAATTATTTTCCGAAACGTGTCACCTTTATAACGATGTGATTAAAAACGTGTCCTGTCGTTCATTCGTCATTTTCTAGATGGATAATTTTGAATTAGTGAAGAAGAACGGACAAGTAGTAATAGTGTTATCAATTTATATAGCAAATCCTGTATTATATATAGGCCTACGCTGTAAAAAAAGTTATTCAGAAAAATCGTAAGCATAAGCTGTTCTTCATTATAAATGGCATCGTTCTACTAGTCAACATAACGATGGTATTACTCAATTTGAAACTTTATATAAGATATGGACATGTCCAAGGATGATGGACTACATAATGCAAACAAGATATATGACGTTAGGTGTCATGACGTACTTAGTGTTAAAGTAAACATCGTTTTTTTTTTAAATTGACCAAGAAACCAGTTTTAATAAACATTCTAAGTAAACTAATCACTACGCTGTGTATTTATTAGATGATATTATTGAATAAAATGATACAAGAAAGAGGGGGAACACGATGAGTGTGAGAGTGAACCTTGACCTTGAGAGAGAGAGCACAAGTTGTAGAAATCCAGTTATTGCCCACTATAATGAGCATATTAATCGGGACTCTGTTACTATTAAATGAATTTTTCCGATGATTATTGTCAGCTTGTAAATAACAGCCAGGATTAGACTATGTTTTTGGTACGTTCTATTAATTAGGCACTCCGGTAAGACAGGGACTAAAATCAAATATCCTTATTATGCTTCATCTTGTACTATTGTTTTATTAAACACAGCACATCGCCAAATTATATACTGGCGAAAAAATGTTAAGTTACTACCAATGCGCGCGAACATTTCGACAGTTAGCTTACAAGGAAACTTTTACTTGTATTGTCAATTTGTACATGTAAGTTTGATTGGTCGTCTTATTCATATGATTATTCACATCTGAAAATGTACAACAAAACACCCCAAAACACCCTGTAAACGGCTATCGGACATCAGTCTGCTCCAGTTATACCCTAAAAGTTCATCCAGAATTTTCGGCGTAATTCCCCCTTGTCAGTGATACTGAACCGAGGTCCCGTATACATATTGGCGTGCACGTAAAATATCCCTTGGCAGTTGGAATTCGATATAAGAGTAGGCCGCAGTGCCGCTGTCCGGGCACAATTTCTCTCATGACACACTGTATGGCATATGCCCGTATCCATTAGCCCATTGCAGTTTGGAACAAAACGGTGGGACGTTAAACTCCATTTCTTTACATTTCATTTCCAGTACCCTAACCATACAAATACCCCGATCTTATAAGATAAGAAGATATCGATATAGACTGAGTTTCCTTTAAAGCAATGAATCAGGTTGTACAAATCAAACTGAATATCTCACATAAAGCTGTGATGCCCAATAATTCAATTACTGTCACGACATACGATTTTTATCATAACCACGTTTTATATATCAACCTACTGTCATCAATCTAGTCTTAATGAATTAATCTAAGTTGTAATGGTTGAATCACCGTCTTACTAGTATTTACTAAAGCTGAGCGACCCCCTGATAACATGACAGTGCTGAGATAGGACAAGCGTACTAGGTTTAAGCCTCGTGTCGATTGTAGGATTAATCGTCAATGGTTTAATCCCAATTCCGTCTCACTGTAAATACTCGGATGCTTACTAATACAAAAGACAACATAGAGCATTCCTTCACTATTCAACTGAGGCAAGCATCTTTGACCCCAGCCTTTGAAAGAAACATTTTGAGCGGAAACGCAAATCTGGCAAGCCGTGATTTGAGTATTATATGTTTGTTTTGTAAAGACTGAAAATGACAGTAACGACAATTAGCTTCTAATATACAGACAGTTAGCATCTATATTCACAACATCCTCATTTTTAATCAAATGCATTTTGGTACACGAGAAAGTGAAGCAAAGGTCCGTTTTAAACAACTTCCTTATAAAATGCCATAATCCCGGACACTACGTAATACATTATTATTGGAGGGGTGGGGTGGGGATAATATGTATTATCAGTTAGAACATTGATTGACGCCCACGACTGCATTGTTTTAAAATAACACTATAAGTCGAAGTAGGGTGCAGGTTTATGGAGACGTCGTTTAATTCGCAAGGTTTCCAATAAAACGGTCCATATTATCAAATTTAAAAGAAAGAGCCTGTAAATGGATTATCATTGACATTAGAAAGATAGACGTGAGGAGCTGCAGTAGAAATTAAAAGATTAATCTATACATCATTCATAAACGTTTCTATCATTGTGGGACTTTGTCACATGAAAGAAATGACACTAATTTTAAAGTAAGGAATCTATCGCCATTCTGCATACGCTTTTAGGCATGGGTTTTCTCTATTTGACATCTTTTCTATGTGCATGCTGGTATAGGGATTACAACCCGTTGGTTTCACACTGCTCGGTGTTTGCCCACATTCATTAGTAATAATAGGTTTATATCCACACGATTACAGTCGTTTTTCTAAAATACAATGCGCAATTCTGATAAAAATCTTACGTACAATTGGGATTACCACCTAAAGTATTTAGTAAACACTGTCATACCCTTCAACTAATCCACACCAACAGTTACGATAATCCCTTTATCTCCATCGTGTATGACAACTCGCTATACATCGTTTACAAACCCGTCGTCTTTATTTTGTCCCCTGATTTAGTAAGTTGATCCCCTAGAGAATACAAAATATCCCCATGTTGCATTTTCGGGTCAACCTCGGTTTGAGTAGCACGACACGTTCATTTACGACGAGGTATCATTTAACTTGGCGTCACTAAAGCGTGTCGAGTTCTTTGGACACAACGTGACAGACCTTTAAAAACAATTTTGTCATATTATACCCAGATATTGAGCTATTATTTATTTGGCGCTGTTTAGGAAATGAATCTGTCTCAACCAACACAGGCCCGTCGGAACGATATTGATATTGGGGGGGGGGGGGCTGTTCATTGCTCGTGAACGGGATAGATCCCGTAAACGGGTTCACGGGATATATACGAGCAGATTATTGGGGGTGGGGGTGGGGCTGATCACTTGATGTCCAGCTTTGTCATTGTTATACATTTTTCAATGCACGATAAACAAAATCAACCTATGTCTTTTTTCCTATTTGTTTCATGGTAAAAACTAATAACTTAAAATGATACATTACCTCATGTTGACATCTCTTAAATGTAAACACAAACAACTTTAATGAAATGGTAAATAATTCAAGGTAGACCAGTCCATACCATTTACCAATTCAAATTTATGACAAGTGTGACAGGTTAAATGTCAACTTTAATATTTGAATTAAATCAAAGTTAAATGATTAAATGAAAACCTACGGGGCATAGAAAGTAGTTAAATGATTGAAGGCATGACTTCTCATGCTTGCATAATAGATTTATATCAATTAAAATATACCATAGGTGAATATATATTGCGTTTGGCATAATATATAAAATGGAATAAAATGTGTTTAGGGTGCTTATACATCTCTGCACACTTAAATGCATACAACATGGACATATTACGTCAGAAGTGACCAATGAGAACAATTTCGCCCGGGCTGCGTCGTTTCCGTTTTGGCCAGCTATTCACCAAACTATCAAGGGTGCTTTTATTTGCACAAAAAGTAAGTATGCGCCCTTGGTATTTCGTAATATCCCTAATAACTTTCTCAGGCAACACGGGCTCGAACCCGAAACACCCTGGTTTGTAAGCCACTGACCGAGCTAAATTCTATACGAGCAACAGAGGGGGTGGAAGTTCGGTAGATATACTTCTAATTATGCACAAATCGCATATGAACATATTTGTTTTGCTGATCAAGGACCAGGGTGTGATTGTCTGTTTCAAAGGTTAAAGTAAGTAAGGGGAAGAAAGGGTAATTTAGTACTAATATAATTATATCATTCCAATTGTACATATAGACAACACATAAATCATGCATTTAAAAAGTGCTGCTATATTCTGCACTTCTGTAACTCATCTCGGGGTTTTAATAGATTTATTTGAAAAATAAGGGGATTTAATTTTCTGCTCGGTTTATTAAATAAAGAGGAATGAATGGCTTTTCATGAAATTATTTCATCAATCATTGTAAACTCTTTATATTTTATTACATAAATACTCTTCATATAAAACATATATTTAATCCTTTAAACCGACTCGCATTTATCATGCTTCCAGCTTTTTCTGCTCAAAAGCAATCGTCATTTTTTTTTATAATGCAATTGTTCTTTGTAAAGAACTGAAAATCACGTGTATGTATATTGCAAAATATTTATCTCTCCCTTCAAATTGTATGAAAGCTTAGAAAGGTCCCACATTTGCTTGGATAAATGTAAGTAAATTTTCTTCTTATCAGTTGAATTCTCTAAAGCACGACTACAGATATTACCTGATTTTTGCAATGTTCATTTCAAAATGTACCCATATATCTCTATAAATTTCTCATTCAACAAACAAAATACATAGCACAAGTGAATACATACAATATAGCCGATGTATATATATAACCGTTCTTCAATGTGTCAGGAAACTTCTATACCATAATGATAATCAAATATTTTAATAAGGGCTTGTCAAGCAGGATTTAAGCCAGATAAATCTCCTACCAGTTATAGAATACCGATAGCTTCATCCCCTCATAAATATTAAATTATAGTACACATTGATCACACATCGTTTTAATGAATTCATTACAAAAAAACATGATAGCCTGTCCACCCTTAACGTATCAGATGGTTTGGTTCCCATGCAGGTAAAACATGTATATTGATATGGTCGGAAAGTGTTTTAAACATGCTCCTAATAGGAATGTTCGTGCATTTTCTTCAAGAAATATTATCTGACCGCGGGCTATGACAGGGTTGTGGCAAGCCCCCCCTCCCTTCCCTTTCCCATTTCATAAATGATCTTAAATCCATTCTCACGCTGACGACAAAAATGGTTTTATCGATAAAAATTACCCCGATAAAGTATTGGTATCAAATGGCCACTAACAATACACGTATCCTGTTTCATTAAATTGAGGACGAGGAGTGAAGTTGAGGTTCTTGCTAAATGAATATTTTGAATCTGTATAAAATAGCCAGTAGTGTTAGAGTTTATTATAAAGTTTGTCTATAAACTACAATAGGTAATAAAATAATGAAGGTGGATAAATAAAAGTGATCTATTTAATTATCATACCTGGGGCTACCTGTACGGTTTATAGCCACCTGTATATACATTAACAAAATATACACTTATTATAATATATCCCTGTTTAAAGTCTATGATACCCTCTGTATATGCATGTTATTTTTTGAAAATGACACCTTGGGAATTATTCTGTAATGGGGACGCTCGTGAGATGGACACCTTACCCTTATATTTTGTAAATTTTCGGGTGTACCACTGAAACGAAGCAGGGCACAGTTACTTTATTTAATATCAATAAATCTGCACAGCAGCATACAGACCTTCTCCCTGTTGAATAAACTCAGAAAATGTAAATTAATGATCTTACCACAGTGTCATAATTCTAGCCGTAGACATATAGGAGTTAATCATGAATATTATGAATTTGATTATAATAGGACATTAATATCTCATCAATGCCAAATAATTAATTAATATGTATTTCTATTTACATATCATTAATTAAACTTGTAATTACAAATATATTCAAGGATGTTGTGAAGTTACTGATCTCATGTACAGTGTATGATCTTGAAAAAACTTGTGTACTTCCGCGAAGCATTACCTCATTTTCAAATCTAAGGAATGGAGGCCCCGGTCTCGCCATTATGATTCCATCAAAAAATCGTAATATTTTACAATGCAATCATGTTATAATATTTAGTGTAGAATATTATCACAGTATTATTCAAGTTGATCAGTGATTATATAATTGTGATCAATTGGCGTTGATCTAATTTTCAAAAGATAAATGCAACACGATTTCATCTATCTAAATATGACATAATACAAGGACAGAATATTATTACTATCCACGTACATATCAGTGAGAACAATACGTTCATTTATAAAACTTATTTATCTTGGTAAATAGGATGGTATCAAGTTTAGCATTTATTATGACATTTTGAGACTAATATGCACCTTTTTTAAAATCCCCCCCCCCCCATAAAAAAAAACAACCCCTGTTTACGTTTACTCAGTCGACACTTTTTTTATCAGACAAAATCGCCCTACAAGAACCATACTCAGTAAATAAGCTATACACGTAACTACTTTTTTAACATCCCAAATACACGTACATAGATTTAGCCCAAAAAGCCGAACGTCTTATATCAGGCTTTTTTATTAGTGTAAAATAAAATAAAACCAAGTACGAACAATCCAAACCATAAGACAAAAATTCGAAGTGCTAAAAAACGGTATAGGCAAAATAGTGTAATCAGGTAATGAAGTCAATACTGTAGACACCATCCCAATCCTCTGGAATCTGTAAATTTTACACCTAACATTACTTTTAATTAAAATGATTTTCGATTAACCCTTAAACCGACCATCTTTAATCCTGGAACATTTATGCAAAGTAAACTAGAATAGAACGTAAATGTATATAAACATTAACTGGTGTATCGTTTGTTGAATATTGACGAATAAATCACATAAACATGCAATATAACAAATGAAGTTTGTCTTTGCGTGTGGCTTTCAATCAATGTTCACGCGACCATTGTCAGTTACATAGTGCCTTTCATTGGTGACGTTTCCGTACGCTCTCTCAATCTGCCAGAATGGCGACAAAGTCGTATAAAATGTGAATCTATCACAATTACCAGTAGCGATAACATTCAAAACATTACTCTTCCATTTCCCTTCACTAGTTTGATGGTCCAACGTGCTTGATATTTTGGTATATATGTGTGTATAATTTACTTAAAGCATTGATATACAACACAGGGCTTTAAAGGTTAAAGTTCGGCAATTGTGGGTAATTTTGGAAATTGTTAACGGCACAATAGGAATAAATAATAGATTCAGGTTAATGACACTGTTTGATTTGTTTGTATAATTGTATATTTGTATAAATGGTTTATTGCTCGAAACTGTATACAGTATTTACGATAAATGCCGAAAGTCTAGGTAAAAGCGAAACTGGAGCTACAAATAGTGGCAGGTGCCGTGCACGAGAAATATTATATTTATTATTATTCTAGAACAATCTATACCACTTCATATTTAGATGCAAAGTTCAAAAACAAGTTTGTAGTTAATGTCGGGTCAACAACTCACTCTGATCATTTTGGAACTAACACATTTTTCTATAAGATATAGCGATTGTCACGATGTAGAACTACTACTTGGCTTCCACGAATGTTTCTGAATTACATACTAGTAGCTTTAAACAATTTTATTTCAAGAACACAATTAATTTATGTTTTTTTTGTGCATACGGCCCGCATACAATACACAAAAGAATGCAGTAATCAAGACCTTCATATTTTTTACTATTATTACAAAAAAAGACAGAGAGGAAAAAAATCAGACATTAACTGATGGAAACGGTACGTCAACAAGTCTGCTGTTGGTTTGCTGTGAGTTGACCTGCGTCGTTATCAAACGTCAAGTCGTCAAGACGTTGTCATGGGGTTATGTCCCTTCTTTAATAATTACATTGCAGACATGTAAATTGATATGGAATTGAAACAGAGAAGATTTTATGAGTGACACTTGGACATGTTCTAATTGGCTTTAAGTGATATTTTTTAATACTCGTTCGTTTATAATGAGAATTTGATTAAGTTAAAGTTAATGAGAAAGTAAAAGAGTTGTGTTAACATGCAAGTTGTTTCCTTCAATCTTATAAAGAGGATTAACTAACATTGTATTTATCTGTTAACCTTTCGCGTGAGTTTTTACAGATTCGTGCATGTTTTAATTCAAAGGAGACATCATAACCGATAATGTTGTCGTTTATGTCATGTACTAATGCGTCTGTACTAATGTGTTATGGTGAAATTTCCATATGTATGACTTTCAAAAACTGAATTGAAAATTGCCTAATTTCCATTATACTCTGATTTTACCAAGGCACCAGTCCACCAAATTGACCATCCAGACCACCCAATCACCAAAAACTGTTTGTCCAAGATTCTATAGATATGCATTTGGATCTTGGAAATATGCCAGAATGCAACCAATCACATTATGATTTTGCAGAAATTTCTGGTCTAACGAAGGGAGTCTTTTGCCCTCCCTCCTCCTAGCAGGTAAATTGTCACTCGGGACCCACTACTTTAAATTCCTTAATATGTCCTGGATCCAGCGATACTCTAAGTGCCTTACCCGCATTGACGGGAACTAATAAAGATACTTGTAATACATGATTAACAATCATATTGTCCACATACCGAGGATTCTAAATATTGCTTCCAATATTGATTTGTTATTTTTAAAACTAGGATTTTATACCAATCATAGAATGATTCATCTGCAGTACGTTTTTGATGGTACTGAAGATAAAACAAACATTGTTAGACCATCATGCCATTCAACATATTGTAATTATTAGAACATAGTCGCCTAAGGCTCCCAAGAGAAATAGGGGTGGAGATCCTATAAATGATAAACACTTCACGTATATTAGAAACTCCGAGAGCTATTTGAAGTTGCTATTACGTACAAATTATTTAACAATTGGCCGCCATCTTAGACTGTTTGACAATTACAGATTGTGTGTTATCAGTAAATCGTTACGCGCCGATTTCGTTACGATGTAAAATCTATATTTAATTAATCATGTGAACATATTATATATGGTTGTGTATTTTATTCAGAATGTGCAACTGTTCTGAAGCACTAAATTATACATTACGTAAAACAAAAGCTGAAATAAGGGTCATATGTTCAACCATTGAAAAACGGAAATAACACTTTTATACGGATATGTGTATATTGGATCTAGTTATATTCACTATTGAACACGGACCTTCACCAGTTCCGAAACGTTGGATTAAACACCGAGCCTACCAAAAGATAACTGTAACCTTCATGTCGTAATACAATCAAATCTCGTTATTCTTTCATGATACTGCAGAATCTTGTTATTCTTTTCATTTGAGGTTTCAAATCTCATAAAACTGGAAAGTATTTTTATAAAACGCACGAGCGCTAAACAACTGGGCTGGCGGCCATTACCACGATGGTACCTCTACTTTAAATCCAGTATTGATCATCTTGCATTTGCAAAGTTGAGAAATAATCTAAAATTTATTTTGTGCGTGTCATTGAAAAAAGGGTTGTGAATTTACTGGTAACCATTACATAGCAGCTAAACTCCTATTGTTCAGGGAGGTTGGATGGCCGAGTAGTTAGCACGTGCGCACTGTATCATAAAGCCTAGCGTGGTTACGAATCTCCGATTGTACATGACAAGGAGTAGGATCGCCTGTCCAACCTCGTGGGTTTTCTCCGGGTCTTCCGGTTTCCCCCCACTGCTAAAGACCCCCCCCCCCTCTCTCTCTCCCTCTCTCAGTCAGTTTATATACAGGTAGTGACACGTGCTATACACGGTACATAGTTTGCACACCATTACTATACCAAATGATGCCACTTTTCATATTTATTTAGCAAGTATTCATATTTTTAATTTTATTTTTTGCTTTCACATTTCAAATTTCTTAACCCTCAAAATAAAATTTTAAAAAATCCGATAGGAGATTCATTGCGGACAATGTTAAAGGTGAAATGTAAATTTGCCACAGCAGTTAATGATGCATTAAAACCCTTAGTCAACGAACAATTTATGCCACTTGAGTTAATTTTGATAAGTCTAATCCTTTAACATGGATTACACGATGTCTTACAACAGATTCTTCTATCTTAAAAGCAGTTTAATCTCAATGTGACTGCCTCCATGCTTCACCGTTTACACAATTTTAATTTTTAATCCCGAGACAGACACCTTAAATCATTTATTGAAGGTCAGTCTTCTAAAGTTAAAGGGATTAGAATAATTTGGTGGGTGGTTCGACAGACAAGAGAAAGTAGGGACCATTGATGCGTATAAATTTACAGTAGAAACCAGACGCCATCCCAACCCCCTATTTTATCATCAAAAACATTCCATTACTTCAGATACCTGTTTCACCTTAGAAACTCATTTATCACTCCCATCAAACTTCATCCTTTCAGAAAATATTTAGTCATTCTAAACCATTAACTATTAACGTCCTCACTGAAAATATTTTTTATTTGGAAATCAAATTCATTTGTCATTTTAAAATGAATTGTATAATATGTGGTAATGCCAATGATAAATCCTTCGTCTGTTTTTGTTACGGTTTTCCGATATTTGAAGC